>ML777064.1:2108389-2134208 GCA_009831015.1 Picea engelmannii | reverse complement strand
TAACATGGAAATTACATGTCTGTTAACATGACAATTAATAGCGCAATAGGAAGGCGATTTACATAATTGTTATCATAACAAGTAATAAAGCAATAACAAGGCGATTAACATGTTGTTTAACATAACAATTAATACAACAATAACAAGGCAATTTATATGACTGTTACATAACAATTAATATCTCAATAACAAGGCGATTACACACTATTAACCATTTAGCTCGCTGCAGCAATTAATCAATAAGAAGGAATGTATTGATCATTAACTCACTGTAGCAAATAACATGGCAATTAATATGGAAAATAATATAGCATTTACATTGAAATTTAACATGACAATTAACAATAAGAACGAAATAGTTGACCATTAATATTGTTGTAGCAATTGTTCTGGCAATTAATATGGCATTTAATATAGCATTTATCATTGCAATTAACATGGTAATTAATATGGCCAGTAACATCATTGTGGTAATTAAAGTTTGGCAGTGAGAACGCTGGGTATACACTCTAAGTGAAGGATAGTAAAAGGACAATACAAAATTGTAGAAGGATCAACTCGTGCTCATTCAACAAAAACTCAGTCAACATTTAGGGCAATTTCGTGTCCATTCCAACAAACACAATCATCATTCTAACTAGCAATTCATGTCCCTTCAACAATGAACTCAGTCAATCAAATTAAAGGCAAAAACATGGGTATTTAAACAACAATCTTTGTCAACTTTTAAAAGAAAAAATGTGGGCATTTCAACAACAATCTCAGTCAACTTTTAAAAGCAAAAACGTGGGCATTTCAACAACAATCTCTGTCAACTTTTAAAATAAAAAATGTGGGCATTTCAACAACAATCTCTATCAACTTTAAAAAGCAAAAACATGGGCATTTCAACAACAATATCTATCAAATTTTAAAAGCAAAAACGTGGGCATTTCAACAACAATCTCAGTCAACTTTTAAAAGAAAAAACATGGACATTTCAATAGCAATCTCTATCAACTTTTAAAGAAAAAACATGGGCATTTCAACAACAATCGTTGTCAACTTTTAAAACAAAAACGTGGCCATTTCAACAACAATCTATGTCAACTTTTAAAACAAAAACGTGGGCATTTCAACAACAATATCTGTCAACTCTTAAAAGCAAAAACGCGGGCATTCAACGACAATCTCAGACACGTTTTAAATGGAAAAATCATGGTTTAACTTTTTCATTGTCTGGATTCCAAATGCAAACGCATACATGAATGACCAAAACACCCTTCCCTTACCAGGATACCAATTATAAAAACACAGACAGGGAAATGATTTCATTTTTCCATTGCCAAGATACCAATACAATGCAGACATGAATAACACAAAAACGTTTTTCCATTTCCAGGATACCAAATATAAAAATGCAGACAGGGAATCAAATCGTTTTTCCATTGCCAGAATACCAATACAACGTAGATAGGAATAACAAATAAAAATGTTTTTCCATTCCAGGATACCAATACAAAAATGCAGACATGAAATCAATTCGTTTTCCCATTGCCAAAATACCAATACAACGCAGACATGAATAACAAATAAAAATGTTTTTTCCATTTCCAGGATACCAATACAAAAATGCAGACAGGAAATCAATCATTTTTCCATTTCCAGAACACCAATACAATGCAGACAATAGTAAGAGAAATGCAAGGATCCAATGGGAGAATTCATTGAAATGATCACAGGGATTCTAACAGTCAAGGCATAGAGAAAAACCAACAAGGACGCAAGATAATCCATACACATAGGTCTTTGCTAGATGACACAAGTCAAACAATCAACCAAGGACAACGACAGAGGTAGACGGATGACAGGAACGCCATTCGCTCATCATCCACGCACATAAAAGAAGGGCGTTGAGATCCATAGGTTTATTAACACCAAAGCGACTACCGTAGATCAGGCTCTTGTCCAACTGCTCAGGTAAGGACTGATGAGCTAGGGATGAAAGGAAAAAACAACCACAATCTTCACAAATCAATACACCACAGGGCGGTCAAGACATGTCAGGAATCGAAGGCCATGGGAGTCAATCAATCATCGAGCTATAGGTTATGGAAAAATCCAGTCATCAACTAGAATGCTAAGACAATCAATTTACTTACCCAATTAAACATGTAGATCCAAAGCATAAATCCTACTACAATCTACCATGCAAAAATAAAGAAAGTGTACCATTGCCTAATCACCGGCTCTGAGTTAATGTCTCTCGCACTACGTGCAAATCCCTCTTACCGACCGATGAGACTTCACCAGTACCTCCCAGCCAATGCTAGGGGTACTCTTCTTCCCCCTTATCCCCCTGAGCCACAAAGGGGCCATGCACACTAACCAAAGAATCAACTAGCTCTCAGCTTGCCTCGCAAGGCCGAGATACCACTCCTCACCGAGTTGGGTATCCCAACTCCCACAAGCCAAGTCACTCAAGTATAGATTTCTTCAGCGTAACGTTATGCAAAACAACCGAGACCCATCATCATTTACCTCCCTCAATTATATAGAGTTTTGAAGTCCCTTACTTTCCCAAATCCCATTTTATTTAATGTTTAATAAATTAATTCATAAAAGTTGCTCCCTGTACATGTGTCACCCATCCCCCTCATTCCTCCAAAAACTAATTTCATTAATTAATTAATTACCCTTATTTCCCTCACCCACCTAGAGTCACTCCTAAAATCACTCCTAGGTGTCCCCAAATTCCCTTACAGGTTTTAATGACTTTCCCCATTATTAATTTGCTAGTTCAGTTTAAATTAGAAAGTTCTTAAATGGTAGACACCTTACTAAGTTGGACTAACGACTTTTTCCTAGTGTTTCCCTTTTCTTTTAAGGTTTCCTAGTTTCCTAGTTTCCTAATTATTTTAGATTTCCCCTTTTTCCCTTTTTAATTAAACTCAAAAAGGCATGTGCAAAAACTTACCATTCTTCCCCCTTTTTTTAATGAATTAAATTTTTAATTAGCATAAAAGTAAAACAATCATTCCCCTTTTTAGGTTTTTATCCCAATAGATTTTTATAAAACACTTTAATTTCTTACCCCCTTCTTGTCACAAGGTTAATCAAGATTATTTTTATTATTTTATTTTTATTTTTATATATGTTTATTTTTTTTTATTTTTTTTATAAAAAGGTAAAATTTTACCACGAGCAAAGATTAGACCTAGACCTTAATTTCCTAGGCAGGGTGACAAATGTTTTTATTTATTTATTATTAGGGAAATGTTTCAAATCTTCCTTAACACTTTATTGTCCTAAAGGCATCTAGGTTTATTCATTTATTAAAGAACCACGCGACGTGCCCTTCAGGATGCATTAGGTGCTCTAAGGGTGCCACTCACCTATTTTGGTTTCTCTTGCGTGACATGCCCTTTAGGATGCACCACGTGCTCCAAAGGTGCCACTTGCCTCTTGACTGACTTGGTAGACATAAAAAACCCCTGGAGTCAATACTCCACTAGGTGATCTTGTGGGATACTAAGGGCCTCTAAGGAATAAGGCCCCTGCCTTATTGCGCACCCCTTAGAATCATTGTGAGTGATTGTCGCAGTGTGCCCTCACGACATCGTGGGTCCTCTCAAACTAGGTAATTGTTAACCTACAATTTGAGCCATGACGAAATTTCTAGTAGGCTGTGGCAGGGCTGCTATCCACACCTCTCCCTCAACATATATGGTAGTCGAGCGTGACCCCTCTACTCCACATGTGAGTCTAGTCGACAAGCTATATATGAATTGTTATTCCATGGGTGTATTTGTTATGAATATTGATGGATTATGCTATTATATGTGCTAACTTTATATATTATCACCATATGCTTGTGTATATTGGTTGTTGAGGACAAGTAACGGGTATATTTCTTCGAGTCAAGTGCTCAATGGTGGACTTAGTCAAACGTCTGGACGGGGTAGGCTCTTTATATTGTCTTATTAGCACATTTGTTTATATAGAATACCTGAGATTAGAGTTGATTTCTGCATTCATTTCCATCTGTTGTGGTTTACCCCATGCCATAGAGTGATTTTCCTCGTAAAATTACTAGAAAAGTGACCTTTAGGACAAGGTATGGACACTATGAGTTTGTAGTTGTGCCTTTTGGGTTGAATGGGGTGTTCAAAGATTTCCTGGACAATTTTCTTGGATGATATTCTCATTTAGTCCAAGACAAAAGAGTAGCATGAGAATAATTTGAGGATGGTGCTCCAAGTGTTGAGAGAGAACCAATTGTATGCCAAATTAAGTAAATTCATTTTCTATCAAAAGCATATCCATTATTTGGGAAACATTGTTTAAAAAGAGGGCATAACAGTGGATCCAGAAAATATTGAAGCAATCAAGAGTTGGTCAGTGCCAACAAAAATCTCTAAGGTTAGATCATTTATGGGTCTATCTAGATACTACAAGAGATTCATTGCGGGATTATCCAAAATTGCATACCCAATAACATCTTTGCAAAACAAAGGAGTAAAGTTTGAATGGAGTGCTAAATGTGAAGAAAATTTTCAATGCTTAAAGTATTTGTTAACTAGTGCACCTATTTTGAAACTTGCAGATGCAAATGAGGATTTTGTTGTGTGCACAGATGCATGCAGGGAAGGGCTTGGTGGAGTCCTTATGAAAAATGGACATGTAATTTGTTATGAGTCTAGAAAATCGAAGGAACATGAAATAAATTATGCCACACATGAATTAGAGTTAGCAACTATAGTACATGCTTTAATAATGTGGAGGCATTGCCTCATGGGCATAAAATTTGAATTAAAGACAAACCATAATGGTCTGGAATATCTATTTGAACAACCAACACTAAATTCTAGAAAAACTAGATGGCTTGAATTTCTTAGTGAATATAACTTTGATATCAAGCACATAAGTGAAAAAGAGAACAAGGTGGTTGATGCACTTATTAATGTTGGATAGATTGTCATTGATGTCAACAGTCAATGTAATGATCTGGTTTTAATGATGAATTACCACAGATGATAATGTCATTGATATCAACAATCATTGATGTCAACTGCCATAGATGTGAACAAATGAAGTGATGATGTCAAAACAGTGTGTAGAGATCGAAATAGAAAATGAAAAGATCAAAGCTCAGGAGGATTAACGACTAACTATTAGTGCATAAAAGAATGCACATACAAAATTAAAGCTCATAAGTACAGAGGTACTTCGTGTCTATTGTTGATCACCATAAGATCAACAATCCAATAGCGCAATCTCAGGAGGAAGAACATAATATAGAGATGTCGTTGGGATCAGTGGAAAGACTGATCAATTGATAAAATGCACAGATGTGACGAGAAGTCTCAGCAGCCGTTCGATCAAGAAAATTGATGGTGCCGATCATTTCTTGAAATGGGATTCATCCCACATTCAGAAATCAGAAATCACGAGCTGGGAGAACAGAGCAAGCTACTTCCAGAAATCCTGAAATGCAAAGTTGCGAAGGAGAAATCTGGTCCATTGAAACACAGATCGTTGTGAACCATTGATCTGCAATAGATAGACGAATTCATGTATTCGTGACTCGAAAAAATTCCGAAAAGATTATAGCCGTCGGATTAAATCCGATACCCATCAGCCTTCGGATCATGTTAAAGTGGAAGGACATGATAAAGCTACAAGAACTGCATTGCAGAAGATCGTATTTGTTGGATCTGAGCTTTGATAATACCCGTCAATCGTTGGATCTAGTATAACTGTGAAGAGGATAAGGCCGAGAGATCAACATTTCGCTGACTGAAAAGTCAAAGGAAATTCTCTAACCTCTCGAACTCGCGATATGAGAAATCGTGATAAGATAAGGACTGCCGATCAGGAGGATCAATGTGGGTCATCGATCGGACGAGAGTGGCATACCGGATTTCGGGAATTCGAAGATTGCAAGGTGAGAGAATGGAGCATGCTTCTTGAAATACCTAAATGTGAAATTTTTGATCCAATCCAGACCATTAGATCGAGAGTGAATCCTGGCCATTGAAACCCGAAGGCACGTGGCAAAGGATTATTGTTTCACTGACTGGAAAGTCAAAGGAAGGAAGAGATTAAACCTCTAGATTTCAAAATGCAAAATCGCGATATGATCTGGACCATTGGATCATGGAGGGTTGTGGACCGTCGATCCAACATAAGCGGATATCGGGAAATCAGATATCAGGAAATAAGGAATGGAAGAAGGGAGGTGAGTAGTCCTCCAAACTCGCGAAACGCAAAATACTGATAAGCTTTGGGCCATCAGATCACAAAGGTACGAGGACCGTTAGATCTGGGAGAAGCTGCATGGTAGTTAGCTGCGAGTTCCTTCGGAACTCTGGACTTGGATAATTTGGAGTGACAACAACACGATGACCCTAAAATCGTGAAGTCCGAAATTCTAAAGAGATCCTAGCCATCGGTTGGAAGGAGGGTACATGGAATAAGATAAAAAATTCATGGATTTGTGATTCAGAGAATCAACGATGAGAGTTGTTCAAGACCTCGAAACCTGAAACTCTAAAGTCAAGGAGGAAGACATGTATCAAGGTCCACATCATCTTGAGTGATGTCAATGACAGACCATGTCAGAAGAGCACATCAACAAGGACACATGGCTCAGTCAGAAAGTGACAACTGTTAAGTTGAAATTGGCATTTCAGGCACATGTAAGTCACGAATCAGAGTGACACATGGAAGCTACTCGGAACATGCCAAGTCATCATGTAATGTCAGCAGGTTTACGTCACGTCGGGAGTTTCTACTTCGAGAGTTTTTCATAGCAAGAAAATACTCCAATATCTCGAAGTCTCGAATGACGAAATTTTGAAAGGGACACATGTTAGTAGAGTTACAGCTTTGGGAGATTTGACATGCTGGATGTCATGAAAAATCCAAAGGGAAAAAGTGTCAAAATTATGGTGGCCATCCATCTCGATGAATGATTAAATCATGGTCGTCAGATTTTGCAGCAAAAGTATGAGTGCAAGGTTAAAGTGGACCGTTGATGTATCTCCGCGAGATAAACGTGAATCATCTGATTGTATTGGCAATATAATAATCGAGAATTTTGCAATGTAGTAAGTAATGAAGACTCGATGGGAAAATCATTTAAATCATGACAGTCATCCATATCAGTGGGTAATACAAACCGTCTAATTGTTTTAGCGATTTCGTGATCATGAGTTGTGTAATATTGGAATTCACGATAACTCGAAGGGCAGAGTATCAAAATCCCATCAGCCGTCCATCTCGTCAGGAGATTGAATCAGGACCATTGATTTCGTAAAGCACTCAAGCACTCATTCAAGCTTAGCATTCGGTCACCGCCGTTGGTCATATGCTATAAGAATATTAAAAGAAAATTATAACATGTCGCTAGAATTGTTAAAGCCCGTGGTTATGTAACGCATGGTCATATGTGATGGTTTGAAGGAAGCGCCTTCACGGAATCTAGTCAATGTAAATATAACAAAGATTAGGCATCAAGTATAAAGGATTAAATTGATCCATGACTGTGATCAATTTACGACAAAAATGAACCGATACAAAGTCATGATTAAAAGAGAATAAATCATGAAAATATGAATAAATTATAAAAATAAAAATGATATTAATCAAAGTTTAGATTATCATTTTAAATGAAAAGGTACAATGGTTCAAATAAAGGGACACATTTTTTTAAATTTTACACCAGTTTGAAGATTATATAAATGAGAAAAGTGGTGAGAACAAAGTGTCTCTATAGTCCAGAATAGAAGATAAAAAGTTGAAGCAGATTCCAAGAATACATCAGAGGAAAGAAAATGTGAATAACAGAGAGGAGATAAAATTCAGTTCAGAATAGAAGTTAAATAAGTTGAAGAAGATTCCAAGAAGATATCAGAGGAAAGAAAATGTGAATAACAGAGAAGATGAAATGTGGTGATGAGTGTCTTAAAGTATATCTCTGATCATTGATTCTATAATGGATCACTACTACTAGAGTTGAATAGATTGGGTTCTATCAACAAGTTGGGACTTACAACAAGCTGGGTCTTGTGCCATGATGGGTCTTGGCAGAGAGTTGGTGCTCTCTGAGGGTTTGGTGCTCATTATTTCAGTTGGTGCTGAAAAATTTAGTTGGTCCTAAAAAGAAAATCCTTGATCACATATATTCATATTTATGTTCATATCAATTATACAAATCTTATACAAACATATGGTTCTTTGTGTTCATTATAATTATGATGTGAGTGTTCTTAATACGTTCAATTATGTTTTACCCAATAACTTAGTAAAATAAATTGTTAAAATAATGCACACACTACTTCACTACCCCCCCCCTCTTAGTGTGGGTCGTGTGTTCTTCAATTGGTATCAGAGCAAGGTTCCTTCAAACACAATTTAAAACACTGGAAGGCAGATCCTGAAGTAATGGTTGGACACATGGCTCTCTCTGCAATTGAAGCTCCTTTATTCAATGGAACATATTATTCCTCATGGAGAGAAAATATGAAACAATTTTTGAAGTCAAAAGGATCCAAGGTTCGGAATTCAGTAGTAAGCAAGCCTTGGGACTTAACTACATCAAATAATCTATCCAAAATTACAATCCAAGGAAGAGCAAGGAAGAACAATGAAGTGACATTGAAGATTCTTCTCAATGGATTATCAGATACAGTCAAGACAAGAATAAGACTATGCGCATTCGCCAAGGACTTATGGCTGAAGTTTGAAAATATGTATCAAATAAAAATAAAGTCACAAAAGACATTCCTATCAAGGATGAAGATGAAGACTCAGCCATCAATAAAAGTAAGGACTCCCCACAATATTTCAACTGCAATAGCAGTGATATTGAATCCTCCTATGCAAGTAAAGAAGAAGACTCAGATACAATAACAAAATTTTATGTTAGCATTTATCCCATGGAAGAAGAAGAACTATCAAAGGCCAAAGAAAAGGTTGATTGGAGTTTCCATGAATACCTCTATCACCATAATGAATCATACTATATCTATGTTCATGACTACACTCAAGAATTCCTTGAAAAGAATAAAAAACATGTCTTGAAAATAAAGGAAATGCTCAAGGATTGTGATAAGATAATATATGAACATGACAATCAGTTAGAAGAGAAATAAGAGGAGATCAAGAAGCTGAAGAAAGAAATTAATCAAGTAAAAGAAAAGGAGAAGGAAAATGATGAGCTTGGAAATCATAAGCATATCCTGGAAATAAAATAAAATCTCAAATACAATAAAGAAATCATATCTGAGAAAAAGATTCAGTTAGAAAACAAAGAAGATGAGATCAAAATATTGAAAACAAAAGTTGTTGGTCTAATAGAAGAAAATGAAGAGAAAATCAATAGACTGAAAAATGAAATTAGTCAATCAAAAGAAGAAAAGAAGGAAGATGATGTATCAAGAAAAAACATTGTAGATCTAAAGGAACTAAGGGAAAACTATGTCAATCTTAAAATCCAACTTGAAGAATCCAAAAGGAGAGAAGAGGTAGTAAGGAACCAATTGGACAAAAAGGAAGAATGATGTCATGAGCTAGAAGCATAAGTTGTGAATCTTAGAAAGAAGGTTTAGAAGTCAGACACCCAAAACAAGTTCTTGATTAGCTCCATGACCCTAGATGAGATCTTGGATAGTCATAGATCACCAAGTGACAAATCTGGCCTTCGATACAATACGGAAAAGATCAGTATCCCTAATAAATATGATGTAGGTCCTTCATTTGTAAAAGGTGAAAACATGTATGACACAGTTACTTCAATTGTAAAGGATGAAGACAGGTCTAAAACAACTTCTTCATTTGCAAAAAGTAAAAGCAGGTATGACTCAGTTTCTACACATTCAAGGAATAAAAACAACACTACAAAATTCAGAAGATCTGATCATGGAAGACATCCAAAAGCTATTCATAGTCCTCAAAGCAAGTTTATAAGGGAGACACCTTCATGGATGAATCAAAGAAGGTATGAGAGTGTCCTTAAAGGTTAGTTTTTTGCTTGTAATGAATATGGTCATAAAGCCCTGGATTGTAGGAATCATGGAAGAAAACAATTTGGTAGGTTCAAAAACAATATAAGATGTTGGAACTGCAATCATGTTGGACATATTGTTTCAAATTGTTACACTATGAGATGCTATAGTTGTGGTGAATATGGTCACAAATCCTATAACTATTGGAACTCAAGAAAACAATTAATAATAAATGCTTCACACAATATGACAACAAGAGTAAATACGAAGATATGGAAAATGAAATCCCAAGTACCAAATAAGAAAGATGAGGAAAATATTGCTCCTGAAATTGATGAAGTTAATAATAGGAGTTTGGGGGATAAAACTTCTAATAAGGAATATTCTCAAAACAAGGATAACGAATCTTTTGGTGCACACAATGATGATGTTGATGATGAATCTTCAATGATAGAACAACAAAAATAAGTTACAGATAAACCCATTGTGCACAAAATATTAAGGTCATTACCTATGAGATATGATGCAAAGATTTATTCAATAAAAGATAGATCTGATCTAAATACACTCACAGTTGATCAGCTCCATGGAATCTTTACAACATATGAAATGAGAACAAGGCATGATAAATCAACAAAAGATGAAATATCTTTCAAACCATCCGAGACAAAGATAAATCAAGAGCAAAAAACTCAATCTAGCCATCATGAAGAATATGATGTGGAAGAAGCCAATTTCATTAGAAAACTTCATAAAGAATCAGGGAAGTACAAAGGCAAACCTCTTTACAAATGTTTTAACTGTGGAAAATTTGATCATTTTTCATCCAAGTGTTCCTATCCCAATGAGGACCCTAAAGATGAAGCTAATTATCTGATGGATATTCCATCAATTAGTATTGATATTGGAGGGAAGTTGTAAGCACATCAATATTCATATTGAACAGGGGTCTGCTCAGGATTGATAGTAACAAAACTCCTTGTGAACCATGTTTTAGGAAAGCTCATTCTGTAAAATACTTCAAAGTCTTTGGAAGTAAGGGTTACCATTATAGCACTGTTGAATCATCTCCTGTAAGTTTAAATTAGTTCAAAAATGGATAGTTCAGATTGTAGATCCAATTTGAAGAGATGGATGTCAAGGTTGACAAATGAGAATCTGATATTACACTCATTGATAAACTGATCACCACACTGGAAAATGGAGCCACAATCTTCATTCAATAACAACCATGATGATGAGAGTGTAGATGTCAAGGTGGATGATACAAAAAAAAATTGGTATCTTAGTTAGAGACCAATGAGAATCAATGGATAGATTCAAGGGTTGTTTGAAATAAGATGAGAAACAATTGCATTGTGTTCTGTAGGAAAGAAACATCAGCAGAAGCAACATTTTGATGTGCAAAGAGGTACATGACATCTTGTAGAAATAACAAGAGAAGAAACCCTATCAGAAAAAGCTACCCTTTTAAGAAACAAAAGGGGAAAACAGTCAGTAAAAATTCGAGGGAAGTTTTGGTTAGTAAATAAGAAAGTAATTAGATTAAATCTTGAAAAGACTCAATCACTACAAAAATTTGTATCAAGAAAGACTACTCATTTGAAACACACAAAAAAAAATCCCAATCAACTGAGATAAGAAGTTAGTAAATTAACAGGGGAAGAAACCTCATTAGGAAGAGCTACCTTTTCAGAAACAAAGGGGGGAGAGTAGTCAGAAGTAGAGAGAGATGATATTGACAGAAGGTGTCATACAGTTATGACAGAAAAAGATTGATTGTAGGAGGAGTTACCAATGGTTAGAGAAGTGTTTATACATACAGATGATTGGAGAAGAAACCATTTTCCATTGATGTCAAAGGGGGAGAGAAACTTCATAAAAGGAAAATCTTCATAAGAAGAAAGCATCATCACAGGGGGAGCTTTGAATATGAAGTTAGTTTGTTTCCCTCAATGACAAAGGGGGAGATTGTTGGACAGATTGTCATTGATGTCAATAGTCAATGTAATGATCCGGTGTTAATGATGAATTACCATAGATGAGATTGTCATCGATATCAATAGTCATTGATGTCAATTGTCGTAGATGTCAACAAATGAAGTGATGATGTCAAAACAATGTGCAGATATCGAAATAGAAAACATAGAGATCAAAGCTTAGGAGGATTAACGACTGACTATTAGTGCATAAAATAATGCACATACATAATTAAATTTCATAAGTACAAAGGTACTTCGTGTCTATTGTTGATCACCATAGGATCAAAAATCCAATAGCGCAAGATCAAGAGGAATAAAAGAATATAGAGATGTCATCGGGATCAGTGGAAAGACTGATCAATTGATCAAATGCACAGATGTGATGAGAAGTTTCAGTAGTCGTCCGATCAAGAAAATTGACGGTGCCGATCATTTCTTGAAATGGGATTCATCCCACATTCGGAAATCGAAAATCGAAAATCGCGAGCTGGGAGAACGGAGCAAGATACTTCCATAAATCCTGAAATGTGAAGTTGCAAAGGAGAAATCTGGGTCGTCGAAACACAGATCGTCGCGAACTATTGATCTGCAATATATAGACGAATTCATGGATTCGTGACTCAGAAAAATTACGAAAAGATTATAGTAGTCGGATTAAATCTGATACCCGTCAGTCATCGGATCGTGTTAAAGTGGAAGGACAGGATGAAGCTACAAGAGTTGCATTGTAGAAGATCGTATCCATTGGATCTGAGCTTCGATAATACCCATCAACCATTGGATCTAGTATAAATGTGAAGTGGATAAGGCCGAGAGATCAACATTTCACTCACTGAAAAGTCAAAGGAAATTCTCTAACCTATTGAACTCGTGATATAAGAAATCACGATAAGATAAGGACTGTCGATCAGGAGGAACGATGTGGGTCATCGATCTGATGAGAGTGGCATACTGTATTTCAAGAATTCAAATATTTCAAGGTGAGAGAATGGAGCATCCTTCTCGAAATACCGAAACGCGAAATTTTCGATCCAATCCAGACCATTGGATCGAGAGGTTATCGAGGTGAAGGGTTATCGTTTCACTGACTGGAAAGTCAAAGGAAGGAAGAGCTTAAACCTCCAAATTGTGAAACATGAAATTGTGATATGATATGGGCCATTGGATCATGGAGGGTCATGGACTGCCGATCCAATGTAAGTGGATATTGGGAAATTAGGAATGGAAGAAGGGAGGTGAGTAGTCCTCCAAACTCGTGAAATGAAAAATACCGATAAGATTTGGGCCATCCGATCACAAAGGTATGAGGACCATTAGATCTAGGAGAAGTTGCATGGTGTTTAGTTGTGAGTTCCTTCGGAACTCTGGACTCAGATAATTTGGAGTGACAACGAATCGATGATCCCGAACTTGCGAAGTCCAAAATTTCGAAGAGATCCAAGCCGTCGGTTGGAAGGTGAGCACGTGGAATAAGATCAACAATTCGGGGATTTGTGATTCAGAGAATTAGCGATGAGAATTGTTCAAAACCTTGAAAGCCGAAACTTCAAAGTCAAGGAGGAAGACATGTATCAAGGTCCATGTCATCTTAAGTGATGTCAATGACAGACCACGTTAGCAGATCACGTTAGCAAGGACACGTGGCTCAGTCAGAAAGTGACAAGTGTCAAGTTGAAATTGGCATTTCAGGAACATGTAAGTCACGAATCAGAGTGACACGTGACAACTACTCGAAACATGCCAAGTCATCATGTAACGTCAACAGGCTTACGTCACGTCGGGAGTTTCTACTTTGGGAGTTTTTCATTACAAGCAAATACTCCAATATCTCAAAGTCTCGAACGACAAAATTTCAAAAGGGACATGCGTCAGTAGAGTTACATCTTCGAGAGATTTGACATGCTAGATGTCACGAAAACTCCGAAGGGAAAAAGGGTCGAAATTATGTTAGCCATCCATCTCAATGAATGATTAAATCATGGTCGTCATATTTTGTAGTAAAAGTATGAGTGCAAGGTTAAAGTGGATTGTTGATGTATCTCCGCGAGATAAACGTGAATCATTCGATTGTATCAACGATATCATAATCGAGAATTTTTCAATGTAGTAAGTCATGAAGATTCGATGGGCAAAGTGTCAAAATCCCGATAGCTGTACATATCAGTGGGTAATATGAAACGTCCGATTGTTTCAGCGATTTCGTGATCGTGAGTTGTGTAATATTGGAATTCATGATAACTCGAAGGGAAAAGTATCGAAATATCGTCAGTCGTCCATCTCGTCAGGGTTTGAATCATGATCGTTGATTTGGTAAAGCGTTCAAGCACTCGTTCAAGCTTAGAATTCGGTCACTGTCGTTGGTCATATGCTATAAGAATATTAAAAGAAAATTATAACATGTCGCTATAATTGGTAAATCCCATGGTTATGTAACACACGGTCATATGTGATAGTTTGAAGGAAGTGCCTTCACGGAATATGGTCTCTGTAAATATAACAGAGATTAGGCATCGAGTATAAAGGATTAAATTGATCCATGACTGTGATCAATTTATGAAAAAAATGAACCGATACAAAGTCATGATTAAAAGAGAATAAATCATGAAAATATGAATAAAGTATAAAAAGAAAAATGATATTAATTAAAGTTTAGATTATCATTTTAAATGAAAAGGTACAATGGTTCAAATAAAGGGACACGTTTTAAATTTCACACCAATTTGAAGATTATATAAACGAGAAAAAGTGGTGAGAATAAAGTGTCTCTGCAGTCTAGAATAGAAGATAAAAAGTTGAAGCAGATTCCAAGAAGACATCAGAGGAAAGAAAATGTGAATAACAGAGAGAAGATAAAATGTAGTTCAGAACATAAGTTAAATAATTTGAAGCATATTCCAAGAAGATATCAGAGGAAAAAAAATGTGAATAACATAGAAGATTAAATGTGGTGATGAGTGTCTTAAAGTATATCTCTGATCATTAATTCTATAATGGATCACTACTATTGGAGTTGAATAGACTCTAGTTGGATAGAATGGGTTCTATCAACAAGTTGGGACTTGCAGCAAGCTGGGTCTTGCGCCAAGCTGGGTCTTGGCAGAGAGTTGGTGCTCTCTGAGGGGTTGGTGCTCCTTATTTCAGTTGGTGCTGAAAACTTTAGTTGGTGCTAAAAAGAAAATCATCGAGCACATATATTCATATTTATGTTCATATCAATTATACAAAGCTTATACAAACATCTGGTTCTTTGTGTTCATTATAACTATGATGTGATTGTTCTTAATCTGTTCAATTATGTTTTAACCGGTAACTTAGTAAAAGAAATTGTTAAAATAATTCACACACTAATTCACCCCCCCCCTAGTGTGGGCCATGTGTTCTTCATATAACTTTGATATCAATCACATAAGTGGAAAAGAGAACAAGGTGGTTGATGCACTTATTATAAGGGTGCATAAAATGCATGTTACAACCATTAGTATGTACAAGAAAGATTTAAAACATAGAATTTTAGAGGTTGTAACTGCAGATCAACATTATGTACAAGTTAAATAAAGATTACAATAGAATGATATACAACATAAATATAAGGATTACAACATAGAAGAGGATGGAATCCTCTTATTTCAAAATGGAGTTTATCTTTCCAATTCTCAGGAATTGAGGAATTTGGTTCTAAGGGAGATGCATAATGTGCCATATGTAGGACATCCAGGATATCATAAAACTATTACAGTGGTAAGAGACCAATATTTTTGGCCTAGCATGAAGAAAGATGTCATTGATTATTTGTCCAAATGCATGGATTGTTAGAAGGTAAAGTCTTAGCATAGACATTCAACAGGATTGTTGCAACCATTGCCCATTCCTGAATGGAAATGAAAAGTTTTTACTGTATATTTTATTACCAAATTTCCTAGGACAACATAGAAACATGATTCCATCATGGTAGTGGTGGAAAAAATCGCAGAGGATGCACATTTGATTCTGGGAATAGTAACTCACAAGGCAACCAATAATGCAGAAATTCACATGAGAGAAATTGCTAGGCTACATGGTGTTCCTAAGGAAATAGTGTCGAATCAAGATCCCAAGTTCACTTCCAATTTTTGGAGGGGGTTTTTAAGGTATTTGGGACAAATTTAAATTTCAGTAAAACATATCACCCAGAGTTAGATGGGAAGACAGAAAGAATTAATCGAATAATTGAAGATATGTTGAAAATGTATGCAATGGACAATCCTTCTAAGTGGGAGGACTATATCCATTTAGTTGATGTTGCATACAACAATGGGTATCATGAATCAGTGAAGATGAGATTGTTTGAAGCATTGTATGGAAGAAAATGCAACACACCAGTAAGCTGGGATAACCCAATAGACAAAGTTGTGATTTGGCCATAATTGTTAAAGGAAACAGAAGAACAGATGATAAAAATAAGGCAGAATTTAAAAGTTGCACAAGATCGGTAGAAGAGCCATGCTGATAGAAAGAGAACAAATAGAGAATTCAAAGTGGTAGAGCATGTCTTTTTAAAAGTTAAATCCAAGAGAAGTTCGTGGAAATTGGGAAGTTTCCCAAAGTTGACAGCGAGATATTGTGAGCCTTTTGAGGTCTTAGAAAATATAGGACCAGTTGCATACATGCTAGCAATACCTGCATCCATGAGAATTCGTAATGTGTTCCATGTGTCTTTGTTAAAAAAAGTATGTGTCTGATCCTAATCATGTGATTGATTGGAATGTGATCCAAGTGGAACACGAAGGGGATTTTTGGGTGGAACCAATGCACATCTTAGACCAAAAAATCAAAGTTTTCATGAACAAATACATAGGCCTAGTAAAGGTTCAATGGACATGTTATGATCTCGATGAAGCTACATGGGAGCACAAGGAAGCCATGTGGGAAGCATACCTGCAAATTTTTACAAAGAAGAATAATGAATGTACATTTGTACATAAGATAGTGAAGACTCCATTTTGGCAATTGAAGTTCCCATAGCCACAACTCTGAGATCCATGTCCAACCAATGAAGGGTTGAGGGGAAAATGGAGTTGATGTATGGAATTGTTGCGTAATTCATTAAGTTGCAGAATTATTAGGTATCTTGATGTAATGTTTTTATGTATGTCAATGTGTAAACTGTATGGTTATGTGCATTGAGGAAAATGCAGTTTGTAGGGGAGGGGAAGGTAACATGCCCATTTTCAAACCCCAAACTAGCGATGTATATTGTAAATATATCATGTGGCCGAGAGCCAAGCAATGTATATTGTAAATATGATGTATGGCTGAGAGCCAATATGTAAACGATGTAAATTAAAATATAATGAATAAAATATATCGCTAGTTGCAGAAAGACAAAGATGAATATTGGGGGCTAAGTATCCAAAAGAGAAGGTATGGGTCCAAGGGGGAGAGTTACACATATCTATTAAACCAAAACCCATTTCCTATTTTTCTCTAAATTATCCTTGCCATGAACCTTCCATTACTTGTTGAGTATTCTAGAGCCCAATAATTGAATTCATGTAAGAGAGTTGGTGTGAGAGTCACTTCCCATAGTTATTGAGAACATGGGGGTTGACTACAATCAGCTTGGGGAAGAATTCAAGTCAAGCAAGAAAGATAAAGAGAGGAAATTTGTACGGGTAGGAGATGAGAATTATCATGTTTTTGCATAGAGAGTTATTTTTACATGGCATTTTTTGGCCAACAATGGAGTTCTAAGTGTGAGACTCTATCAGAAGTTGTTGTGGACATGTTTGGATGTTGTTTGGAGCTGCAATTTTAGGGAGAAAGATGTTTTGTGCTTGGGAGCGATGAGTTGTTCAAACTTTGTCCAAGAAGCATGTGTTTGGCTGTTTGGTGAATTTGTGTTGCAGTTGTGAAATTCTTGAAGTCCCAAAAAAAATAATTCATGTCCAACCTATGTTGGAATCCTTGGAGGAGAGTGGAAAGGCCCGAGGGATTGTGAGTAGTGAAGGTAGATTACATCCCTTGGTTTTTGGAGGTTGAGGAGAAGAATTTTGGTGGAATGGAATTAGCTGTGAATTTGATTATTGATAGGGGGACATTAGCCAGCCTTAGGGACTATTGTCTCTTATGGATTTGTAGCCCCAACTCAGGAGTGTCTTGCTGTTGAGAATTGGAGAAACAAGGTGTAACACCCTGTTTCCCCCAGTCTGTATATATAACTATATGGGCCAAGGAACTATGGAAAACTTAAAAGTGTGAATGTTTGATTTGATGGACCTTGTCTCGAAGGTCAATGAATGTAAATTTTGATTATTTTAATAGAAAATGGTTACGTGTTGCATGACTACTAAAAGAGGGGATGTGCTAAGAGAGATACCACGAAATGATGTGAAAGGTGGTGGAGGGGATTAGGAATGGTTGTGTTAACCTCCACCGAACTAGTACCATGTTGGAATTAATTTTCTCAGATCAGAACATCCCTCTGATTAGGAATGAATTCCCGTCAGGCTGGTAGGTGGGAAGGCCCCCTCAAGAGTTAATGAGGGATGGGGTAGACTGCCCATCGGTAAGGCTTCCGAACCTGACCATAAACTGGGAGATTCGAGCCACACACAATATTGTTGAGGGAGGAAAGAAAGGAAGCGTGGTGGATAGGGGGAGACCTGCGAAGAAAATGCAGAGATGAGAGAGGAAACTCTTGGGTCCGAGAAAGGAATGAAAGAGGAAACAATGAGTTATGATCACATCAAATAGATATTGAACTAGGAGAAGGAGAGTAACCTTCGTCCTTATCTATTTCTGTATTGGGAGGAGAGTAACCTTCATCCATACCTTCCATTGAGCTGGAAGTAAGAGATTGAATATCAAAGTAGCGTGGCTTAAGCTCGAGGGTGGCCAGTGATAAATCCATTGGGAGTGACTGATCCTATGTTTGGGTGGAAATGAGAACCCCTTTCAATAGTTTCATCACACTCCATGGTTCTGATAAGTGTTTTCTTGCCTTATGTTTTGAATTGTAAATAATGGATGCATGTGAGTATTTACATGTCTATAAAGGTTTCTTTCTCTATATTAAATGATTAAGTTATGAGTATGCATTTGTTTCCTTGAGAAACTATAATTCTTCTTGAATTTCCATACGTCCCAGTTTAATCACTCGAAGGTGATTACCCTAGGAATTTACATCGTCGTTCCGGAGTCAGATCAAGCCTCTGGGAATATTTACCGATTTGGTAACCTCACAAGTTACCTTGCCTTGATTCAAAGCTTAAATCTCTACGATTTGGGAAGGTGTTACCTTCAGACTGGTAGTCTAGGAGACCCTAAACTTGTGCTTATTTCCTTAACCAAAAACCCGACTAAGAGCGGGGATCATAGCCTAGAGTTTTATGAATATCCACATGACCTGGGTCTAGGAAATTTGGAGCTCGAGGCTTCGAGATGTCAAGTTGTACGAAGGTCAAGTTAAACCCCGCAATTGATATGCATCGTCGATCTATGAACGAAGATCGAGGGTTGGGAATCACTGCGGAGCGTGAAGGTGAAAATAGTGGATGCGCTAATTCGCGGCCCGCAATTCACCCTTGTTGTTGATCTTGATGAGATGGAGGATCAATGATCCCAGTTACACTAGAATCGAGTGAGCACTTTCGACCAGATTGCGGATGATGAATTCCCTGGTAAAGAACCCGTATGTTGGGACCCCACAATTCTTGTGAACCGTCGATGTTCGTTGACCTTCAATCAAAGTTTGAAGCGATCCCTAAAACACAAGGAGCACGTGGGACGGCAAAAAAATTCAAAGAGATCAAGCTCATAAGAGATAGTGCTTTTAGGATCACAAAAGAAATCTAGGAGATGAGCCCGTAGGAGGAGCAAAGGTCAAATCCTTTGAGCACATAGAAAACCTTCAAAGTCGGAGTAAGTGAGAAGCCTAGGAGGAGGAGAGACAGTGGTTGTTGGATCACATCGCAGAGGCTCAACAACCATCTGATCTAAACAAGGAGCATGACACTTAGTACCTTGCACATGCAAGAGAATAGGACTTACCAAATTTTCGAAGTCCCAAAGTAGTTTGGGACTGTCCATCGTCAAGAGGGACACGTGGCGACAAATTATGGACTCTGGAGAAATTTGTTCGAGTGTTTTTGGTTAAAAGTTGAAATTCCTGAACCTCAAAGACTCGAAGTGGATCTAGACCACCCGATCCAAAGGTACATGTGGAAAAATATCAAGGACTCCGGAGGAATCTGTTCAAGAGGAGGCAGGTTTGAGACTCGAAGTTTTCGAAGCCCGAAGAGCCGGAAACCTAAAGTAGAATCTCAGTCGTCCGATCGCAGGAACATATTTGAGCCATCAAATTGTTCAAGGTAAACTTCAAGCGTCAGATCACTAGAGTGGATCTCAACCATCAGATACCATGAGTCCAAGAGGAGGCAAGTTTGAAACTTGAGATTACCAAAGCACGAAAATCCAAAGGGACGAGAAAATCTGGACCGTTGGATCCATGAGGACAAATGTCAATAGGTCAGAAGATCCATAGGAAGGCGAAGGTCGAAGTGTTGAAATGCCCGAAGCCCAAAGAGTCGAAGAGATGTGAGTTGTCGATTGGCATGGGGACACTTGTCAATAGATCAAGAGCTCTAGCAATATTGTAGTGGGGTTTCAGTTTGAGAACTAAGATTTCTAAACCCCGAAGTCCCGAAGACCCGAAGTGAACTTGGACTGACAAATCTAAGGGAGACATGGCATGAATTCGTGAACTTCGGGTAAAGTCCCGAAGTGATTCATAGCCAATGGATTCAGAGGACATGTGGAGAAAATCCATGAACTTTGGGTAAAGTCCCAAAGTGATTCATAGCCATCGGATTCATAGGACACATGGCGAAAATATGTGAGCTTTGGGTGAATACCTGAAATAATCCTCGATCATCAGATCAAGAAGACACATGTCATAGGATTGTTGCCTTCGGATAAAAGTCAATGGGGAAAAGGTTTTATATTTGAGATATCAGAAGTCTGAAACCTGAAGAAGATCTTGATCGTTGATTGAGAAGGGGGTTGGAAGACTGTTGATTTGGGTTAAATGGTTCAAACACCCGAAGTGGAAGAAAGACTGTTGATCAAGTAGGATAGGTTTCTGCAGATAGTCAGCTCCAAAATTTTGAAGTACGAAAGAAGTAGTGTTTGAGATTTCAAAACCCCGAAGTCTAGAATTACGAAGAGATCACAATTGTTGATCTAGGAGGGAAAAATCTGGTCCGTAGATTTGAGAGGCACAAATATAAATCGTCGATTCAGACAGTATCGTCTAGATCGTGAGATCGATGATCCTATAACATTGTAGGGACATGAGTTGCATGAAGTTTAAAATATTGAGGTCAAGCTACAATTCAAACCGTGGTTTCGTCAGGAGGACATGTGGAGACTTGAGTAGGATTGCGGGCCCAAAATTAGTTTGACCCCAAACCACTTTTGGTCACACCCGCAAACACATGGTCATCACCAAGGTCACATCCAAGGAGAGACCAAGAGAAAAGGGGCTAATGCCAATTCTGAGACTTCGCTGAAGAGTGAAGGAGAAGATCGCAGGTATCATAATACCTACACCAGAGGATGAAAGGGATTGTGTTTGATTAAGAGGTGAGACTATCAAGTTCTCAAAGTCTTGTTTGACTTAGAGAATTGAAGAATCTTTATTGGAGGGTCAGGCTGAGTCCTGGACTTTCCAAATTAGAACCCGTAGAGAGAGAGAATTTGTTCCTGGAAGGAGGATGATTTTTTTTTTGTTTGTTTAGCCTCGTCGTGTGTGTGTTACAAATTGGTATCAGAGCATTTTTACAACACTTGGCTTGCTTGGGCTCATGGACAAGTCGCTTAAAAACTCTATTTGGAGTACTTTTAAAAGAATGACACTCTACCTTACCTCTCTCTTAAAAAGTCTGATTAAAAATGTTATTAAATAAAAGAATGAAACTTTCTATTGAGTGTATGCATTTAACAAATTGAACTGTGTATTGTTCATGACCTAATAAATTGTTAGCTAACAATAAGTGTTTTTTTCAACACTCAAGTAGTCAGTAAATCATGGGAAAAATCCAAGACTAAAGGATGGTTATGTGTCATGAAGTGGGGGATGGATCCTACAATGGAGACAAATAATTTGATGAAAGGAGGGCAGTGGAAACCCCTCCAGATCTAGCTGAAACTGTAAGGAGCCTCAGGGATGAATTACAAAGTTGCAAGGCTGACAACGAGAGATTTATAAAGGACCAAGAAAATCAGTCAGAAATTAACATGGTCTTGTTGCAGATCTTATCTGACATACAAAGGAAACTACAACATGAACCCTCAACCAGTCATGTGGACCGACGACATAAGAAGCGAAGTCAAAGTCCACCTGAGATCTGAAAACATGAATTCATAAGTGACCACACTGGGAAGAGTACCTCGAAAAAGGCCCAGCTTGGAGTTAGCGGACACTCATCGATGCAATCCTATGAAAAGGAAGCTAGTAACTCCGAAGAATATTCTAGTAGCAAAGCCATCTCACATTCTCGAAGGAAAGGAAAGAAGCGGAAGCATTCCAAAAATCATGATCCTAAAGAATTCAAGAAAACCAAACCACCCTCTTTCGATGGAGAGATTAAGAAGGGAGAAGAGGTTGAAGCCTGGTTGCTTGGTTTAAAGAAATGCTTTAGAGTCCATGACTACTCTGAAAACTTAAAGGCTCGAATAGTCATCTTCAACCTGACTGGAAAGTCTTCCATTTCATGGGAAGACCTTAGGAATGTGAAAGGAGTCCACGAGAAGGACTTGTCATGGAAACAGTTTGAGAAATGCTTTAGGAAACAATATCTATCAGAGAAATACATTGATGGGAAGACTAAGGATTTCTATGAACTCAAGTTGGGGCAACTTACCATAGATGAATTTGTCAATAAATTCCTTGAACTACTGAGGTATGTACCCTACATAAAAGATGAAAAAGTAAAAATGCAGTGGTTCATTAGTGGGTTACCTTAGACCTACCGGGATAGGATAGAGTTCGACGAACCAAATACCTTAGAAGAAACTATTTGGAAGGTGAGGTATTGTTATGAACAATTTGGGAGTAAGACAAGACCTCGCGAGGACTGGAAGACTAGGAGTAGTTTGGGATTCTAGAAGAAAGGGTTTAAATCCACAAGATTCAAGAAATATGGAAAATATTCTAGAAGGATCATTCCTACTGAAAGTGTATATCAACAAAATTTCCCCTCTCAAAGTGGAAATAAACCTTTTAACATAGCCCTAGGAAAGACTGATAACCTAAAGAAGGAACCCTTAAAATGTTGGGGTTGTGGAGAAGATCATTGATTGAGGGACTACCCACATAGACAATAGAACAATAAGAGGGTCTACAATATCCAAGAAGCTACCACTGTCAATGATGTGGCTAGGAGCATGACGCGAATCTATGCAGCCTTGGACAATAATCAAGCTGACCGCCAAGCTTTAGTAGTGGAAATGGAAGGCATGATCGCCAAGCATATAGTTTCTATTTTAGTTAACCCACATTCTAATTTGAGTTATGTGGCCCCTTAGACTATTGATAAGTGTAAAATGCAACCAATTAGACATGTTAAACCATGGTTGGTGCAATTATCCACTAGGACCAAAAGAAAAGTGGTAGAGGTCATACCGGCCTATCAATTCATCATGGTTGGATTGTCCACTCAAGTGACCCTTAATGTACTTCCTCTGGGATCTTATGACTTGTTGATTGGTATGGATTGGTTGGCTTCTTACAAAACTAAATTGGATTGCTATAATAAAACTTTAGAATGTGTAAATGAATAACGAAGAAACACGACCCTCCAAGGGATTCAAAAGCATGTCTTAGTGAGGAAAATATCAGCCCTTCAAATGAAAAAGTATTGCAAAAAGGGGTGTTCCTTATATGACATATAGGCATTGGAATCTGTTGAGAATGACAAACCAAACCTGGAGGACCACCCCATATTAAGAGAATAGAAGAATGTATTCCCAGAAGAAGTACTAGGTCTACCTCTGAGAAGGGATATTGACTTCTCGATAGAACCTACACCAGGAGTAGTACCAACATCTAGAAGGTCATATAGGATGAGAACGCCAGAGCTGGTTGAGCTCAAGTTACAACTAAAGGAGATGATGGAAAAAGGCTACATCCAACCCAGTGTATCCCCGTGGGGAGTGCCCTCCCTTTTTGTGAAAAAGAAAGATGGCACACTCTGACTGTGCATAGATTACAGACAACTCAATAAGGAAACCATAAAGAACAATTACCCCTTACCAAGAATCAATGACCTGTTCGACCAATTGGGAGGTGCATCCATATTCTCGAAGATTGACCTAAGGTCTGGTTACCATCAAGTCTGGATTAAGGATGAATAAATCCAAAGAATAGCCTTCAGGACAAGGTATGGTCACTATGAATTCGTGGTGGTTCTGTTTGGGTTAACCAATGCCCCCGACAATTTTATTTGCTTGATGAATAATGTAATCAACAAATTTCTGGACAAATTTGTATTGGTTTTCATTGATGATATCATAATCTACTCCAAGAAAAGGGAGGAGCACGAAGAACATCTTAGACTCGTACTTCAATTACTAAGAGAGCATAAGCTCTATGCTAAGTTTAGCAAGTGCAACTTCTTTCAGAAGCAAGTCCATTACCTAGGCCATGTCATTTATAAAGAAGGAGTGGAAGTAGACCCTGACAATATTAGATTTATTATGGAATGGCCTACCCTGAAGGATGTATATGATATTAGATCCTTCATGGGATTAGCGGGATACTATACAAGGTTCATAAAAGAGTTTTCCAAGATTGGTTGTCAAATCACTGCCCTTGAGAAAAAGGGGATTAAATTCATTTGGACATCGAAATGTGAAGAAAGCTTTCAGGAACTGAAATAGCTCGTGACCCATGCACCCGTGTTAAAGATTGCAGACCCAGATAATGATTTCCTTGTGTTTACAGATGCCTGCAAGGAAGGACTCGGAGGATTCCTTATGTAAGAGGGACGTGTAATTTGCTACACGTCCAGGAAATTAAATGAGCATGAGATCAATTATGTGACCCATGACCTAGAATTCGCTTCCATAGTACATGCTTTAAAAATTTGGAGGCACTACCTCCTCAGTAGGAGATTTTTTCTTATGACAGATCATTGTGTATTGAGACACCTGTTTGATCAACCAAAACTCAATGCCAGACAAGCTAGGTGGATGGCTCTCCTAAGTGAATTCAATTTTGAAATAAAACACATAAAAGGAAATGAAAATAGGGTGGTCAATTGATCCAAATGGATATCGTTGGCCACCCACCTTTTCCAGCTGGCTCAAAACAGTTTTCTGACAATTTTGGTAATTTACTATTTTTAGCCATTTTCACTTCCGGAGTCATTTTGAGGCCCTAAACATTTTATTTTATTTTATTTTAGAAAATAGGTTTGAAATATGGAATTTCCTTCCATATTGCATCTAAAATGAATCTCATCGATGATACCTTTCCAACGGGCTATCATACACCTAAAACGAAGATCGTATGCAAAAGTTACGACCCTGAGAAGTTGATGTACTAACTTACCCAAACGGTGCCCACATGAATTTTGGCGCTTCATCTCCTAGGGTTAGGTTTTTGGATGTCTAGGGTTTTTGACATTCCTGCTTATTGTAAAAATTCCTTCAGAGCCTCATTGTAATCATCTTCTTGTGAATGAGCGCAACCATCACATTTCTTCTCAGAGATAAGCCGCCACCATTCCAACAAGCTTGTTTTTGCTGCATTTTACAGTTTTTAGCTTATTTCGTTATTGAATAGAAAACCAGTTTTACTGTGTCTCT
>ML777064.1:2068400-2098044 GCA_009831015.1 Picea engelmannii | reverse complement strand
TACCCCAGACCCCTAGAAGTTTCCAAGTCTTGTTTCAATGTTGATATGTCAATTCCATGATGAGGTGATGGTCACGTCAACTGCCATGTCAGTGCCACATCATCCATCACACGTGGAATGGTTCGGCATGGATGCCATGTCAACTTGAGAGACCTCTATTGAAAGGAAAATGCCATAAATTTCAGAAGGGCATATCATTTTGCTCCGAGCTTAGAATTGGGAAAATTAATAGTCGTTGCAATGATCTCATAGAAAGGAATCCAAATTAAGAGTATAAACACATCATTTCAAGCTAAGAATGCATATTTTGGAAATGGAGGAAGGAGAGGGATCCTTCATTCATGAAAGAGAATCCAAAGGTCAAAATATCAGTGTTGTAAATGCATAGACATAATCTAATGGTCATAGGAGTAGAGTGGAGCTAGAAACCTTAATAGAGATTGTGAGAAGATTGAAAATATAAGTTCACAATTACAAAGAAGATGATGAAAATATGATGAATGAATATAATCAAACAAATGCCCAAATTATGCAAATCCTAAATCAATTTCAGAGACAAGCAATGAATGGATCAAGTTCAAGACAAGGGGGAAGAAGGAAGGAAACATGAAATAAGAGATAGCTACATAAGAGCCAGTCATTCAAGAAGGTTCAATGTAAATCATAGACATCACTCAACTCCTTACTCAGTTGGGAAGTCTTATGCATCTAAGGATTCAAGGAGCAATTCATAAGTGTCTCCTATTGGACATCAAAGAATAAGACATGAGTGGGATGGTTTACAATGAGAGATGAGGAAGATTAATCCACCATCCTTTGATGGTGAAAGAGAAGGGGAAGATGATGTTGAAGCCTAGTTTTTTGGAATCAGGAAGTATTTTTAGTTTCACAATTGTTCTTATAATCTAGAAGCCATAATTTCCACTTAACATTTGCATGGGAAAGTTATCATGTGGTGAGATTAGTTAAAGTGATTGGATTAACACATAAATGAGAGAAGGATCACTTGGAAGCAATTTAAGAGGTATTTTCATAAGGGATATCTTTCATAGCACTTCTATGACAAGAAGATGAAAGAGTTATTTGAACTTAAGTTGGGGAGCATGACCATGGGAGAATATGAAAACATTTTTTTGGGATTGCTAAAGTATGTGGGATTTATAAAAGATGAAAAGCTAAATATGGAGATATTTTTTAGTAGACTTCCATCATTTTATAAGGAAAATATTCAAAATGATGAGCCTAGAACTTTGACAGAAACCATTATAAAATCTAAGTACATGTATGAGAAAGGAAAGGGAAGAGAATATTTGCAAAGGTATTGGAAGGATAAGAAGAAGGAGAAGTTTGATTAGAGAAGGAAGGGATTCAAACCTCCTTTCAACATAAACATCCCTAATAAAAATCAACAAGATCAATCAGCTAATGACACCAATCCAATGTTTGGGATGCAAAGAAGACCACATGTACAAGGATTTCCCTCGTAGAGGAGATAAAATGAAGACCATGCAAAACATCGAAGAAGATACTACAATAGAAGACATGGGCAGAAGTATTCCAAGAATATATATAGACTTAGAAGACTGACAAGTAGAATACCAATCCAATATGATCGAAGTGGAAGGTAATATCATTAATCAACCTATTGCTATTTTAATTGACTTAGGAGAAAGTCATTGTTACATTGATCCTAAAGTAGTAGACATACTTCATTTGGAGAAAATTAAGCTTGATAAATCAAGTTTGGTTCATCTAGCCACTGGAACTGAGAGAAGGATCAATGAGACAGTCAAAGGATATCCAATAAATATGAATGGAGTAAGTGCAGTTGTTGATGTGAATCACATACCATTTGGATATTATGATATCCTAATCGAAATGGATTGGTTGGACAAGAGTCACATTTTCCTATATTGTCATCACAAGACATTTACATTCCTCAATGAAGAAGGAAAGCATATCCTTGTGAAAGGAATTCTGAGACCCATTTCTATAAGGGATATTTCATCCTTACAATTGAATAGATGTTTTAGGAAAGGTTGTAAATTGTATGCAGTTCATGTAGGAGAACCATAAAATACTAAATGACCAAGCCTTGAAGTTTTTTTAGAATTGGAAGAGGTTGAATATCTATTCCAAGAAATACCTAGATTTTCACCAAGGAGGCAGATAGATTTCTCTAATGACTTAGTACCAGGAGCTTCCCTAGTATAAAAAACCCATTATATAATGAGTACACCAAAATTAAAATAATTTCAAATTCAACTAGAAGAATTGTTGAAGAAAGTGTACATATGCCCTAGTGTATCACCTTGGGGAGCACCAGTACTCTTTGTGAAAAATAAGGATGGAACATTGAGGTTATGTATTGACTATAGACAATTGAATAAAGCCACAGTGAAGAATAAATACCCTCTACCCAGAATTGATGCCCTCTTTGATCAGATAAGAGGAACCAAGATATTTTCAAAGATAGACTCGATATCAAGATACCATCAAGTAAGAATCAAGGAAGAAGACATTGGTAAGAAAAACTTTAGAACCATGTATGGACATTATGAATTTGTAGTGGTGCCATTTGTACTGACAAATTCTCTAGTTGTTTTTATGTTCTTAATGAATGGCACATTTATAAATTATATGGATAAGTTTGTCATTGTATTTTTGGATGACATACTTATCTATTCTAAGTTCGAGGAAGAGCATGAACATCAATTAAGGTTGGTGATGCAAGCACTAAGGGAACATCAGTTGTATTCCAAGTTAAGCAAGTGTTCTTTTTACTAAGAACATATCCATTGTTTGGGCCACATGTTTTCAGAAGAAGGTATAACAGTAGATCTAGAGAAAATTCAAGCCATTAGAGGGTGGCCATCACCAAGGAATGTTTCAAAAGTCAGACCTTTTATGGGATTAACTAGATACTACAAGAGGTTTATAGAAGGATTCTCTAAAATTGATCATCCCATCACTTCTTTACAAAAGAAGGGAATTAAATTTGAATGGACAACAAAGTGTGAAGAGAATTGTAATTTGTTGAAGGAATTACTTACTAATGCACCTATTTTAAATATTACTAACCCAAATGAGAATTTTTTGGTTTGTACAAATTCATGCAAAGGACTTAGTGGAGGCCTCACTCAAAATGGGCATTTCATTAGTTATGATTCTGGTAAGCTTAAGGGACATGAGAGGAACTACGCCACACATGATTTGGAGCTTGTTTCCATAGATCATGCCTTGAATATTTGGAGACATTATTTAATGGGGATGAAATTTGAATTAAGGATAGACCATAATGGCTTGAAGTATCTTTTTGAGAAACCAACTTTGAATTCCATGTAGATAAGATGGATGGAATTTTTAAGCGAGTATGATTTTGAAATCAAACATATCAAGGGAAAGGAGAATAAAGTTTCTTGATGCACTCAACAAAAGGGTGCATCTCAGGCATTCTACAACCATTAATATGCATCAGTCATATTTAAAGAGAAGAATTTTGGATGTTGTTGTTACAGACCACCATTACCTATAGTAAAAGAAGGTTTACAACAAGAGAATGTACAACAAAAATTCAAAGGGTATGAGATTAAGAGGTATGGACTACTCATTCTTAAGAACAAAATTTATGTTCCTAGATTCAGAGAACTTAGGAACTTGGTATCAAGGGAAATTCATAATGTCCCATATGTCGAACGTCTCGGCTATCATAATACAATTGCAATAGTAAGAAGCCATTTTTGGGGGAAATAATGAAGAAGGATGTTTCTGATTACATTTCCATAGGTATGGAATGTCAGAGAGTGAAATTTAAGCATACACATCCAGTAGGTTTGCGACAACCATTTCCAATTCTAGAGACAAAATGGGAAGTGGTGACCATTGATTTTATCACTAAGTTACTTGAGACAACAAGGCAACATGATTCAATAATGGTAGTTGATGATAAATTGACAAAAGCTACTCATTTTCGTTCCTGTGAAAATGACTCATACAACAGTCAATATTGCATAAATTTACATGAGGGAGATTGCTAAACTGTATGGAATACCTAAGGCAATTGTTTCAAACAAAGATACAAATTTTACTTCAAACTTTTGGAGGGGATAAATTTGGTACAAATTTGAAATTTGGCATAGCCTATCATTCATGGTCAAATGGAAAAACAGAGAGGGTCAACCAATTAGTTGTTCAAATGTTCAATTGTTTGGTTAATCACTCATTAATTTTTGGTTCCTCATTCATTCTTTATGTTGGTCTAGGCATGGGAAATAAATCAAAGGAAGAGAAGAGCCATTGTTTTATTGGTTGTAAGTAATATTTTATCATTCCAGTAATGAGTTGATGACTGAGTGCATGGATTCATTGGAAATTTGATAAACCTTTTCACAATTGTGAGTCCTAGAGAGTTCCAACATTGAGATTCTTAACCAGTTTCACTAGAGCCCTAGAAGGAGGTGGACAGCCCGAGTGTTGTTGGGAAATAATACCCTACGGACTAGCAAGCTAGGGTTAGACTTGCATGTAGATCATGACCTTAAAGAAATCACTTTTAACCTACCACCCCAAAACTTTAAAACCCTTTTTCACATACAAGCATGGAAAGGACCTACTAACCTTTTTACTGATGTTTGGTGTAGATCCTCCGTTGCACTTTGTCCGCTTGCTTGCGTTGCTCCTTCCAAAGACAATCCTGCAATCAAGACAAAACACTACGCATGCATGCTATTTTTCTACTTTGAGGGTTAGAGATTAAGAATGAATTGAATAAATCATATATAACTCACACATTGAGACGGGAAAAGTATTCTTTATTATTTTCAAGATGAATCAACTTACAATCAATGTTGAGACCGGCCACCGTTCCTTGATCTTGATCCTGGGTTCCTCCTCTTCTTTGTCCTCCAACTGCTTTTCTTTAATTCTCCTTAAGCTTGAGGAGAGGCTAAAGGATTGGGACAAATGGATTCAGCAATTGGGCAGAGTTTCTTCGCTATATTTTTCCTCTTCCAAATAGTACCCCTACCCCTTCTTTTATAGGCTAGAAGGAGCTAGGGTTTTGGATGAACTCTCGTCCATGCATGGCTGGGAGTTCCAGTTAACTGACCCATAGCTTTTTGTCCCATCGGAAACTTTCCTATTTTTGTATTTTGTTAGGTAAACGCGGGCTGTATTAGGCCTTCCAACGTTCCAACGCGTGCAGTAGTAGGCCTGCCAGCGTTCCAACGCATACAGTAGTGGGTTAGGGCGCGTGTACCTTAACCCAAGAGGATTTTCAAAGAGGTTTTTCAGCAGATGTTTTGGCAATGAAGGGATATGAGTTGGCCTGATGTCAGGCAAGCATGTGTGGTGAAATTTAGGGTTATAACAGATGCCCCCTAATGTGTGAGGTCAGAAGAGCATCTAATGGTCGAAATACATTACCAATCTTTTACCAATATGTACTGATATGCTGAACGAGGGAGCCCAAGAGTCAGGAATCAGGAGGTGTCGTCTACAAAAGAACAAATGTCTCACCAAGGCAGGCATACCCATGCTCGGGATAAAATAGAACCATGGCTACCAATCAAATACACTGTAGATCCATGTCAAATAACTATAAAAGTAGCCGTGAATAATACATAGCGGAGCTACATCTTGAAACCAGAAAGATATACATGTAAAGTATCCATCTCTCAAAAGTTGATTCGGCCTGATGGTTGTACTTCAGAGCTCGAGAAACAACTTCAAAATCTTCTAAACTTGGGTAGGAGTGTAATATGAGTGTACGAATKCACTACCCAGAGGTCTTCGRCGRCTCGTCAGATATGGACTTGTCAATCTTGATGATYGGACTGAAGGCTTCAGTGATTTCAAATAAAGACTTGATTGGACGTTCAGGATGGCCGRGTATGCGGACAAGAGACATATTRCAGRGGGGTCRACTCAGGCTTAGTGACAAACTTCCCTTGGACAATAGCATGACAMGTGATAAGACTCAGGCARCATATCTATTAATCATAAGTCTACGAAGCAGGAGGCAACGCAAACTCTCCATATGTTTGGAAGAGTAACCAAATGGTGGAGGACACAACTCTATATAGCGAGMAAAKCTTCCTAAGGTCGTACTACATCCCATAGTCTGATTATCAAAYGGACAGATGTGSTTTATCCAAGGGTGACTCATTATGCTGCCAATAAAGAAAATACTTTTCCCATCCTCTTTTTGGGGTATATTTGATTTTTTTTTCTTTTTKTTCTTTTTGATGATTTTGAAAAAGAATAAAGGAACARTTACGTTACAATGGAGGAACGAGTACAGAAAACATACGAGCTCSAGGCACAAGGACAAGACTGATGTTATGGGAAATGATACTCGGGAAAAATCCTCCAGTRGCCAAAGGTGTTAAGACACAGAAGMAAATTGTTACAAGACTGATGGGTAAGGTATGAAAATGCGATTGATAGAACACACAATGGTAACGTCCTTTGATGTAAGTTTAACRAGCCCAAAGAAGGTAAGCTCGGTGGTTTTTCATATTTAGAGAGTATGAAAAAGCATAAAAGGAAACTCCATTGGGGTACCTTTTTCGTCAATAGTCTAGTCGGTTCGAAAAAGGGGTAAACTAGCACCGATTAGACGTCAATTAAAAACCATTTTAACGAGTGTAACAAGGACAAGATCACTCGGCTATTTTTTCAATTTTAAGGAGTCTGAAAAAAGCTTAACTATGGACTCCGTCAGGAATGTTCTTCTATACCATTTTAACGAGTGTGAAAGAATAAGGTCACTCGACGATCTTTTCAATTTTAGGGAGTCTGAAAAGAGCTTAACTATGGACTTCGGGGGGTTTCTTTTTCGTAAATTTAGTCCCTCAGGCCCGAAAAAGGAATAAAATCTTACCTGAGGATACTCTTCTAAAGAATGGAAATTCAATAGAGTATTCCTTTATTCATACAGTCAACCATCTGGACCGAAAAAGGGGTAAACTATTGTCGGACAGACGTGACTTCAAATTTCCGTTTAACAAGCGTGAAAGGTCACAAGATCGCTCAGCAATCTTTTCATGTTTAGAGGGTCTGAAAAGTGCTTAAAAGGAGACCCGTTTAAGGAATGTTCTTTTGGACCAATTTAACGAGTGTGAAGAAACAAGGTCACTCGGCAATCTTTTCATCTTTAAGGAGTCTGAAAAGGGCTTAAAGAAGACTCCATAATGGTTACTTTTCTCAGTTAATCCGAACGAGATCGAAAAGCATAAATGCAGTCTCGCCGGATGTTGCTTTCAGATCTTAAAGTGAGCTTGAAAAACAATGAAGTTAGCTCATGATAGACTCTTTGTGGGTCGATGCCTGGCATTTCCTCATAAGACCAGGCAAAAACGTCACGAAATTCTTTGAAAATATCTGTGTAAATTTGAACCTCTTCGGGGGAGAAATCCACTCCGACGAAGACATTCTCCATGACGCCAGGGTTTCGGGAGATGTTAATAGGTATGGTTTCAACGATAATTGCCATATTCCCCTCAGCATAAATTTCTTGTGTAGCTAAGAGGTTAATAGGACACGATTGATCTCTCGTCATGGTGATAGTGAATTCTCCTGCCTCGATTCGGTGTAACTCTGGGAGGAAATATGATCTATGATGAAGATAATCCCAAGGTTTATCCAGAATCGTCATTTCTTTGATTACTGCTTCGTTGGAATGCAATACTAAGTCTAACGAATCGGTGGTAGCCAGAGAATCTTGAGCCCAAATAGGCTCTGGAAGTGGATCCAACTCTTGTGCGGGAGTCGGATCAGGGTTAGGTGAAGATTGTTGAACTAAAGAGTACGCTACTTCAGCAACAGACAAGGGAATGGACATGCCAGAGTGCCCTGTCTCATCCATCATGGCTGATGGGGAAGGAAGAATCCACGGATCCTCAAAGTAAGTCGTGTGGAATGACGAAACGTGAAAAACCTCAGCCTTGTGGTGGTTCGATATAAACTTGACATCGTTATGAGGAGGTGGGTAATCAAAGGTACCCATCAAGGATGGGCACAACCCAACTCCTACGTTAACGACACCGGGCTGAGGATTATCAATCATGGGAACCGTGGATGCCCCCAAAGCTGGGTCAAGCCTAGAGAAGGAAAATTGATCAATGGTCACTATCCGACCCTCGTGTGGAAACAACAAGACTCGGAAAACTATAGCAACCACAACTTGCATAGCATAAGTCCAACTCTGACCTAACAAGAGATTATAGTCGAGGGGGGCATCGACTACCTCTACCTCAACACACACAGTCTTCCCGCCTAACTGCACAAGGAAAGAAGGAACGATGCCATGTGGTCAGAAAGAACGACCGTCGAATGCAGTGAGGAAAGTAGGTGATGGAGACAAAGTGGGCTGACTAATGGATTTCCAACATGCTAATGACATAACGCAAGTCGAAGCGCCCTCATTGACCACCATGCGAAAGATATTATGTGTAAAAGTTTTCATGGGATGAGCCACTACTATCTGAAACGCGACGTGGTAAGGCAGATGAGGTTTTAAATTGGTTGTATCTAACATGATGGTACCCAGGTTACAAGTCTGAGTAGAGCCTAAAGCAGTCAACAAGGATTTCCTCTGAGAAGGGAAACTTTGGAGGACCTCCAAAGTGGACATCGCACAAGGGGTTTGTGATAAATCTTCCACCACAGAGTAATTCTAGGCGGCCCTTGCATTTGGGTTGTGAGAAGCTTTCTTAAATGCACCCTTTGGAATGCATGTCATTGTTTCACCCAACGTATTCTCGATCTGTAGAGGAAGAGATGGGATCTCAGCTTCTTTACCCTTCTCAGAGGTGCTTGGTTTACTATAGTCGTGTGCTCTAGTCATTATTAAAGCATCACACATAACCATATATACGTTCGTGGATGAGGAATTGTTTGGGGGAGGGCAGGTTTCTTGGATGCCCCCTTCGGCACTTGTAGAGGCTTGAGTTAAATTTTGCCCATGCTGAAAGGGATTAATCAACACGGCCTGTTGTTTCTGTGTGACAAACTTCTGAGACTCTGCAAGTCGAGGACATATATGGGTCGGGTGGTCTTCCGCACACAAGTTGCACAGATACCTCGCCTTCCTCTTTTCCGTAGTTCCCTCACCAGCATTATCAGTGGGTTTTTTCGCCCCCTTACCCTTCTTTCGTTGTTTTTTCTTCCCTTCAGGTTGTTGGGTGGCCTTTGGGTTAGTCGTCTGCACGGAGTGTACTTTCGACGTTTGGGTAGGAGGAGCAGCCAAAGCAGTAGTCTGGCTGGCCACTGAGTGTTGTATAGATAATTGTTGCAATTTTTTTTTCAATTTCTCAGCGGGCTTGGTTTGTGCCGAACCAACGATACCGTCGGCATGTGGTCTGGCTCTCTGTCTAGTTTTATCCAGTATTGATCGTGGAGCATCCGAAAGGATGTTATATAATAAACCAGACTGGGAATAGATAAGCTCAAACTGTTGAGCCCTCATGATGGCATCTTCTTCAGAGAAAACTCCTGAAGTTGCGACCTCCTTGGATAATTGTGGGACTAAAGACTTAAGGAACCACTCTAGTAGGAATGCTGGTGGGACTGGTACTTTGATTAGACTCTTTCGACGTCTCCATTCTCGGATATAATCAGAGATATGGTCTGTTGTCGTCTATTCGAAATTGGCGAGCAACTCTGTGCCGGCGTCGTATCTCACAGGTAACTGGAAATGGTTAAGGCAGGCCATCGGCAGTTCACCAAAAGTAGAGTATCGTAAGCGATCAAGCTCTATGTACCATTTCGCAGCACTCCCGATAAGAGTGCATTGAAACAATCGCAACTGGACGGAGTCATCTTTCAATGAGTTAGATGAACACCAAAGATGGAAAGTAGTCACGTGATCACCTGGATCTTCGTTAGTCTTGGCCTCGAACTTTGGAATGTCCGAAGGCAAATTCATTGGCATAGGAGGCCAACGCGGATCATGACAGATAGGATCATTTAACAATATTGTCAAATCTGGCAAGTGTAACGTCGCCAGGAATGGTAGTTTGGGTTGTTGGTGATAGCTTGGGAAAAAGGGTCTTGGAGTTTGACTGGCACCAGGTTGCCAGGAAAAGTTTGGTTGTTGGCCCGGATTCTGGTAGAAACCATGGCCCTGACCAGCGTAAGGGTTTTGCATCTGTGGAGACATCATTGGATGATTCCCCATGAAGGACATAGGATGTTGGGCATTCAATGTGTTTGAAGGACTTTGGGAAGGATTACCCCATTCCAGTCCTGATGGGAGAGGCATAGAAGTTTTTCCAGGGTTCCATTGACTGTGGAAAGAATTACCCCAGAATGAAATTCCAGAGGAAGGAACAGATCCTTGTCCTGAGTTCCAAGGTCCTGGAATATGTGCCCCCGACGTAGGAATAGTACCCTGCGTCGGAGTAGACTGTCCAAAAATGGGAGTGCCCCCAGATGGTAAAGTAGTGGATGCGAAAGTGTTGTTACCAAACGTCTCGTTCCAAACAAACGGTGACGAGCCTACCTACAAAGTTTGCGCAGGTGTTCCTTGACTCCCGGCTCCAAATGAACTCGTGTTTGCAGGCTGCCCGGAGGACTGCTGATGCAGACCACCAAGTGAAGGGGGCGAAGGAGAGATATGACCTCCAGCATAAGGAAAAGCATTAAAAGGGACAAGAATTCCCCCAATTTGACCTTGCAGAGGAGCATTAGAGCTCCCTGCCCCCAGACCCAAAGTCTGTAAAGTGGAGTAAGTGAGTGCAGGACATGTATTTGAACTAGGCATACCATATGAGAATGGAGGGCCTGTCGCACTAGGTGTGAAGGGAGGTGTGGCCGCCGCGATAGATGGGGTCGGTCCACTATGCGACGTAGTTGCGACCGAGACCGTAGTGGCTCAGACCGACGACGACAAGTTAGGAGATGCTTCTCCTATTGTAGCAACGGTGGTGGGAATGGAAGAATTCCCAGAAGAAGTAATAGTATTTGGTTCCATAATTGTGTGAGGCACTGATAGGAGTTCATAAAATTGAATTGGCACAATGACCGATGGCCAAGTATCAATGGTTGGGGTTTCAACCGAGCCAAGATTGGTGGCTGATTCCTCAGGGAGTTGTTTGGGCTCAATGGTTTGTAACCCAGTTGCTTCGAAAGACCCTTGTTGGTCTAGCTTCTGCCTCAATGGTGGCGGGGGTGGCTCCAGTTTAACCAGAGGCAGGCCCAAAAGCCTTCGTGACCGGCGGAGCTCGGGATCCTCCACTGTGTGAGAATATCTGCTACATGCTAAGGTATTCTACACGATCAAACAGTAACACACACTAAAAAAATATCCCCTAAGAGATAAGACAAGCAATCACTAACTATTTTGAAGAACAGTTACAACAACCAACACTAGAGAAACTTATCGGTGCAAGTGCAACTTGAAAACGGAAGCACCCTCCAGGTATACTCTGCAAAGCGTGGCCCGATGTCTGTCCTAGGTACCGCGGTATACCCCCGCAATAACCTGTGTATGTCCCTAAAAATATTGGTAACTAGTTTTCCAGCACGTGAACAGTCACCAGGCAGGTACAGTCGATAGTCGGGTAGAACAAAATGAGCAGGGTATCAAGCTCGAAACCTTTCAAGGGTATCGAGAGCAAATGGGTTGGAAGACAACTGAATACCTTGAACGGATTCGAGACCCATGAAGCCCCGTGGCAAATGCAAACGACAGAATCCCTCAACAAATCCTCGATATGTGTTCTCCACTATGCTTGGTCCGACTTTGGAGGGGTTATCTCCGCTACATTTCCTTACGCGACCTCATGTTTATCCCCTGTGTTAGAGGGGGGTCCTGGATAACTTTCACATAACTGGACTTCTACACTCCCTATCACAGACTCCAATGTTTGAGTTTGAGTGGCCTTGGAGAGTTTCCTCTTCAACCTAATCCAAGGCCCTAGTCCTGAGCTAGTGTATGAACCCTACAAACAAAAAGTCTAATAGATTTTAAATTAGCGTTGCTTTTATGGGTTTTTTTACGTCATAAGGTATGAAAGTGAAACTGATGGTGTGTAAAGACTCAAAGCAAAAACAAATGAAAAATGCTGGAAACAAAAATTTTACTGAATGCAAAAATCAACAACTTTTCACAAAGAAAGACTTCTTTTTCTTTTCAAATTTTTCTAAGATTTCATGCAACAAACATAAAGGAATTTCGCTCGACTACGAGCTACTTATGCTCTAAATGCGCTACAAAAACTTACGAACAAAAAGACTTATTCCTAGCTATTGATGCAACAACATAATCTTCAATCAAAGAAGAAAATGAAAAAGTGATATATATATATTTTTTATTTGAGTGCTAAATGAAGAAACAAAGGGAAAATGTCGACAAGCACAAAACCAAGAAAACAAAATAAAATTCTGGCTTAAAGCGCAGATCGCAAAGAAACAGAGCAAAGACACACAATGGAAATCGAGAAAGCATTGCTTCTTACGATTGTCTAAAAACCATAAAACACAATTTTTATCTTTTTTATCTTTTCTATCAACTATCAACTAAGAAAAAACGGGCTAAGGGTAAGAAGCCCTAACCTACTGATTGTGCAACCCTAGACTCAAACCCCTGAGAGGAACACTTCTCACCACAGGAAGGGATGATTGCCCCACCCTGATTGAAAAGCAACCTGTCAAGCCCGCTACTATCACTGAAACAGCACGCGTGCAAACGCATGCTGATCTAAAATAGCGCGCGGGTACCCGTGGGCTATACTTGCACAGGCCGCGTGTATATATAAACTCTAAGGAAAAACTAAACACAGGCAGCCCAGAACTGGAAAATGTCTTTGGTATTGATAACCAGGGTCTCCTGAAGGCTTGGTTGCTTCTTCTTAACAGAAAAGAAAAATAATCGCAAGAAATAACAAAATGCAATAAAGCAAAGTGAGACAAGACTATGAACCATAAAGACTCAGACAGGATCCAGAAATCCCCCTGAGAATGTATAATTCTGACAGGGAAGAGGGAGACTACCTCTTAAGCTCTATGACTCCTACACACTACTGAAACCTCTACATTTAGCATTCAAACACGTGTTGTAGAAGTTTAGGGCGCGAGTTACACGCGTGCAGGCCTTCTGCAGGCCGCGTGTACCTCTGTGTGTCTCGATAATTATCGTCAAGCAACAGTCAAGGAAAAAACTAGTATAAAGAACCAGGTTCCCTGCTAGTTCTGACCTAATAGAAAACATACAAACAAAGAAACATAAAAATCTAATCCTTTAAACTACCCAAAAACCTCAACTAAATCCATAAACCCTAAGAGTATCTTCCCTAGTGGAGTCACCAATTCTGTTGCTGGGAAATAATACCCTACAGACTAGCAAGCTAGGGTTAGACTTGCATGCAGATCATGACCTTAAAGAAATCACTTTTAACCTACCACCCCAAAACTTTAAAACCCTTTTTCACATACAAGCATGGAAAGGACCTACTAACCTTTTTACTGATGTTTGGTGTAGATCCTCCGTTGCGCTTTGTCCGCTTGCTTGCACTACTCCTTCCAAAGACAATCCTGCAATCAAGACAAAACACTACGCATGCATGCTATTTTTCTACTTTGAGGGTTAGAGATTAAGCATGAATCGAATAAATCATATATAACTCACACATTGGGACGGGAAAAATATTCTTTATTATTTTCAAGATGAATCAACTTACAATCAATGTTGAGACCGACCACCGTTCCTTGATCCTGATCCTAGGTTCCTCCTCTTCTTTGTCCTCCAACTTCTTTTCTTTAATTCTCCTTAAGCTTGAGGAAAGGCTAAAGGGTTGGGACAAATGGATTCGGCAATTGGGCAGAGTTTCTTCACTATATTTTTCCTCTTCCAAATAGTACCCCTACCCCTTCTTTTATAAGCTAGAAGGAGCTAGGGTTTTGGGCGAACTCTCGGCCATGCATGGCTGGGAGTTCCAGTTAACTGACCCATAGCTTTTTGTCCCGTCGACAACTTTCCTATTTTTGTTCTTTGTTAGGTAAACGTGAGCTGTAGTAGGCCTGCCAGCGTTCCAACACGTGCAGTAGTAGGCCTGCCATCATTCCAACGCGTGCAGTAGTGGGTTAGGGCGCGTGTACCTTCACCCAAGAGGATTTTCAAAGAGGTTTTTCAGCAGATGTTTTGGCAATGAAGGGATATGAGTTGGCATGATGCCAGGTAAGCATGTGTGGTGCAATTTAGGGTTATAATCCCGAGGGACTGTGTGGCATTGAAGGGGGTTCGATCTCTTGGGTTGTGCAAACTGGGAGAAGAGAATTGGTGAAATTTGGATTTTTGTGTGTTCAAAAATCTTAAGAGATTGAGTGTTAACTATTTTGGGAAGTTGAGTGTCATCTTGGAACACATCCTTGTGGATTCATATCCCTGGGTCGGGGGTGACCTATTGTTGAGACTTGGAATAACAATGTCTAAGGTTGTGTTGGACGTCCTTGGTCTGCATCCAGTTGGTGACTATTTTTGTTAAAGATAATTTCTCTCTGTCATGATGTTTCTCTGCTTATACACAATTATTTATGATGTGTATTGTTTATTATCTCTGAGATATGCATTACTAATGTTCTTGATTGTTGGTTATTGTTGTGCATGCATGTTGTTCTTTATTTCATAGTTCAACATGAATACTTATGACTACGTGTGTTAGTTCATATTCTTTATTATTTAGTTATTGGTATCAAATATTAAAAATCAGGTCAAGAAGAGGTTCTTGAGGTTGTGTGGAGTTTGGACTAGCCTTAGAGGCTAGGGATGTGACAATACTAGTGGGTTGTGGGATATATGAGTTGTGAGTGGAAAATGAGAGACACCCATTTCTTGTGGATTCCTAGACCTAGATTAGGGGTGGCTTGTTGTTTATATTTGGAACAACAAGACTATTATTGGGTGGAACATCCATCCCAAGCAGTTGGATATCAAATTTAAAAAAAAAGATAAGTGTTTATTTGTTTTTTGAGCTAATTTATGAGTTCAATCGTCGTGAATTTTACTCTATGAATGGGAATGATTTATATGATGTTGTATATGAGTTTAATTGTTGCATTAATGTTGTTTCATCATGTTTTAGCTGCATATAGTTATGGGTGTCTAAAAATGGTTGAATATACATACAATTTGTAGTTGGTAAGCTATAAGAAACTAGTTAGCAGAATTTTTTATTCTATGAGTAATTCTACATAGTAATATTCCTCGGTTAAGCCAGGGAACGTTACATAAGGTATGCAAAATATTCAGTGATTGGTACATGAGTAAAAGGAATTTTTAATATAATATTGTGACATGTCAAGCATGTTATGATGGAGACAATCAATCATACCAACAGCCAATCATACATACTACTCATTCAATTTTTTTTCAAATAGAAATTTTATATTCTTTAAATTAATAAATTCCTCATAATTTAATTAGCTTCCATTGTAGAAAAAAGTGATTGGGAAATAGGGTTGACTAAGACCTTCTCTGCAATATGACACACTAACAAAAAAGTGTTATGACATATATCAATAATCAAGCCTATAGTCAAGTTTGCATGTAACACTTAGTTTGAGTTAACAAGAAACCATACCTGCTTGGTTCCTCAAATTTAATCTTGAATATTATCAATTTCATGTTACCGAGGTCCTAGTAGAAAAGGGGAGTCAACTACTTTGAATCTTTTTTGGTTGGAAAAATTTTGAAGACAAATTTTACGGAGGAGGTTAGTGTTCTTGAGGTTCAATCTTTTCAAGCTAAGTATGGTCATCAACAACAAATCTCATGCTTGAACCTCTTCTGTTATCTCTTCAAAACCATATTGTGTATCTAGTATGGATGAAATTTGACGAGGTTAGATATTTGAAACCAAAATAGGTTTTTGTACCATGCACAAAGGAAAATAGTAGGGCAAGGTTGTCTGTAACGTTTTCCTTCAAAATTTCCCTAAGCATGGAATTGTAGATCAATAGGTAATACTTATGTATGTGAATTGGTCATTTGTTGTACATTCCTTAATTTGTGAACCTGGTTGAGATTAAAAGTGTATTCATGATTATCTTTCTCATCACCCCTACCAATTGGAACTGTTTTGTAGGCTAGCGTATTTTCCATTGGGCATTGGGTCAAACTTTAGGTTATCCATGGAATAAGTTTACCAAAAAAATGAAAATGAGAGAACTCCATGTTTCCATATCTAGAGATACATGTGATGTATTATAATGATTTGGCCAGTCTTGTGGAGGTGTGGCTCTGAACATATGCAATTGAGATCTACTTCCTCTAATGATGCAATGAAGGCTCAAACAGTCAATACTTTAAGTATTCTTCTTTGATCATATGCCAAAAATTAAAAATATAATACATTTAATATTGCAAGGCCCATTTTCGTTTGGAATCTCATGCTTATCCTATCTCAACTTTCCCCAAAATGTAGATTCTTCTACAACATGTACCTGTTCATAAATTCATAATTGTGATCTCCATATTACTAATCCATGGCTACCAACACTAAGGTGAATGTTATTGAAGTAGAGAAATCTTCTATTTATTTATTTTCAAAAGGATTCTACATATGGCTCACTTACAAAATCATAGTCAAACCAATCCTTAATTATAAATAAATGAAGTGAAAGACATTATTCAGAATAAGAAATTCCTATGTAAAATAAAATATAACTAAAGTAAACCATCCCAAAAATTAAAATAAAAAAATACTAAACATCTAATGGATTTTGTTTGAAACCAAAATTTTATTCTTAAAACATGAATGAAACTAAATCTATGCTACTCCTACCCTAACCTACATTGGCTCAACAGATACTAGGTGAAATCATAAATCCAATGTAGCTATCCAATTACCTCAATATCTAAATGAATATTATGGCATTGTGTAATTGCATATAGTTGAGGTACTATGCAATGCTTGATTGAAATAATTGAAACATTATAAGATAGGTCCAAAATAGAAATCATTAAATACTTGTTGGTTTGAGGAAATTGTCGAGAAAAATATAACTCAAATCTATCTCCCATAATATAATTAAAATCATTTGGGTAATGTTGTAGTATGGAAACAAACTCCAAGGATAAGTGATGTACCTACGCCTGAAGATTAAATTGTAACTCTGGAGAAGATCTAATTGGCAATGATTCTTGGATCATCTTGCCGTTTCCTTTATCTTGCATGATTTTGGGTTGTCTTCTTGTTGTGGTTTCCCCATGGGGATATGGTAATTATTTGTGTCATTCATTCTCTATCTCTTCTACCATTGATGTATATGCATAGATATTAGTAATTCCATATCATACATGATTAATAATTGATAGATAGATGCTCACACTCATTTATGAAACATAAATGAAATTGTTGAAAACAAGGTTATCGTGTTCAAATTTTCTTTCATCGTGTTCCAAAAGTTTTGACTGCAAGGTTTTTTGCGGTAAAATTCCCCTACTATTGTGGGAAAACTTAAAAATATTGATAATAGTACAAAGATAATAAAATTTCAATAGCTCCTAGAAGCAAAGATTTTGTTTTTAATTTAATCAAAATAACTAACTTTTGTGAAAGAGGGAAAGATGAAATCACTTGAGGTCCTACACTCAGTGCAGATCCAAAACCTGAAGTCCTCTTGCTCCTTCCCAATTTCTTCTTCCAAAACCTGTAAAACTTATGCATATAGGACTACAAGAAAAAGTAGTTATATCGATAACTAACTCATCATTTTGATCAAATATAGGAAGAATTCACAACGATTAGTGTTCTAAATGATAAGAATTCAACAACTATGAACTAAGCATTAAGAACACAATGTACCGAAGGAATGAGAATCATTGTATTTAAATCAATGGTCTGGAGTTTAAACTATTACCCGCGTTGTCGCGACACCACTCCTCGAAAGGAACCTAGGTCCCTCCACCCAAGATTATGAAAGTATGGTATATCTCAGCCTCTAACACACTGACGGACTCGAAGAGAACCTACGAAGGATCCTATTAAGATAAATTGGTGTTAAGGAATGATTAGAAACAAGGTTTTCCAGGTCTGAGAATCAACAAAGAAAGGGATATTTAGGGGCTTGCGGACATGGCGTGGATCAACGAACATTGGTTTTCTTTGATATGAATTCATTAATTACCTTTATCATTGGATTGATTCTTTATTTAAGTCATCCATAGTCAGTTAGAGATGGTTGAGTACGGGTAAATGGATTTAGGTAACTAACCAAAATCGTAACTCAACTTACAATTACACAATTGTTTTTGAGCATTTATTAACATGTACACAACTTTCCTTTGAGTAACCCATGTATACGTGTGCTACATAACTTCCAAGGTGCATACAAGTTCCAAAAAAGTTTTTTTTAGAAGATCTCAAGGAGGTATGGGGAAAAGGTTCCTGCAAGTAGGTAGGGACTAGGACAATAAAGTCATCAATGCTTCAATGGTGGCAATTGACGCTATAACAAAGGTAATTTCAAAATTGTGCACCTTAGATGGATTTTTATTATCAATATATATTTGATAAACCAAAGTTTGGAAATGTTTTTGTTATCTCTCATCACTTAGTGTTTAATCCTTGAAAAGGGGATCTAAAGTCTCTATTGTATGATAATTTGGTGGATTCTACTATAAGTGGTCATTATCAAACAAATTTGTGTAGAGGGTATATAAATTTTTATACTTTGGAAATGGATTGATTTCCTCAGTAAGAGAGTTTTCATAGACCATATCATATTCATTATTCTCTTGATATTCATGGTGAACAACTGATTCAATTTCTAAAGAAGCATCATTGGTCTGTTCCCACTCTATTCTTTAAAAAAAATTGAGCGTTGAAGGAAATTCCCATGTTTAAATAATAGAGTGCTAGTTAGAAATCATGTCTTCTCCATCTTCTCTTATCATATTATGTTTCTAATTGGAGGAGATAGTATCTATTTTTTCTAGTTCCAACTTATTGTTCAAATATAAAACCCCAAAAATCAATTCTTCATTCAATACAGGTTTGAAATCATCCTTTAAAATACTACTCTCAAGTTGTGCCTCGAAGTCATATTTCAGAATACAAGAGACCCAAATATTAGCATGTGTGGTCTCTATGTCTCAAAACCTTTCTTGAAAATGGGAGGTGATTTGATCTTCATTGTGTAAATCTAAGTTAGAGCATTGAGAAGTAAATTCTTTCATATTAGAGACCTTTTAATTTTCTAAATTGTTTTCTTCAGGGATAGAGAGAAGGTATGAAAACTATTTAAGGATTTATTGGTCTAATGGTTGATCTCTTTTAAGAAACCTACATTAAATATGCATAACTCTTTAAAAAGAAACCATCCAAAGGTTCATTTTTGTTCATATGGATTCCTTCAAGTTCACTACAGAGGTTTTCATAGTCATAATTCACATGAGAAATGATAAATATTTCCATGAATTGTTTACAACTATGAATTAATTTAACTAGAAATGTCCTATACCAAGCCTTGGTTTTCCCTTTCAATGTGAGGGTAAACAATCAACATATTTCATTGTCCTAAACAATTTTAATAATTCGGTGCACAATGCTAAATTAACTAAGGTTCATGACTGTAGATACATGCCCTTCACCATCGAATTTCAAATTTGACAAGAGATCAATTGTCATAATTGGGATGCCATCTGAGGGTCTTGGAAGACTCAAAGGGTGATCCCATATAGAAATATGGAGAGTATTCTTGGGTTGGTTAACACATTTTAGAAAAAATGGCTCCACATGGGTAGTTTTGTCATTCATCCCTTCTTCTAGCACCAATTATGTTGACGGGTCAAAAATGACCTTGATCAACAACAAGGGTTACCCCAAATGAGAAGTCCCAATTATGCCTTGCACCATTTGGATTAGGGAACCCATACAGATTCTAGCCTGACAAGCATTATTGGTTCATAGTTTTACTAGTTGTGGCTTGATCCACCAGTGATGGTTTCTAAGCTAAAGAATGAAATGCAACTAATCTAAGATGTAAATGCATGTGTCTAGAAGAAACTAACAGTAAAGAGAAAGAAAAAATAGAACCACACATGTTTCTGTCAATGAACCAGGAAATAGAGGACAAAGACAAGATTACGAGTAAATGATTGCAAACCTAAAATATTGTATCATTAAAACAATCATCTAAAGTCCTATGCTCATAGATTCAGATAAACATTTCCATAGAAAATAAATAAAATCAAGCAACTACACATAAGAATAGTCTATAGTGTGAGATACATTCTTACACAACTCTAGTGCAAAGTAAAAGTAGTAGAATAGTTCACATGTTCACACAAGAATTAAAGTTCTCTAGAAAATGGCTTGGCCAAAAATGGTTTCTCCTCATTAAAGTTCCAATAGTAGTACATGAAAGCTCCAAGAGCCAAAATCCCCTTCCTCCAATACTATGACTCTATTTATTAAAATTCCTCTTGACTCTTGGCCTTCTAGCTTTCTCACTCTCGACCTTCAACTTACAAACTCTTGTACTTTTCCTCAATAGTATGATGAGGACATACTCACAATAAAAATATTTATAAATTACATTTTTTTTTCATAATGTACACTTACACCTCGAGTTTTGTACTTTCATGCTTCCATGCCAACATAGCTCTTGGCATTAATTTGTCTCATACAATACAGTCGATGACTTACATACCACAAGTCTCCTTTCTCATTTTCTTGGAACCTTGCATGTAAGGAGAATCCATGCCTTACTTTAAATCTAAACTTTATCATTTTCCATTTGAGCTCAATTCATGCATGAAGTGGTAAAAATTGTAGTCTTCCAATGCTCCATTTTTGTGCTACATATCTTCATTACTTGTTTTCTAATTGTTTCTCATGTGCTAGTACTTCATACTTTTTTGTAAATAATAATTACAAAGCCATCACCATGATGTCCATGTCTTTTTTTCTCGCTCCATACATAATGTCTCTAGATTAAAATGTATAATATTTTTTCAATATCAGTACCTGGATGACATTATCGCGAAATACATAAGTTGCAAATAGAAAAAATTCAAGTCATACTTTAGGAAAAAATGCATTTAACATAAATATTTTAGTTAGCAACTTGATAAAGAGTTTGATTCTACTTCCCTGAGTTCGATCTATAGTCCCCTTTAATAATGGTTTTACAAACACCTTAGCTGAAATGATGTGTTATTAGGGTTCTAGGCTATTGACAATGTGCTCATATTCAAATTTGAAAGTATGGAACAAATGGTAAGGAATTTCATGAAACTTATACCAGAGAAATTGTATATCTCAGTGAGACCTTTCTAACAATATAAAGATCATACCAAAACAAAGTTCAGATAAAACATTATGGTGAAAATACCAAAAACGTGTTCTTCCTTATGTTGTGTGTCTTATGAATGCTCACCAATTCTTTCATCCTATTCATGTTTCACAAACCTCAATTTAAACTTAGCCTTTTAAGTATAATGATTTTCTTTTTTGGAGGAATACACTTTGTATTGTGTGGATTTAATTTTACGCCAAAGGCATACTTTTAAGGGGAGGGTTGTGCTCCGAGCTTCGTCATTTGTCAAATAAGTATGGGAGAAATCCAAGTGTTAAAATTTCACAATGTATATAAACTTACCATGTCTCCACTTAATGGATAAGGTTGTTAGGCTATGTCACATAACATATATAAATTGACCATGTGTCCACTTAATGGATAAGGATGCTAGGCTATGGCATAGCTTACCAAGTTCATTAAAAAATTTCTAGCCACCTTCCCTTTGTGGTGTTATGAAATTTCGGTAGATTTGGGTAGAGGAAGGTGAGCGAAAAGTGGGGCTGTGATGTTTCCTACTATTTCATGCGTAAGGGAGTGTATTTATTTTACAAGTGAACATCGAGAAGAATCACCTTCATAATTCATTTACATATACATTTAACATCCATTCTAAACCATGAAATCAAACAATCAGTCCATCAATCATCACTCATCCTCCCTTCATTCATGTGAGTTGAATAAAATTTGAAGCAACTATGTCCAACAAGAAGTTTTCAACACTGCCTACAAGATACCCTAAAGGAAATCCTCTCTGGGTTTAGATATCTTGTCCTCCTATTTTCTTTATCTCATCAATTATTTTATTACATGATGATCACAAATAATTTGTATTTATATCAAATGTATTTTATGTTGTTAATATGGTACCCTACACAAGCTCCTACTCCTCAATACACTGGTATTCAGGCTTATAAAAACAAAGTAGAAAAGAGAGAAAGGATTCATTGAAGGATGGTATGAATTTAACTACAATATTTTTTTATTGTCTAAATATATATATGGGATATGATTTTTTTTTATTGATTTGTTTTTTATGGATTTTCAACCTTGCGACTCTGTATTGTTGTTAGTTGTGATAAACATGTTGTTGATAGTGAGGACTAGATTTATATTGGGGAGAATAATTTAGATTCTATGGTGTACCATGTGATTTTATATAATTGTGGTTATACCATGTGATTTTATATAATTGTGGTTATACCATGTGATTTTATATAATTTTAGTTATGTTGAACCAACAACCACTATGAATTTGTTGTAGATTCATGTTTATCGAGTGATACTGAAAAGATACCTACAAAGAGAAAAATGGCAGATGATATAGTGATACAGTATCCTTATCCTTTGGTAACTACTAGGTTGTGGGTAACAACCTTATGTGGGTAACCATTGAGTGACTAGAAATGGGATATTTCTCGAGGAAGATAGAAAGAAATTACATGGTGGGGTTACCGATGAAGTTTTGTAAAGAACTTTTCAGATGGACTAGGTGTAAATGTTGGTTGTGGAGATTGATTATCTTCCTGATTCAGAGGTGTTTATTTTCAGCCATGTTTATACCCCATGAATAATTTACACCTCGAAAGAATGTACACTCCTCTATGTGGGGGAGTACAGAGGGGGGTTACCCCCGTTGCGGGGTCTGGGGGCAAGAGGGCCCCCAGAGGGGGTTCGGGGGTGAAGCCCTCGAAGGAAAATTTTCCTTGTAAATGTATATTGTAATTTCATTGTGAATATGGACCGTTCATTATAAGGTCGCAGATATGATGGTAGAAGTTATGTTAGGGTTTTTTTCCCTAGAAGGAAACCCTCTTTTATGAGGGAAATGTATTGCGGCTATGCATCATTGCAAATATTGTATTCTGAGAGAGGAGACTGTGAGAGAAAGAAGAGGAAGTTACATTGGGTGTGTTGTAGGTTTTATCCCTTCATTTGTTGAATAATAATAAAGGAAGGACCTGGAAATTTCTCTGGTGGACGTAACCCACACTGGGTGAACCAAGTATATCTGTGTCTCCATTGTATTGTGTATCTTCTGTGTTTTATTTCTGCATTTTTTTTTTAATTTTACTGCTCCGCGCCTTTTTTTCTAACAACTGGTATCAAAGCAAAAGTTAACTTGTAGGAAAAGAGGGTTCCTGGTTCGAGTGGGAGAAATGGTGGAAGATGGAAAGTTTAGGGTCGATAAATTTAACGACCAAAACTACTAGTTATGGAATATGCAAATGGAAGATTATTTATATGAGAAGGATATATTCCTACCATTGGGTGGAATAGAAAAGAAGCTGACAACCATGAAGGATGAAGATTGGGAGGTTCTTGACAGAAAGGCACTAGGAATGATATGACTGAGCTTGGCACCATCGGTGGATTTTAATATTTTGAAAGAAAATACAACGAAGGAGTTGATGGACGCATTTGCTAAATTGTATGAAAAAACCTTGGCGTCCAATAAGGTATTTCTAATGAAGAGATCATTTAATATGAATATGTTAGAAGGTGAGTCTGTTGCAGATCATTAATGAATTTAATAAGATTACTAATCAACTAAGTTCTGTAAAAGTGGACTTTGATGATGAGGTCAGGGCTCTTCTAATCTTATGCTCATTGCCAGAAAGATGGAACGGCTTGGTCATGGTTGTAAGTAACTTTGTCTCTGGTTTAGACACTTTAAAATTTGATGATATTGTTGGTGTTATCCTTAGTGAGGAAATGTGACGGGAAATCATAGGTGAGACATCAGGTAATGTGTTAAACATGGAGAATAGGGGAAGACAAAAGGATAGAGGAAAGGGCTTAGGGAACCGCGAGAATTCTAGGAAGGGAAGATCCAAATCTGGATTTGGAAAGATAGAGTGTTGGAATTATGGGAAGAAAGGACATATGAAGAAAGACTATGGAGATCCAAAGAAACAAAGAGATGGACAACAAGAGAAAAATCAAGAAGTAAATGTAACAGGTGATGTGTTACAAGATGCTTTGATTCTTTCTATAGATAATATTTTTGAGACTTGGGTAGTAGATTCAGGGGCTTCATTGCATGCCACACCCCATAAGAAACATTTTCTAGATTATGTTCAAGGTAATTCTGGATAGGTTCATTTGGGTGATGATGCACCATGCAAAATTGTTGGAATGGGAAAGGTAAAAATAAACCAAAGTAATGGAAACCAATGGTTGTTGAAAGAGGTAAGACATGTTCCAGATCTAAGGAAAATTATAATTTCAATAGGGAAGTTGGAAAGTGAAGGTTGTATATCCATATTTACAGATAAGGTGTGGAAGGTCACTAAAGGGTCATTGGTGATACCAAAAGGAGAGAAGGTAGGTACATTGTATTTATGTATTGGTAATACTGACTCTTCTATATATTTAGCTTCTACAGGAGTGGATATAGCACTGTAGAATCATATCCTTGGACACATGAGTGAGAAGGGGATGCAGATACTTCACAAAATAAATTTGTTGTCAGATCTTAAACAAATTGATTTGGATTTATGTGAGCATTGTGTTTATGGAAAACAGAAGAGAGTCAAATTTCTAAGACTCGGAAAATAAAAGAAGAGTGAAAAGTTAGATCTTGTGCATACAGATGTATGGGGACCATATCAGGTATCATCTCTTGGTGTCTCTCGTTACTATGTTACTTTTATTGATGATGCAACTTGAAAAACTTGATTTTATTGCATTCGAAAAAAATATGATGTTTTTGATACTTTTAAGAAATGGAAATCTTTGGTTGAGAATGAGATAGGAAAAAGGTTGAAGTGTCTCAGATTAGAAAATGGAGGTGAATATTGCAGCAAGGAGTTTGATGATTATTGTTCATACCATGGGATTTGTAGAGAGAAAACAATTCCAAGAACACCATAAAAAAAATGTGTGTCATAAAGGATGAACAGAACGATCATGGAGCATTCAAGGAGTATGAGATTGCATGTTGGTTTTCCCTTACAGTTCTGGGCATATGTTGTAGATATTTTTGTTTACTTAATAAACAAAGGCCCTTCAAGCTCTTTGGATGGTATAATTCCAAAGGAGGCATGGATAGGTAAAAAGGTAAACTATTTTTTTTTGAAGACTTTTAGTTGTGAATCATTTGTACATATTGATAAAGAAAATAGAACAAATCTTGAGTAAAATCCAAGTGTACCTTTATTGGATACAGTGTTAATGATTTTGTTTATCTCTTATGGGATTATGAAAATAAAAAAATCATTAGGAGTATATATGTCATGTTCAATGAGAAGGTCATGTACAAAGATCAGTTGCAGGGAAAGAAACAGGAAAAAGAAAAACCAGAATACACAGTGTTTGATGAGATCACTGAAAAAGAAATTCCAAAGGTACTAGAAAATCATAATGTACAACAACATGATCAACAGGTACCTCAAACTCCTGCAAGTGTTGTTAGAAAATATATCAGGTTAAGTAGACCCCTTGAACGATACTCTCCTTCATTGTATTATTTATTGTTGATTGATTCTGGTGAACCCGAATGTTATAAAGAGGTAATGTAGGTAGACACCAAAAAGAAGTGGGATAAAGGCATGAAAGAGGAAATGGATTCCTTGGTAAATAACCAGACTTGGGACTTGGTTCAGTTGCTTGCAGGAAAAAGAGCATTGCAGAATAAATGGGTTTTCAAGTTGAAGGAAAAAGATGGAGGAAAAAAGAAGTACAATGATAGACTTGCTGTAATGGGGTTTGCACAAAAGAAAGGTATAGATTTTGATGAAATATTTTCTCGTGTTGATAAAATGACTTCAATTAGGACTATTTTAAGTCTTGTGGCAGTAGAATATTTTCATATTGAACAGTTAGATGTAAAAACAACTTTTCTCCATGGGGGTTTGGAGGAAGAGATTTATATGCAACATCCACAGGGGTATGAGGTCAAAGAGAAGGAAAATTTGGTATGCAGGTTGAAGAAGAGCTTGGATGGACTAAAGCAAGCTCCAAGGTAGTGGTATTTGAAATTTGACAGGTTTATGATAGAACAAGGTTATAGTAGATGTCATTCTGATCACTGTGTTTATTTTAAAAAGCTAGAAAATGGAAGCTATATTATATTGCTATTGTATGTAGATGACATGCTTGTTGCAGGATCTAATACACAATATATAAATGTGCTCAAGAAGAAATTATGTAATTCATTTGCAATGAATGATTTGGGTGTTGCAAAGAAAATCCTTGGTATGAGAATAACAAGAGATAGGAAAAATCGCAAATTGACATTGTCTCAGGGTGAGTACATAGAGAAGGTGTTGGAGAGGCTTAGAATGAAGAATGCAAAACCTATTAGTACACCTTTGGCCAGCCATTTAAAATTAACTAAGGAAATGTGTCCCAAGACACAGGAGGAGATAAAATACATGTCCAGGGTCCCTTATTCATCAACAGTTGGCAGCTTGATGTATATGATGGTTTGCACAAATCCAGATATTGCACATACAGTGGGAGTTGTGAGCTGGTATATGAACAATCCAAGTAAAGAACATTGGGAGGAAATAAAGTGGATTCTTAGGTATTTGAGAGGTGTTGTTAATCATGCATTATGTTTTGAAGGTTCAAACATTGTTCTACAGGGATATGTTGATTCATATATGGCAGGTGATAAAGATAGCAGGAGGAGAACCATGGGGTATATTTTTATTGTAGGTGGAACAACAATAAGTTGGATTTTGAAACTGCAAAAGGTTGTTGCACTTTCAATAACAGAAGTAGAGTATGTTTTTTCTACATAGGCTAGTAAAGAAATGATTTGGTTACAGAGGTTTATGGAGGAATTGGGAAAGAAGTAGGAGAATAGCAGGTTATATTGTAACAGTGAGAGTTCCATTCATATTGCAAAGAAATCATCTTTCCATTCGAAGACTAAGCATATACATCTCAGATACCATTTCATATGATCCGTCTTGGAAGATGGACATTTGAAGTTGGAAAAGATACACACTAGCCAGAATCCTGCAAACATGTTAACTAAGGGAGTAACCAGGGAGAAATTGAGTTCCTACTCAGTTTCAGTTGGTCTTCAAGCATGAAGGTGAATATGAGAAATTTTCCAAGTCGAAGAAGGTTCATAGTCCAGCAGATACAACATCGATGGAGTTGTTGAGATCAGTCTCCAAGTGGGAGATTATTGGTTGTGGAGCTCGATTATCTTCATGATTCATAGGTCTTTGTTTTTAGTCATGTTTATACCCCATGAGTAATTTACACCTCAGAATAATGTACACTCTTCCACGTGGGGGAGTGCATAGGAGGGTTACCCCCTCTGTGGGGTCTGGGGGCAAGTGGGCCCCCGAAGGAAAATTTTCCTTGTAAATGTATATTGTAATTTCATGGTAAATCTAGACCATTCATTATAAGGTCGCAGATATGATGGTAGAAGTTATGTTAGGGTTTTTTTCCCTAGAATCCAACCCTCTTTTATGAGGGAAATGTATTGTGGCTATGCATCATTGCAAATATTGTATTCTGAGAGAGGAGATTGTAAGAGAAAGAAGAGGAAGTTACAATGGGTATGTTGTATGTTGTATCCCTTCATTTGTTGGATAATAATAAAGGAAGGACTTGGAAATTTCTCTGGTGGACGTAGCCCACACTTGGTGAACCACATATATTTATGTCTCTATTGTATTGTGTATCTTCTGTGTTTTATTTATGCATTTGTTTTATTTTATTGCCCTCCGATCCTTTTTTTCTAACAGTAAATGCTACACAAGCATGGAATTTTTTAAAAGGTGTGTTGTTTTGATATTGATTCTAAGGATCAGAGAATAATGTCAGGCATCAAAGGTTTTAAAAGAAGTATTTTTGTGAGTGTTTTTTTCTACCTTCAATTTTCTAAGAAATAATCTTTAAAAGAAATTAATGATAAGACAGTACAGAGGTTGTATCTCGTTATCTAAGTCACAATTATAATGTCAAATGATGTAGAAATGATTCACAAAACTGTTAAACAAAGTCAGGTATCAATTACAGATAAGTGTCACCTTGTTTGCAGTAGAAGAAAAGTAGAAGATCCACCCTTGAAAAGGAGATAAAATTGCAGTAATTCATGCAGATCACAGGTCTTGTTTTACTTACAATAATAACAGAGGAAACATTGTTACTGAATGAACTTCTGGTTTAATTTGATCACAGCAGATGTAGTACTAAATTGCAATCAATCACTCTTCAAGAATTGCAGAAAGAAATTCAGATAAATGGAAATACAAAGAAAACACATAACTCAAATTGAACGAAACATAGAATCTTTGTCTGCACTTGTATTGATACTCAAAAGAATTTATATTTTACATACGGGAAGAATTAGCCTCGAATAGATCTAAAACCTATGTATTTATACAAAATTTGTCACAACTGAAAATTGTTGGACTTCCCACAATATTTGAGTAAAAATAGAATACATCTGAATAAAATAACAGTATGCAAATATTGTTGAATTTTGCTCGTGCTTCCTCTGTCTCTTTGTATTCTTGTAGATGCGCTCACTTTTCTTTGATCTTTAATCCAGGTACACATGTCCATTAAGGCCACCACAGTCATTTGGCTTATTGTCTTTTCTATTTGATCTCGTTTCCATCTGTCCCTTTGGATGCATTCACAAAAATATGGAATCATCGTTGAAGACGTGGGGTGGGGGGGGTAATCAGATGAATAGCTTAGCGTTGGCTCATTATGGGATGGCTAACATTTATAGGGAAGAGTAAATTTTCATGAAAAGAATGATGGGGGAACAAGTGTCTAATAAGGAGGTGGGATGAGTGGTTGCAAGAATGCGGGTGGTAGGGATAGACGGGGTAAGTGATGGTTGGAGGGTGAAAGGTAGAGTGGGTGGAGAAAGTGGACACTGCACATGTTCTTTCATTTTCTCCTAGCTACAATCATTTTTCCCTGTTCAATGCATTGGGTGCACCTTTCCATCAATGCTACCATGAATATTGAAGGCTCAATCCTTTCATTTAATTAAAAGGAAAACATCTTCTTCTATATTTGTGGCCACTTCTCCTGGATCTTGTTTACTTCTTGGACTGTGACCTGATATTGTGAACTTGGATTAACCAACCATTCATTGATTTTAAGTAAATCAATTTGGCTCATCTCTTGGATGGTTGTCTAAGTGTTTTCCTCGTTCTATCTAGAGCTTTGTTGGTTCATTTATTTCTCAATTTGTCCCAAGGCCTCTGAGTTATTATTCCCTTTGAAATCAATCAACTTTTTATTTATTGAAGATAATGTCTCTAGACAAGCCTATTTTCCATCTCTGGCAAGTTTCTTTCCTTCTTCCAGATTTGTTTCCCAGGATTTTAGGGCCATTTTACCTCTTACT
>ML777064.1:2025770-2056101 GCA_009831015.1 Picea engelmannii | reverse complement strand
CCTCAAGGAAATAGAATTAGCCTACATGTGACAAGAGAATTCTTTAATCTCTACATTGAATAGAAAACTGCTAATTGCAAATGGTAAAAACGATTTTGAAATTCGAAGTTCTTTATTCAAAAGGTCTATTGATCTTCGAATAGCTTTATTGAAGAAGAATTTATTAAACTTAATGGAATTCATTACCTAGTTATTCACAATCTTTATTTGAAATCATTAACCTTAATCAATCATAAATATCATTAATACTTCAACGGTTCATGTTCAGAAGTTTTGGATGTGACGGGGTGGAAATCTTCCGAAGTCCAAATTCATGAAGGAGTTAATCTTTGAGTAATCACTTTTATGTCTTAATTAATCATGTTTAAAAATGTTGTATCAACTTTAAGTATTTCGGAAGTTCATAATTCAGAAGTTTTGAATATAGTGAAAGATAAATTTTTCGAAATCTGAAACTATGAAGTGATTAATTAACACTTAATCATGACTAATTAAAGTCGTTAACCATTTTATTAATTCCTTGAAAGCCCTTTTTACTTTTTATAACCACTTTACTTCGACACTTTGATAATCTGGGGTTTGTGAAATCAAAAACTCCCGAAGAGAAATCTCTTGAAGTGGCATGGCAGAGATGATGTCATTTTGATGATGTGTCAAGGAAAGGGAGGTGCCACGTGTCACTTGAAAACGTGCTAATCATCTGACGTAAATGTCAAAAGTAAGTGCCACATGTCAACCCAGAAAAATATTTTCAAAGGACACGTGTCCTGTAACTCGTGTTCGTAAGTCCTTTAGGAAAATTCATTAGTGGTTATCTTCAGTACTTCAGAGTTTTGGGTTTTTCTTTGTTTAGGTTTGCTAGAATACCCGAAGCACGAAGCTGTGAAGCGATCGTTAATTATTTTATTTTAAAACTCACACGGCTTCAAAACTTTGGAGATCATTAGGACCATTTGATCAAATCAGAGTAACTCATTGACGATAGATATCGTAAGCGCCTTATTGATAAATAACAACCAATGGATTTATTTTAATTTTAAAAGGTCGTTTTTTAAGTTTTTTTCTTTTGTGGGTAAAATTTTATTTCTAAGAGGTGAAAAATATAAATCTCAAAAGCTCACAATTATGCGTGTTCAAACATAGGCTCGATATGGGAATTGTGGCTCCCTATGAGGCGTGAAAGAACAATAGACCAAGTGACTTTAATGGGTAAATGCAATCAATATTGATTTTTGAAAACATGTTTCAGTCTTATTTAAGAATTAATCACACATAAATTAAAAAAAAAGAACTTAACCAAATCTCAAAAAACCTTCAAAACATACTTAATGATTGATCCCAAGTTAGGCTATTTAAAATTTCCTTTTCCTAAAACTAATTTCAGAATTGTTTAAGATAATCAAAATAACTTTAACTAAAATATCAGTCCTCGACCGACTTTGTTTGCTTCAAGGTTAAGCAGATGTAACAATTTATTTAGGGAATACCTAGTTGGTTTAGGATGAAAATATCACTGGAAAGAGAACTAGATACCAGAGTATGATATATGGATATGTATGACAGCCTTACAGATCTCATAGATATTTCTTCACTGTCAGTGAGCCTGTTCAGTACCCTGGTGAAGTTATCTACTCCTCCCATTGAATTTCCTTTCACCACTCCAATTAACACTTTTGCATTTCGCTGAGATGAGGGAAATCAATATATGAATTTACTTTCATCGTCTCTTTTGGACAAGATGGGGGAAATCAAATTATGAATTTCCTTTCACCATCTGTCTTATATTTTAATATTTTGAAGTGGGGGAAATCAATATGTTTGTAACATACAAGGGATGATATCTATTTAAAATTTTGAAAAGAATGTTTGTCAACAATTTTAGGAATACTCTGAAACTAACTTTCTTCCAATTTTCAATACACCTTTGCCTATAGGAATTTTTTTTATGGGAATATTAATATTTCAGGGATTAAACTTCTACGAATTAGTCAATTTAAAGTCCGGTAGAAGAGATAAAATTACCAGGATTAGCCTAAACATACTTCTTCAATTAAAATCAAAGGAACATAAAGATTTTTGCCTAATATTGTTTTGAAAATATGTTTTTAAGTTTTCAGAGTCAATGTAAGTTTCTTTCTTTCTATGAATACTAAGAAAGGATAAAGAAAATATGAAGTGGATAAGAACTTGGGGGTAGGAAAAAATAACCAAATCGAGGATTCAGAGGACTTGACACAAAATATCTTAATCCTACATAAGTTTTTGTATTTAGTTCAGACTTCCTTCGATCTTATTTATTTTTATTTTATTTTTATTTCAGAGATGGATTTAGAATTTATCATCATGACACTTTAAGTTGTAATTTTATACCTCTCTGATTTTTAGGTCGGGTGATAGCATTATCATGAGAAAAACCTTCCTTCACATTCATTTAAAAAAGAATTTTCTAAAATTTTTATTTGAACTAGAAGAGTAGGAACTCATACCTTATTTTCCTTTTGAATTTTCAACAAGGCAGATTATTAATTTATCACCTATTTTTAGAGAAATCAAATGTTTGAAAAACAAGTGTCAAATTTTTATTCAACCTCATTTCCTGTTCAACAAGATCTAGTCTGCGAGAGGAACAAAATTCAAAAAGTCAGAAAATCTCGTAGAATAGAGATGCTATGTGTTGTAGATGTTTTTACTTTCTGTTTTAATGATGTCAAGCAATCATAAAGTTATTGAAAATATTTACAACAAATGATCAAATGACTTGGGAAATTTACAAAAGGGAAAGGAAAATTGAAATTCAAAATGCCAATGTCAATCCAATCTGATATATACAATGGAAATTGAAAAACTGACTACTACATGAAATGTTTTAAATAACTCCCATTGATAGGAACATCAAGAATTTCTCCATCAATATTCTCCAGTGAGAATGAGTTTTTTCCCTCAGTAGCTATAATTTTGAATGTTCCAAACCAGAGATAGTCGAATTTTCCATGTTTCCCTGCATCTTCCTTTCTAGCTTCCCATTTTAGAACTAAATCACCAGGAAGAAACTCCCTCTTTTGATTTTTTTATCAAAAAGGGATTTCATATTATCCTGGTACTTTTGAAGCTTATCATCCACTTCTACTATGTTCTACTGAACTTCGATGATTTGATTCATTCTTCTCGTAACGTCGTTTGGCTCTTTGTTTTCATCCTGCCAGAGTTTCATTACAGGAAGAGAAAGATTAATAGGAAGGATAATGTCAGTACCATAAACTAATTGGAAAGGAGACACACCTATATATTTATTGGTGTCAATTCAGTTTGCCCATAAGGCATATTTTAAGTGTACATGCCAAGCTTTTTTATTTTCTGTCAAAACTTTTTCGATTATAGTCATCAATCTCTTGTTATATGATTCAGCCAACCCATTTCCTTGAGGGTAATAAGTTGTAGAATGACCTAAAATAATATTGTATTTCTGACATAAATTGATCATTGCAATAGATCTAAAATCCTAAGCATTATCAGTAACTATTTTTCTAGGACAACTAAATCTTGCTAGGATGTTTTCTTCCAGAAAGCTTATTACTACATAATCACATTCTAAGTTGGAATGGATTCAACCCATTTCATAAAGTAATCGGTAGCGGTTAGAATCCATATATGTTGAGCAATGGATTGTGGATGTATTTCTCCAATGAAGTCTAGGACCCATTTTTGGAAAGGAGCTTCAGCTTTTACTGGAATTAAAGGTAAGGTAGGGAGATTTTTCTTACCAGTGAATAGTTGGCATGAATTGCAAGCTCTGACCTTGCATTTACATCTGTAAATAAATTTGTCCAATAATATCATGCCCTTAAAATATTGTAAGTTATTTCTCTCCAGGCATGATGTCCTCCGCATATTCCTTCATGAAATTCATCAATGACATCTTATGTTTCAGATTCTGTCAGGCAACATAATAAGAAACCCAGAGGGTCTTTCCAGTATAGCTTTCCATGAACAATGCAATACTTAATTGCATGTATATTTAAAGTTCTTTCTTTATAAGGAGTCATGTCATTTGGGCATTGAAGAATATGGAGGTATGTAACAATATCACAATACCAGGTAGACAAAGAAAAAATATCTTCAATCTGAATTATAGGTGCTTGATCGTCAATTTCCTCTATATCTAGAAGAAAATATGTGATTCAAAGTTATTTATTCCAAGTGCTCTGAAATTTGATTCGTCCAACAACCTCGCCATACCTTTACCTTTCACTAGCTTGGTTGGTTTCACTTCTAGATCAAAATCTTGAATTTTATCCAACCATCTACCTCTCCGTCCATCACTATCTAGTTGAACCAAGATATCTTTAATTGAATTTTTTGGTACATAATCAGTTATTTTGGAGTGCAAGACATATGTTCTGAAAGCCTTGAGAGCCTTCACCATTTCATAAGCTTTTTTTTCAAGAATATCATATCTTAGCTCTACATCTCTGAGGCTTTTGCTGAAAAAAGCTATTGGTTGTTTGAATCCTTCTTTGTTGTTTTGAAGGAGCACTGCTGCAACAGTACGTTCAGAAGCGAAAGATAAGATTAAGAATTCTTTTATATAGTCCAGACTTACTAGTACTGGTGCTTCTCCTATAGATTTCTGAACACGCTTGAAAGACATTTTGGCTTCTACAGTCCATTTTACTTCGTTTTCCTTGTTTAGCATATCTGTAGTCAATTTGATTATTTCAACAAATTTAGGAATAAATCTTCTCAAAAAATTGATCTTACCTAAAAAAGATTAAATCTTTTTTTTTTTTTATTTCTAGGAATATTAATCAGGTCAATAGCCTCAACTCGCTTAGGATCCACCTTGATTCCATATTTTGAAACTATATGACCTAAAAGTTTACCTTCTTTCATAGCAAAGTGTGATTTTGGGGGGTTAAGAGACAAACCAAATTTTCTGCATTTTTCAAAAGTTTGTCTGGGGTGCATCAAATGTTTTGCATCAAAATTGGAAAAAATTGTCAGATTGTCTATATAAATAACAAAAAACTTGTCTCTCTCACCGATGAACGCGGTATCCATTTCTCTCTGGAAAGTTGCTCCTGCATTCTTTAAACCAAAAGGCACTTTATCATACATAAAGGTTCCTCGTGGAGTAGTAAACACAGTCTTTTCTCTATCATCTTCATGAACAACGATCTGATTATATCCTGAGAAACCATCAATCATAGAAATTTTGTTAGCCCCTACTACCTTATCTAAAACATGGTCCATCTTTGGGAGTGGGTAGTTATCTTTAATAGAAGACCGATTTAAGTTCCTAAAATCAACGCAGAGTCTTATTTCACAGTTCTTTTTTCTAACATGGACCAAATTGGCGACCCATTTAGAGTATCTAAGGGGAACGATGATTTTTGCATCAAGGAGTTTTTTAACCTCCTTTTCTATTACTGGTAGAAGAATCGGGTTTATCTGTCTAAGATTCTTCCTGAAAGGTTTAATACCATGTTTTAAGGGGATATTGTGTTCAATAATAGAAGTATCATAAGTTTTTAGATCATCATAAGACCATGCAAAAACATATTTATATTGTCTAAGTAACTCATTGTATTCACTCTTTACTTGTGCCAGAAGATATTTTGATATTTTTTGGCCCTTGGTTATGGAAGGTTGTGAAGATTAAGGAAATAAGCGTGAAGTGTGAACTGCGTGGAAGACAAGTTGAATGAGATTGGGTCAAAGTGACCAAAAGAACATAAAAGATGGAGTGAAGTAAGAGAAAAAAATCCATTGGACAGGGAGATCGAAGAAGATGGATTGTGGGCGAATCAGCAAGAAGCAAAAGCGACCAATAGATGCTTTAGAGCACCTCACAAGAAAGAAGTAAAGACAAGTTGGTGAAGCCCTGAAAACGTGGGTCAAGTTGACCTAGGGTTTTAGACACCTAGAGTTTTGGTATTTAGGGTTTTTACACCTAGGTTTCAGCCTAAGGATGTCTGAGATTCATTGTAATGTATAAATAAAGGTCAAGAGGAACTAGGATGGGTTCGAGATTATGTATGATGAGTGAGTGTTGTTATTTCCGAGAGAGAAGAATTGTGTGGTGAGAGAATTTTGTATTGTAAGATCTGCAGCTGGGTGCAAAGATCAACCCTGCAGCTGGGTACGTAGGGAGGGGAGAGGAGAAGATAAAGAAACAGAGATATCTGCAAGCTAAGAGTGAAGATAGAACTATATAATTTCATCTAATATATTATAAATCATAGTTTTGTGGACGTAACCCTAGGGAGAGGATGAACCACATATATCTTGTTGTTGTGTGTGCTTGATGTTGTGTTCTTCTGATCTCTGATATACTGTTAATGCAATATTGTGTTAGATTTGAGATATAGTTCACGCAGTAGGCTTAAGAAAGATAAAGAATAACTATATCTATGTGAGAGTGTTTCCCTAGATCCACTTTGCATCTCCTCTGGTTGTAGACACCTGTGTCCTGCAACCCCCTATAGCTACTTCGGGTGAGACTGCATCTGCTTTGCAGGTGTTGCTGAAAGGGCCAATAGTTAGGGCTTGTTGGTGCTCTGTTAGAAATGAACCCTGGGTCTGCCCCTGTGCCAACAAATGGTTCCATTGTCGGGACCAAGATCTTATTGAGGGAATGTCAAGGTGGTTTCCATTGAAGACAGAGATTCAGACGTGGATAGAAGAACAAGAAAAGGACTTCACAGAAGCTCAGAATAGGAACCCTAATCTTAGTACAAAGGATTGGTTGGGAACGTATATCTTTACTGGTATACACGATATTTTCTTTGGAGGAATTCACAAGGAGCTATATGAGTAGCTAGCCAGATTAGAAAATACCCAGTTTGAGATCAGACTCAGACCACATGTGGTTTGGACATCGGCATTGATCAAGAAGTCCAAGAGAGTTGACAATGTCGTGCCAAGAGAAGTAGATCATTGGTTTGATAGTACCATTGGAGGGTATATCACTGAGTTTTCTATTGATAGAGTAGAATCATATAGCCAAGCAAAGACATATTTCTTTAAGGGACCTAGAGGAAAATTTTTACATTTTTTGAAGTTGAAGATCAAGATGTTATTGCATGAGACGAACATCTTGAAGATGCAGTAGCGGGTCAGATTAAAAAATATAATGTTCAAGAATTTAGACAGTGACAACGACACAGAGGTTGAACACACGCGCAGTGGGAGAACCTTCAGAAAAGTTCCTTTGGTGGACTTGTTTGAGAAGAATAACAAATTGCCAGCACAAGAACAAGGGTTCTACAGTGGAGAAGAAGAAGAACTATTGAACGAGGAACATTTAGAGTCTGCTAGGGAAGAATAAAGGAAGACTGAAGAACCTCACCGAGAAGAGTCAGAAACTTCAGGGACTGTGCAGACTGTTGAAGTAAGTACTATTACGCCTCCTATTATTTTAACAACATTAAGTAACTAGAGTAACCTAATTTATCAGAACACTCAGAGCACTGGTACAAATGGTTCAGTGCATACTCAGTCAGGAACCCTAGGAATATCTATGGTAGATGAAATGAGGTTACCCACCTTTAGGGGAGATGGATCTGAAGATCCTGATCAACATTGGTTCTTATGCGAAGCTGTATGGAGTATTAAGAATGTCATCGGTCAATTTGTTAAGAGAGATCAGTTTAGTACTACCCTGAGAGACCGTGCAATGAGCTGGTACACGAAGTTGGTCCAAGGAGTTGTACAGCTGAAACCAATGAACAAGATCAATACTGCGTTGATTGTAGAATTCAAGAAACCCAAGTCGGAGTCATGGTGCATCACAGAGTTGAAATAAATCAAGCAGTAAGTAGTGGAACCTGTTTGGGAGTTTGATCAAAGGTTTAAGACCCTGACAGGCCATTTGAGTTTTCAGATTCCAAACAAACATAATAAAGAATGGTTCGTTACTACCCTCTTACCACACATCAGATTCCCTCTGATGCAACAAAAGATCGCTTCATAATTTGAGGCCCTGGAGATCGCCATGAAACTAGAATCATCCCCTATGGGAGAGTCCAGCTCAAGTATAAGTCAAATTTTGAGTCAACTAACTAGCTTATCACTGCAGGTCGAAGATATGATGAAAGATAAAAGAGAAGATATTTGGTGTATCAGATGCAAATTAGAAGGTCATGACAAGGAGAATTGTCCTCTATTTCATGAGTACTTGGCTTCAGGACCCTTGAGCCCTTTGAAGTAGGTTACTCTACCTTGGTGCAAAGTATGTAGAAATAGACATCGCCCTGGAGAATGCTATTACATGCAAAAATATGTCCAGACACTTACCAACCTTTACTGCACATTATGTAAATATATGGGGCATGATGAGACATATTTTAGGGCTTATGACCTCTTACATGAAATATCAAGAGACACATATAGAATTCAAGGTGAAGTACAACAAGAAGGAAATACTATGTAGTTTAACTCCCCAAGAAGAGGAAACTTCAACCCTCGTGGTGTATTCAGAGGAAGAGGACGAGGAGGAGGTATGGGCCAAGGTCGAGGTCAGATCATTTGTTATAACTACACACATTCAGGTCACTTGTCAAGGGAATGTCAAAACCCTTGTACCACTTGCAGTTACTGCAACTCATTTGAACATGTCATATAAGATTGTCCTGCGATGTTAACCAAACTTCAGGAGAGATGAGGAGGGAACCAAAAAGTACAACTAATATTAGCAAAACCTCATGGAGTGGATCCTAGAGTCATCATTATCATTAGAGGAGGCACTGCTGCCGGAGAAGACAGGGTGACTTTAGGGAAGATTATAGAAGAATTAGGAGTCATAAGAGCCACGAAGAAGACACAAGAATTCGATCCAAAGAAAGAGAAGCATAAATTTGTAGAGGCAAGAAAAGAGTTTGAAAAAGATCAGGCATCTTCATCAAAGGTGCAATCAGAAGTGAGAGAATGTGGAATCCCCCTGGCCTTTGATAAGTCTGCTTCACTCGAAGAAGGAAAAGAGGTAAACAGACTTATGGAATTCTTATGTACTTTCATTAATTTGATTAAGGATGAAAAATCCGTACAAGAACTACAAAATTTGATCATACAATATGAGATAAGAAGGGTAGATCCTCTACTGAATAAAGAAGTACATTAGCTATCCAAAAAGAGAAGGACAAATAAGGAACTACACCTTAATTCCCAAATTGGAGATTATGATATAGATTATGTGGTCCTCGACTTAGGGTCGGAGGTCAATGTTATGACGAAGCAGACCTGTGCACTGATGGGAAAAACTCAATTGATCTATTCCCCTATCAGGCTTAGGATGGATAATCAGTAGGAAGTAAGCCCCTTTGGTAGGCCGGAACATGTCCCTATGGACATTGACGGGGTAAGAACATTTGTGAACTTCGAGGTGATTGAGATAGCTGATGATAATTGTCCTTATCATGCGTTGTTAGGAATTAATTGGGATTTCAAAAATTCCACTGTTATTGACTTAAAGAAAATAAGAATGACATTTGAAGGTGATGGATTTAGGGTCATCGCACCTCTAGATCCCGATGAAGATCGAAGATACACAGAACCCATCAGAGAAGAAGACCGCACATATGAGCTAGAGAATATATATAAATTGATAGGAAGACAACAGGATTACATTAACCCTACAACAGAGGAGAATTTGAGCTGGCGAAATGACAACGCATGCTCATAAAACTCAGAAGAATCACTAGAGAACTGGTAGAAAAAAATGTATGAATTTTCTGCGCAGAGATGTGCCCAATTGACCAAGGAAGTTCGTTGGATTGGCACAGAAGTAAGTAACTTGCCCACATTTGATGGTTTAAATCATTTAGAAATGTTCTTACTAGAATTTGAAGAAGTTGTACCAGTACAACATAGATTGTTGGCACTGGATGAGGCTTTGAAAGATACTCCAGCAAGATGGTGGGGGACACATAAAAGGAACATCGTATACTGGATGCAATGTCGCACTTTGATGACAGCGTTATTTTTAGACAACATTGAAGGATGCAAAGTCAGATACACAGGTCAAAGTTTTCTAAAGGACCATGTGCGAGGTTGTGAGGAGGCCTGGAGAAGCATTCCTCAAGAAAAGTGGGTGCATAAGTTCATCAATACTATAGACACAACGCCTATCAATTGGTATCTTTAGGCATAACTGCACCTCACCACTTCAAATTGGTACATTATGAATCAGAACTTTGTAGCTACATTTTTATTTGAAAGTCAGCATCCCACAGTGGACCAAGCTTTATAGGTTGTCAGACAGAGAGTCTTTGAGGAGGCACCTAGCCTCCATGTGGAGAAAGAAGAGGATGAATGGTATGCACCTCTTCAAAAACTATAAGGATGTTACAATATCAATGCCGATGAAGATGATGATCCTAGGAATTTGAACATCGTAGAAAATGAAGGACATAGAGACGTAGAAGGACTAGGATTCAAACTACCTTTCATTGGATAGCTGATCAAAATCAAGAAAGTTAATATTGGAATAGAGCAAGCACCTAAGTTTGCTAATGTTGGGGATTACTGGGATGATACCACCATTGATAAGATCGCAAAATTACTGCATGAATATTAGGACTTGTTCCCAACCAAGTTCATTGATATGAAGGGCATAAAAGGGCCCATGGGAGAGATGAAGATACCCTTGAAACCATATGCATGGCTAGTTAAGAAAAGACCCTACAGATTAAATCCCAAATATAAGGAGAAAATTAAGATGGAACTAGACCGAATGATGGAAACAGGAATCATAGAACCTGTCGAAGAGTCATAATGGATTAGCCCTATGTTGGTACAAGATAAGAATACAGGAGAGATCAAGATCTGTGTAGATCTCAAAAAGATGAATGATACCTATTTGCATGACCCATTCCCTACACCGTTTATAGACGAAGTGTTAGATAATGTAGGAGGACAGGACGTATATTCCTTTACAGATGGATTTTCAAGTTATCACCAAATCAGGATTGCCAAGGAAGATCGTCATAAGACCACATTTGCAACAGAATGGGGTTCCTACCAGCATACAGTGATGCTTTTCATATTGAAGAATGCACCAGCCATCTTTTCCAGGGTGGTGGTTGAAGCATTCAAGGAGTTTTTACATAAATTTTTGGAAGCATATTTTGATGATTGGATTGTTTTTAGCGTATTACAAAATCATATTGAATGTTTAAGACTAATGTTGGATAAGTGCAGGCAATGTCAGATTTCCCTGAATCTGAATAATTACATCTTCTTTTCACCATTTGGAGAACTGATCGGCCATATTGTGTGTAAGAAGGGGTTGCCGGTAGATCCATCCAAGATTGCCATTATTGTTGATCTGCCCCCTTCTACTTCAGTTAGATAGTTGCGCACTATGCTGGGACATACTGGATACTACATGAAGTTCATTAAGGGATATGCACAGATTACAACACCCATGGAGAAGCTTCTGAAGAAATATTGTCAATTTCAATGGACAGAAGAATGTCAGCACAACTTTGACACACTGAAACAAAAAATGGTTACTGCGCCTATTCCGATTTTCCCAGATTGGAGTAAGGAATTTCACATGCATGTCGATGCTTCATCTATTGCACTAGGAGAAGTGTTAGCACAACCAGGAGAACGAGATAGTGACCATCCATTATCCTTTGCTAGTAGGAAGCTCTCAACAGCTGAGATAAATTACACCACCTTTGAGAGATAAGGTTTAGCCATGGTGTATGTGTTGTAGAAGTTTCGTCACTACTTGTTGGGAGGCCACTTTAAGATGTTCACTTATCACTTCGCATTGAAATACCTAGTCAACAAGCTAGTGTTGGGGGGAAGAATATGCAAATGGCTACTGTTATTCCAGGAATATGATTTTGAGATTATGGTCAAGCCAGGGAGAATGAAAAAGGGACCTGATCATTTGTCTAGGTTGGAGCATGGAGAGGAACCTACTAGTTTTGAGGATACACTACTAGATGCATATTTGTTGGCCATTAGAAGGGTTGATGACCACTTCACTATGTCAGTCCAGTTCCTGTCAACAGGAATGGAACCTAGTGAATATACAATCATCCAGAAGAAACAACTAGTAGTGCGCACTGCAGATTTTTCACTTATAGTGGGACAGCTATACAAGATGAGACCTGATGTGAAATCCTAAGGAGATGCATTATGGAGGTAGAAAGACCACTAATTTTAGCAGAAGCACATGAAGGCATCACAGGAGGATACTATGTAGGGAAAGAAACAACGTAGAAGGTCCTTAGAGATGGCCTCTTGTGGCCTACTTTACATAAAGATGCCAAAGAATAATATAAAGCCTACGATGTATGCCAAAGAGTTGGGAAGCCCTCCCGAAGAGATGAGATGCCTTTAGCACCACAAATGAATTTGCAGGCATTTGAGAAATGGGAAATTGATTTTGTATGACCTATAAACCCACCAGGGAAGTGTAAAGGAGCTAGATTCATCATCACTGCGACAGAGTATTTGACAACATGGGCAGAAGCAAGAGAAATTAAGGACTATAGTAAAACTACAGTTGCGTGATTTATATTTGAGGATATCATAACCAGGTTTGGATGCCCGAAGACCCTGATGAGTGATCAAGGCACACACTTTATTAATAAGACTATTGAATCTTTGACTCAGGAATTTGAACTCCTCCATCATAAGAGTACTCCTTACCATCCACAAGCGAACGAGACAGTCGAAGCTTTCAACAAGATCTTGGAGACAATGCTGACAAAGACTAGCAATGTGAATAGGGATGACTGGGATTTGCGAGTACCAACAGTGATATGGGCCTATAGAACTACCTGAAAGAAACTAACAATGAAGACTCCATTCAAGTTGGTGTATGGCCTAGAAGCAGTTGTCCCTGTGGAATACTTGGTTTCTAGTCTCAGAATTGCTACATTCATAGATATGGATGACACTGGTAATGTTCGAGAGAGGCTTGTGCAGTTGGTAGAACTAGAAGAATATCTATTTGTCATGGGATTCCATCAGTAGGTACAGAAGGAATGAGAAAAATCCTATCATGATAGGCACATCAAGAAGAAAGCCTTCAAGCAAGGAGATTTGGTATTAGTATAAGACAACAAGTTTATGAAGCATCCAGGGAAGTTCAAGACACATTGTCTTGGGCCATATGAGGTTTCTTATGTTATAGAAGGAGGAGATGCATAGTTGAAAACTTTGAATGGAGAATGTAAGGAAGGTTTGGTGAATGGGAGCTGGTTGAAATTGTACTATGACAACTAGTTGCCTTGCAGATCTCAGTAGAAGCATGATAAAACAGGTCTAGGTACAAGGTGCATTTGAAACTGGGTATCAGACACAGAAAAGACAGTCTAAACAAGGAAAGAAGGGTGGGATAGAGAAGAAATAATAGGCTTCCCCGTGTAGTCCGAAGATGAAGAAAAATGGAAGGTTCAGACCTAAAGTGCCTCAGGACGAGTCACATGTGAGTGTTGGGGGCCCGTTGGCCCTTGGTTATGGAAGGTTGCAGAGATTAAGGAAAGAAGTGCAAAGTGTGAACTATGTGGAAGACAAGTTGACTGAGATTGGATCGAAGTGACCAAAACAGAATAAAAGACAAATTGAAGTAAGAGAAAACAAGTCATTGGAAAACGATATCGAAGAAGACAGATCAACAAGGAAGATGGATTGTGGACGACTCAACAAGTGGAAAAAGACACCAATAGATGCTTTAGAGAACCTCACAAGAAAGAAGGAAAGACAGGATGGTGAAGCCCTAAAAACGTAGGTCAAGATGACCTAGGGTTTTGGTATTTAGGGTTTTGACACCTAGGTTTCATCCTATGGATGTTCGAGAGTCATTGTAATGTATAAATAAAGGTCAAGAGTACCTGGGATGGGTTCGATATTATGTATGATGAGTGATTTTTGTTATTGTCGAGAGAGAAGTATTGTGTGGTGAGAGAAGTTTGTATTGTAATATCTTGAGTTGGGTGCACAGGGAGGGGAGAGGAGGAGAGAAACAAAGAGAGAGATCTACAAGTTAAGAGTACAGATAGAACTGTATGCTTTCATCTAATATATTATAAAGCACAGTTCTGGGGACGTAGCCCTAGGGAGAGGGTGAACCATGTATATCTTGTTGTTGCTTGTGCTTGATGTTGTGTTCTTCTGATCTCTGATATACTGTTAATTCAATATTGTGTTAGATCTAAGATACAGTTTGCGCAATAGGATTAATAAAGATAAATAATAACTAGATTTGTGTGAGAGTGTTTCCCTGGATCCACTTTGCATCTCCTCTGGTTGTAGACACCTATGTCCTGCAACCCCCTATAGCTACTTCGGGTGAGACTTCATTTTCTTTGTAGGTGTTGCTAAAAGGGCCAGTAGTTAGGGCTTGTTGGTGCGTTGTTAGAACTAAACCCTGGGTCTGCCCCTGTGCCAACAATATTTTGACCATTTTGGGATTTTTATTAGTTCCTACATTATAATATTCAACTTCTTCGGGTTGAGGTTGCAAAGTAGACTTCAAAGGTATATCATCCTAGTCAAACAACCTTTCTAAGGGGATCAGACCTCTGGGAATTTGATTGTTTTTAAGTAAGAGCATGCAGTGATTTGCAATTTTATCTTGGAACTTCTTTAGGTTCTCTCCTTCCTACATAATCCAAGCAGGATCACTCTGATTTTATTGATCTATGTGGGTCTCAGAAAACTCATCAACCATTTCCAAGAACTGTTTATTTTTTCATCATCTTCAAATACTTTCTAATGTTGAACATTGTTTGGATTTGAATGTCTATGTCTCATCTTAATATGATATTTCAACTTCAAAATCGTAGGTGGTATGAAAGTCTCAACAGCTTTGGCCAAAGAATCAGCTTGTTGATTTTGCATTCTGGGAATAGAGTGAATATTGAAGGATGAGAATAAATTCTCTATAAGATCCCAGGAACAATTTCTATAAGATCTCAATATCGGATGATTAGCTTGATATTGTTGTTTTATTTATTTTACATTGAGCTCAACATTGCCATAAACTATCAGATGTTCGATTTTTTATTTTCTTGCAGCTTCTAATCCTAAAAATAAAGCTTCATATTCACAAACATTATTGGTATAATCGACCTCCCATTGTAATCTATACAAGAAAGTAATAACATGCTCATCTCCTGGTTCCATGAATAAAACTCCAACTCCTTCTCCTTCGTAGGATGAAGCACCATCAAAGAACATTTTCCACATTCCTTCTCTAATATTTATATTTTTCTTTGAAACTTCTATTTTTTTATTTTATTCTTCTATACATTCTTCAAAGTCATCATCTATGGATAATATACAATTTCCTAAATCTTGATTAGAAATGTAGACTGGGTAGTTATTGGGGTTTTGAGGATCACTTACAGTATATGCCAATCTAGTTTCTCTGTACAGTCGAGTAAATTATCCACCAAAAGTTGGAATTGTAGCATAGGTCATGTTTAGTTGAACCGATCCTCCTAGCTTGGCACCCCAATATCTGGATAGAAGCATACCATACTTGGAAGGAACATCAGAAACAACCACATCCATAAGAAAGCTTTTCACGGGAACCTAAGCAATATTTACCACTAAATCTTTAATCATACCCAGACACTTAACCTTTCTAGAATCAAACGAGTACAAATATTGATAAGGTCTGGTAATTTCAAGGCCTAATTTTTCCATGATAATATTAGGCATTAAATTATGCGACGCTCCTAAGTCTAACATGCAATTGTGAAGTAAATGATCTTTCATAGTCAATGTAATATAGAACGGAGCAACTGAATCCTTATTGTTTTCAATGTGTGTCCCAAACATGATTGTAGGTTTTTCATCTTGCAAATTGATAACATTAGCTTGACATTCCGCATCAGAAAAAATTATTGCTTTAGTGATTTGTTTTTTATAGATTAGGTTCCTAGAAAGTTCAACCAGAGGCATTGGAATTTTAATTTTGTTAAGTTCATTCTCTAAATTGAAAGTCCCAATTGTTTTTTCAATTTCCCTAGTATGAAACTCAACCTCTGTATTTTCTGGCTTCTTAGTTTGTACTGCTTTCATTTCAAGTTTCTTTGTTTGGGTAGCTTAAGTCTCAGTTGATGGTTTTGTAACTGCTGCATCATTTGCTTTGTTTCGTGATAAAATCTTTTTCGATGGAATATTTGTAGAAATTGTTTTCTCTTGGCCTCAAATCATATTTATGTTGAAGCTCGACCATTATTGATTCATCGAGACCTTTGTATGTAGAGTCCCCTAGATTGTTGATGTTTTCATCATTATTAAACATAGATTCTAGATCTAAGGATTTCTTGTAATCCGATTTGGTTAGGTGAGGCTTAAGATCATCATCGTTGAGATTGTTTAGATCTTCCTCTAATTCCTCATAATTTTGCAACTCATCTCTCTGTATGAAATTCTCAGTTTTAAATGGAGCTTGAATCTTTTGATCCTCATTTTTTATTTTCCTTTGTTGTATCTAAGGATTAGGGTTTCTCCTGAATTGATTCCTAACGTATGGATCAGGCTTAGCTTGCTCTATTTCCATCCTGGAAATTTTGTTCGATAAATCTTTAATAATTTTGGACATTTCATCCATTTTTTCCTCTATGGACTTTCCAGATCCATAGGGCCCTACATGTTCTTTAAAATGTCTGGGTTCTTTTGTTCCCATGTCAACTTTAGTTTTCAACTTCCCAGATTCCATCATATTAGATTCAATATCTATAGCATCATCTTGCATCCCCGCTAAAGTAGTGGATCTTCTTTCTCTCAAAAGTGGAGCGAAAATGGAATCGAAAGCCCATGCAAAAGTGACTTTTGCAGCTGGTTGAGAAGGTTTAACTTCGATTGGGATTTTGTGATAAAGCTTATTAAATATTTGGATAAATTCTAGGACTGATTCAGAAGTCTTCTTTCTGAAGGCTCTAAATTTAGTTAAGTAATAAAGATGATCTTTTTTCTCACCCCATTGCCTTAGGAAGTAATTTTCTACATCATTATATGATCATATAGAACCTATTGGAAGTCCTCTGAACCAAGTTATTACCTGTCCTTCAAAGTATATACTAAAAATATTGTGTAAACATCCTTGTGATCAATGCCAAGAATATTAGCAAATTGATCGAAAAAGGCTATATGTTTTGTTGTTGTTAGATCCCCTTCTCCTGTGAATTTAGGGAGGCTCTTCATGTACTTTTTGGGTAATCATGCAGGGAAGCAGGAAGGACTAAGGGAGAATATCTATCAGTGACATTGGCAAATATCCTATGGGTTTTATCTTTTCCACCAGCCCCTGCACCTTCGGCACCTCCAGCACCGACCATTGAAAGTCTAGGAGACAGAATTTGAGGACTAAATAAAAGATTTTCAATAACCTCAAAAGACTGATCTACTGGTCTTTTGACTACTTTGGGATGTTGTGAATGAAGTTCAGGAAAATGATCATGGGGAGACAGAAGATCTAGATGAGGGGGAAAAGGAAAACTTGAGTTCATCTCCTCATGTTTACATGATGTATAGATAGGAGAAGTAATAGGGGATGAATCTGAGTATAGAAAATAATCTTCAGGATTTTTGGGAACATAAAGTTTTACTTCGGGAATAGAAAGAATCGGTTGAGTACTAACTATAGTGGGTATTGAAATGGATCCTTTGTTCTCATTGGTAAAAGTATCTATCAATGAAACAAGGATGGTCTGGTTAATCTCAAACTTTATTTCAGGAATAATTACCTCTAGAGTTTCAAGCTTAATTTCAGGTTTACTTGTTGATGCTTCTACAGAATGAACTTGTTTAAAATTTTCTTTAAGAGTTAGTTATTCAGCGAGAATCTTAACATTAACTTGCATAATTCTAGGTTGATGGACCTTACCTGTCGAGGCAGAATTTTGTCTGAGATATCCCTTTGGTTTCTACAATTTTTCGGGATTCAAAACTAGCATAGTCTGATTTTTATATGGGTTTTTCCTGGTATTCTTTCGACCTAATGCCAGTTTTTTCTACGGTGGAGTCGTCAAGTGAAAGATAAAGTGAGCCTCACTCATGTATTCAATCTTTGTTCACCATCAAAGACCAAAATTTACCTTGTCGTTCTCCCAGGGAAAAATGATTTCATTTCTCCGTCCCCGACAATGGCGCCAAAAAGATGATGTTCTTGAGATTAATTCTAAGGCTCGGAGAATAATGTCAGACATCAAAGGTTTTAAAAGAAGTGTTTTTGTGAGTGTTTTTTTCTACCTTCAGTTTTCTAAGAAATAATCTTTAAAATAAATTAATGATAAGATAGTATAGAGGTTGTATCTCATTATCTTAGTCGCAATTATAATGTCAAATGATGTAGAAATGATTCACAAAACTGTTAAACAAAGTCAATTATCAATTACAAATAAGTCTCACCTTGTTTGCGGTAGAAGAAAGGTAGAAGATGCACCCTTGAAAAGGAGCTAACAATGGATTAGTTCATGCAGATCACAGGTCTTGTTTTACTTATAGTAATAACAGAGGAAAATTTGTTACTAAACGAAACTCTGGTATAATTTGATCACAGTAGATGTAGTACTAAATTGCAATCAATCACTCTTCAAGAATTACAGAAAGAAATTTAGAGAAACGAAAACACAGAGGAAACACATAAATCAAATTGAACGAAACTTAGAATCTTTGTCTGCACTTGTATTAATACTCAAAGAGTTTCTCTTTTACATTTGGCAAGAAGAAACCTCGAATAGATCTAAAATCTATGTATTTATACAAAATTTGTCACAACTAAAAACCGTTGGACTTCTCACAATATTTGAGTAAAAGTAGAATACATCCGAATAAAATAAAAATATGCAAATATTTTTTAATTTCGTTGGCGCTTCCTCTGTCTCTTCATATTCTTGTAGATGCACTCATTTTTCTTTGATCTTTAAGCTGGGTACACATGTCCATTAAGGCCACCACAATCATTTGGCTTACTATCTTTGCTATTTTATCTCGTTGACATATGTCCCTTCGGATGCATTCACTGGGATAAGGAATCACAGTTGAAGACATGGGGGGTATAATCATATGGATAGCTCAACGTTGGATCATTATGGGATGAAAAATGGTTACAGGGAAGAGTAATTGTTCACGAAAAGAATGATAGGGGAACAAGTGTCCAATAAGGAGGTGGGATGAGTGGATGCAAGAATGCGGGTGGTAGGGATAGACGGGGTAAGTGATGGTTGGAGGGTGAAAGGTAGAGTGGGCGGAGAAAGCGGACATTGCACATGCTCTTTCATTTTCTCCCAGCTACAATCGTTTTTCCCTGTTCAATGCATTGGGTGCACCTGTCCATCAATGCTACCACGAATCTTGAAGGCTCAATCCTTTCATTTAATTCAAAGGCAAATATCTTCTTCTGTATTTGTGGCATCTTCTCCTAGATCTTGTTTACTTCTTGGACTATGACCCTATATTGTGAACTTGGATTAACCAACCATTCATTGATTTTAAGTAAATCAATCTGGCTCATCTCTTGGATGGTTGCCTTATTGTTTTCCTTGTTGTTTCTGGAGCTTTGTTGGTTCATTTCTATCTCAATATGCCCCAAGGCCTATGAGATATTATTCCCTTCAAACTCAATCAAGTTTTTATTTATTGAAGATAATTCCTCTAGAGAAGCCTCTTTTACATCTCTAGCAAGTTTCTTGCCTTTTTCTAGATTTGTTTCCCAGGATTTTAGGGCCATTTCACCTCTTATTTGTTCAAAACAAGAGAGAAGGGGAAGACCAGGGTTATTATCTTTCTTCTTCCATATGAGAACTTCTTGAAACTTAGAATGGGTTGCGTAGGCCTCTTTTTCCTTGACATAAATATTTTTTAGAGAAAGGTCTACTAGCTGATAACATTTTTGAATAGCATCTACTTTTTTATAGAGCTCTTGTTGGGAAACTTCCAACTTCTCATTAATTTATGTTGCTTGTGTTTTGAATGCTGAAATGTTTAGCGTTGTGTTCTTTGTTAGGGCCAATCTAGCCTGCAGCTGCTCAATTAAATCGTCACACTGAGAGATCAAACCTTGGTTGGCATCTGAACTCCGGTAAAACAGCTCAAGGTTATCCTGTAACTGCTTAATTTGATGTTGATGACTAGCCTTGATTTGCTCAATGTCTTGGTTCATATTGCTTCTGACAATCTTCTCTATACTATATATCTCATTTTTCAATTGTTCTACCAAGAGGAATTTATGTCATAGTTGTTCAGTTAAATTGTCCATTGACCATTGATTGGTAGTGGAAAAATCCGCTAATGAACCTGCAAATTCTTTCGCAAACTCTAGACCATTATTGTCTTTCTTATCATACACCAATCTTTGCCTTTTAGTGATAACTCCATCCTTTTGGTCAGATTCTCTCTTTACGATAGCTTTTTGTTTCTTGTTGAAAAAGAAATCTGAGGGAGGAATCTCTTTGGGCAATATAGAAGTAAGATCACCTACAAAAGTGAGTTCAGAACTAGGATTTCTGAAGTTGGTCTGTAAGGGGTTAAATATGTAATAGGAGACATAATTTATGTGGAAGGTTCTTGTCCTGTTGTATTCGCGGCTCCAATAGGATTAGCTGGTGTTGAATAAGGGACAACTTGTCCCGAATTTATTAAGGCTTCGAACCAAGCTAACACTTGTGGATCATTCATTCTTGACAACGACACTCTTATTTCATGAAATAACACTTCTGGGATTTTTGGGACTTCCTCAACTTTGTGCTTAGTGGAACAACTTGCCTCAGATATTGTAGGTCTAGCTTCCTATGAAGGAGGCATGGTTTTTTACTCTCCTTGTAATATCTTTGGTAATTTGTTTCGTCTGTGTTTCTGAAAGCTGAGGAAACTAGCCTGTTGGCCGGGAGGCAAATTCTGGAATCTGCTTCGGACTTCCTCATAATATCTAATTCCCCTGAACATTTTTTCATAAGGAGAATCCTCATGGATGTATCGCCTTCATGTTAAATTGAGCCAGATGATTTTCCACTATCTTATGTGGATCATGCTTCTTGAACTCGATGTCAACTAATTTTACATCTTCCAAGGTTGCGGCCTCGACTTTAGAATGACTAAAATCTAATACTGTGAACATGCCAACTTGAATGGATAAATTTGGCCAAACCTTTTTCTGAGCGGATTTCAACTCCTTGTTGATACCTCTTACATGCCACTTCTTTGCACACCAACCTGTCAGGTAAAACCTGTGGGAGGGCATGAGGAGGGACGGAACAACCAAATACTCTTATATAGGATAAATTCTCCTCAATGAAACAGTCTACAAGTTTTCCTAAGTTCTCCATAATCCTTTCTGAAATTCGGAGTGGAGGGTGACCATAAATAGCTATATGAACAGGCACTACAACATTGTGACAGATTTCATAAAAGAAATATTTGGCATTCTCCTCCCATAATTTGGAGTGGTAGAAATGAATTGGCTCAGAACTGGTCAGGGTCCAACTCCAGTTCATCAGGAGAAAATGGGTCATGAAATAAATGGCATCCATAACATATGCCGACATGTAAAAAGGAGCAGGTTTCCCTTTTGATTTTGTTGATTTTTACTCAACGATTTCCTTGGCCAAGTTATCAGATAACATTTTATCCCAATTGAAGGTATAACCCTCAGCTACCTTATTCATGATGGCTACCCACTCAAATGAGAAATGTGTAGGGTTCTTCTTCCCAAACAGGCGACAGAGCATCATGGCTATATACAACATATGAGCATCTAAAGACGATGTGGCGTACATACTATGAGCATCGACACTGAATTTTTCTGGATGTACCCACTAGGTCTTGACTACATCATGACCATTTCTACCGTATTGGGTGCATTCCTTTCTCTCAAACTCTAGAAGAAATGTGGCATTGTAAGTGTATTTAGGGGTAGGGGAAATCTTGTACATTACTTGTAGGTGCTCTGGTCGGAAAGAGCCAACGACGACCTACTGGTGGTTGATGAGGCTCCTGGTTTGGATGTCGACATGTTCCAAAGCCCAATTTATCATATCATTGTAGGGTATGATTCTTGGTCGTGCAACGATCTTATGCAGTTTCGACTATGCTACATGTCTAAGCATAGCTGTAAAGGACTCATCGTCTTCTTCAGCAGAGTCATTTGGACAGTTAATGATCTCATTCTCTAAGACATCAAAAACCTGCTTCCAATTTTTAATGGCGTCCGCAACTCACGGAGTCGTGTCTGATAGAACATCTGCATTTGGATTTGAATCATCACCCGATGCGTCAAGCTTCTTTGCATCTTTTCATGGTGCCATAATCCTCAAGGAAATAGAATTAGCTTACTTGTGATAAGAGAAGTCTGTAATGTCTACATTGAATAGAAAACTACTAATTGCAAATGGTAAAAACGATTTTGAAATTCGAACTGCTTTATTCAAAAGGTCTATCGATCTTCGAATAGCTCTACTGACGAAGAATTTATTAAACTTAATGGAATTCATTACCTGGTGATTCCCAATCTTTATTTGAAATCATTAACCTTAATCAATCATAAATGTCATTAATACTTCGACGATTCGCGTTCGAAAGTTTTGGATGTGACAGGGTGAAAATCTCCCAAAGTTTGAATTCGAGGAGGAGTTAATCTCTGAGTAATCACTTTTATGTCTTAATTAATCGTGTTTAAAAACGTTGTATTAAATTTAAGTATTTCAGAAGTAAGGAATTCATAAGTTTTGAATATAGCGCAAGAGAAATTTTCTAAAATATGAAACTGCAAAGTGATTAATTAACACTTAATTGTGACTAATTAAAGTCGTTAACTATTTTATTAATTCCTTGAAAGCCCTTTTTACTTTTTGTAATCACTTTACTTCGATGCTTTGATAATTCGAGGATTGTGAAATCAAAATCTCCCGAAGAGCGATCTCTCAGAGTGACGTGGCAGAGATGACATCATTCTGATGATGTGTCAAGGAAAGGGAGGTGCCACGTGTCACTTGAAAACATGTGAATCATTCAACTTAAATGTCAAAAGTAAGTGCCATGTGTCGACCCAGGAAAATAATTTCAAAGGACACGTGTCCTATGACTTGTGTTCGTAAGTCCTTTAGGAAAAGTCACGAGTGGCTATCTTCGGGACTTCAGAGTTTCGGGGTTTTCATTGTTTAGGTTTACTGGAATACCCAAAGCGTGAAGTTGAGAAGCGACCGTTAAAGATTTTCTTTTAAAACTAGAGGCTTCAAAACTTCGGAAATCATTAGGACCATTTGATCAAATCAGAGTAACTCATTGACATAGATATCATAAGCGCCTTATTGATAAATAAAAACCAATGGATTTATTTTAATTTTAAAAGGTCGCTTTCTAAGTTTTTTCATTTTTTGGGTAAAATTTTATTTCTAAAAGGTGAAAAATATAAAGCTCAAAATCTTGAAATTTTGTGTGTTCAAACAAGGTTCACAGAGAAGGTGAAAGCGTCTCTAAAACCTAAAATCGATCTTTTCAAAAAACACATTTAATTTTAGATATTCAAAAATAAAGAGTGAGCTGATACATATGGAAGAAGAGAAAGCCACTATGCAATAGTGGGAAGATGACGGGGGTGATGATACATCAATGATTTCTCTTTGCAACTAGCAAGGGAGCTAGAGAGAAAATCAAAAAACAATGAATGTTCAATGTATTACAATGATTTTGACATCTTCTTTTTTGTATTTATGGAGATAGAAGTCGGGTTGTCCCTATTTCTGGAATAAAAAAAAACGTTTTCTCTAAAAGAAACCATTAGATGTTATTTTGGTAATCGTGCTAAAGTTGTTCCAAGCATTCTATATTACCACACATGAATCATTGTAGTGATTTCTAGCATGTGAATCTTTCATGGGTTTCTGTCCAAAATGCCACATCCATTATTTTATTGATGAAATTGATTCGACATAGCTCATTATTGAGAATAAAAAAATTTGATAAAAGTACCCACCGCCAAGATATTTTACCAACGATAGTTTATAGTGTGTTTTGTATCTCTTAAACATTCAATCCTATATAAAGAGAGTAGAGTATGAAAATAATTATTATTTCCAGCAGATTATACCATCTTCGGACTAACTCCATTGAGTTTGATATTGGTCCTGAGGTTAATAAAGGTAATTAACCTCAGCTTGCAAAATTTTAATTCCATCCTTTTTTTTCCTCAGCTTGATAATTATATAATGAAATTTTAAAAAAGGTAACGTGTGTTTTTGCAATGATATCACATGTAAGAATTCTGAAAAATGTGTAACCTAGGCAATGTATCAATGTTTGTAAATCTTTGAAGTTCAATTAAGTACATAATGATTTGATTGAAGCTTAGGTTCGATTTAGTTGGTAAAATTGTAGCCATTATGATATGTTGGTTTAATTATTTTATCGAAAAGGTGAGCAACCCTTGACAATTCCTCGAGCATAACATTTTAATTATTGAACAGCATTAATGTTTTTTATTTAAATAACATACAAATAACTAATATCTCTTATACATGATGTGGTGGGAGATAAAAAGAAAGACTTGTGAAAGCAACTACGACAATGACTAAAAATCAAAGCTTGGAAAAATTAACTAAGGTTATATTAGATTGCAATCGGAAAACTTCAATTTACACATTACATCAAATCCAAAATAGAAGGCGAGAACCCACTACCATTCAAAAGGGAAAATACAAACATTATTTACATTACATTATTTTAGATTTTTCTTTTGAAGAATATTAATCTCACTTATGTGAACATGTCTATAGCCTTCTAGGGTTGTGAGAAGGCATAAGGGGGAGACCCTAAGTGAACATGTCAATCATAATATATATCCTTCAAAGGTTGTGAGAATGCATAAGGGGAGACCCAATTATTTAAAATATATCCTTCAAAAGGAAAAAGAAAGAAAAATGATGTATTGATGAAGACCTTTAGGGAAAAGTATGTAAGTGCGAAATAAAACTCCATAAGTTACAACAAATAATGTAATGATGGGAGACTTTTATGGAAAAGTATGTAAGTGTGAAATAAAATTTCAGAAGATGTAACTTATGTAACATAAAACAATTTCACTCTAACTGGCACTTCTGCTCAGTCAACTCTCTCGACACTTCTGGGGGTTTAGCAGTGGCTTGGGACCCCAAAAATGTTTACCTCCTTCCCTTTTTATGTTGTGGAGGCATCCTACTCTCAGGTACTTACTTAACAAATAAAAAAAGGTTCAATCTACTTAACCTTTATGCACCCTACATTGATAGACAGACTTTTTGGGAGAATATTGAAGCACGGGGACTCCTCGATCTTGAAAATCTTATTTTAGCAGGTGATTTGAACCTCAATCTATCTGTTGGGGAAATTTGGGGGACTTCAACTATCCAGGATCCCTTGACTGATTATTTTAATTCACTCTTCTTAGCACATAATCTTTCATATTACGCTCTTGTTACTATGGCACCAACTTGGTGCAATGGGAGAATGGGCAGGGATTCTATTGCTAAATGCCTCGAAAGATTTCTAATTGTTGATAATCTTATCTCAACAAAAACTCGGATCTGATCATGGGTGGAAATTCCCTTCCTATCAGATCATGCACCTATCCTCCTTCACTTGGACTCCTCGTCTCATAAGTTTTCATATCCTTTTAAATTGAACTCGGACTGGCTTCTAGAAGAAGACTTCAAAAACATTGTTTCTGAAGTTTGGATTGATCCTCAATATCTAAATGAATCCTGTATCCAACGCAGATTCATTTGGAAGTTAAAGAGTCTCAAAGCACGCATCAAATCTTGGGCATCCTCTCACAAGAAACACAATACACAAAGACTGATTGATGTTAAAGCAAAGATATTGGCACACTATCAATCAGATCTCAGCGTAGGGGGTTTTGGAGACAGCAACAACTTGTTAAAAGAACTAGAAGCGGAAAGGAACTTGCTCCTCCTCAAAAAAGAATTCATCTGGAGACAACACAGTAGAATAAATTGGCTTAAGTGTGGTGACCTCAATAAAAAGTTTTTTCACCATTACGCCAACTCTTGTAGAAGCAAGAAATATATCTGGAATTTATCTAATGACTTTGGTATACTTCACGAAGGACACGAAGCATTAAAACTAGCTGCAGTAAACTTCTTCAAACCACTCTATGAGGAAAAGCCCACTGAAACTCTTCAATCTTTTGTCACAGTGGCCAGAATTTTTCCACATGCTGTGTCGGAGGAAGACTCTTTATTGTTAGACATTCCTACTACTTTACATGAAATACAGGCTGACCTCAAGTCTTTCTCTAAGGATAAAATTCCAAGCCCAAACGGATGGGCGGTTGAATTTTATCTGCATTTTTTTAATCTGGTTGGCCCAGATCTTCTGGAGCTACTGGAGGACACTAGACTCAGTGGGAAGGTGGCGGGAGCATTAAACTCATCTTTCCTCACTCTTATCCCCAAATCTGCATCCCCCACTAATTTTCGTGACTTTAGACCCATTGCTCTCTACAATCTTTGTTATAAACTAATATCTAAAATTATTGCAACAAGGATCAAGCCCATCCTCTCACTTTTTCTATCACAAGAGAAACTAGGGTTTTTAAAAGGTCGACGGATTCTTGATGCATTGGCACCGCCCAGGAGTGTTTACATAGTATCAAATGGAAAACTTCCAAGGCACTTATTCTCAAACTTGATCTCAAGAAGTCTTTTGATTGTGTCGATTGGGACTTTCTCATAATGATCCTGGTTCAGACAGGATTTAGCCATTCTATGCTTAAATGGATCATGAGTTGTGTAACTAGTGAAAATATTGTTATCCTAGTCAATGGCGAATCCACTAACTTCTTTCGCATTGGCAGGGATTTGAGACAGGGATGCCTCTTCTCCCCACTACTTTTAATTTTGGCTATGGAAGCCTTGAGCCTGCTCCTCAAGACCGGACAAGTAGAAGGAAATCTCACTGGTGTAAAGGTATCTAGGACTATCAAAATTATGCATCTTCTATTTGTCGATGACGTCCTCATTTTGACGAATGATTCCATACAGGAAATGACAAGAAATTAATGATATCCTTAGACTCTTTTGCAGTGCTACAGGTTTGTCGATCAATTGAAATAAATCATCCTTTCACTATGCCAACCTACAACAACAAACCCTGGAGCATCTCAAAGGTATTTTCCCTTACTCTTTCACTCATATTTCTATTGGACTTACCTACTTGGGGTATTTTTTAAAGGTTAATTCCTACAAACCAGGCGATTGGAACTGGCTGTTTTCCAAATTTGACAAAAATATGATCCATTGGTGCACATGTTGGCTCTCTCTTGGTGGGTGCTTCACTCTCATTAAAGCAATACCGGAAGGGTAGCTTGTGTACTAGATGGCTCTAGCAGCCATACATGCAACAGTCCTCACAAAACTTCGAATAATAATTTATAACTTCCTCTGGTTAGGCTGCTCTATTTGTTCTCATCAGCATCTTTGCAATTGGCAAACCCTGGCTAAGCCCAAACACAAAGGCGATTGGGGGCTCATAAATCTACACCACTTCAGTCAGGCTCTTGTGGCCTCCACTCTTTAGCATGTTCTGACTTCATATGGCATCTGGAACTCCATCATCATTGATAAATATATCAGACATCTTACTGTAAACAATTGGTTGATTTATGAGCCTACTCACACAAGGGATACTAGGGCGAATTCCTTTTTCTGAAGAAATTTAATTAAAGCTAGGAATTTGATCTCTCGTTGGCTTTGTTGGCTCCCTGGATCGCGTATATCTATTAAGATTGGGTGATATCGCATCCTCGGTCTGATTGATCACTCTATTCTTCCCCCACAACTAGTATCTCACCTCCACACACACAATGTGTGGTTCCTTTATCAAGCTAGGATCCTCTCCAGCTCGGCCTACACACATGATAGTTGGATCAAGAGCAATACCCTCGGTCTCAGCGCAGATCTTGCAATGATCTGGGATAAATACTACCTAGACCTGACCCTGTCGGGTATCCGCCTAAATAACTCAAAAGATACGCTCCAGTGGTCGGGGGAAAACCACTTTGGTTATTTAACAGTCCAGAATATTTATTCTGACATTGCAAATACACACTAGCTTACAAATACTAGAGGCTGGAGAAAGCAATTGTGGTCTTGGAAGCTCCCTCTCAAAATAAAACTCTTTACATGGATTTTGACTACGTATAAATTGAACACATGGGATATTCTTCATAAGAAAGGATGGATTGGTCCAAACATCTGCCACTTGTGTCACTCGGATGTTGAATCGACAGACCATCTCTTCATTAGTTGCTCCTTTACCAGGAATGTTTGGGACAGAATTAAATTGATTCTCAACCTCACTTCCACTTGGGACGGGCCCAACCTCAGGAGTTGCTTTGATCACTAGACTTCTAGAGAGCATAACCATAAGCATCTCCCTCCTCTGGTTTGTTGGGATATCTGGGTAATCAGGAATTCTATAATTTTTGAAAATGGAAACCCCTCCACTGACACTTTTGTTAACAAAACTCTTGGCATTTTTAAATCCTGGAATAAGATACACTTACCGAAGACCAGATTGAAATACAATAAATAGCTTCCAGACTTAGAGGACATTCCCATGGGGTGGTTTGATGGAACAACACAATCTAATGGTGAGAAGAGTTGCGTTGGAGGTCTGATTAGAATCACAAATAACTCCATATACAAATGGACCTTCAACTATGGACCGGGTACCAACACTAAGGCTGAATTATTGGGCTCCTAGGCTACGCTTTACTTAGATTCTAGACTTCATTTAGAAAACCTTCAAATACTTGGGGACTCCAGGATCATTGTATATTGGCTAAAGAAGAAGGGAAACCTCCAAGAAATCTATATCTCTTCTTGGAAGGACATTATTAGGATTCTTCAACTGGAATTTAAAAAGATTAGCGACACTCACATCTATCACCAGCATAATAAATTAGCAGACCAACTCTCAAAGGAAGCTCTTAAGGAAAAATTGGGTATCATTAAATTTAACCTCTGGATAGATAACCATGAGGGGCCTTCTCATTTTTTACCTCTCTTCTAAGATTAGCATCTCTTTCTGTTTTGGTATTTTTTGATCTGATTTCCGAATAATCCTTGGGTCATAAAAGAATTCACCATCTTTTATAGTTTCATAAGTTTTCTTGTCAAGACTGTTCTCTCCCTTTAGATTTATTTGTTTTGTGATATCGTAAGTTTATGTTTTGAACTTTCCATCATAGTTGGTCGAGAGACCAGTATAGGAAAAAGTTGTATATCTATTTTACAAAAGCTTATTCTGCTGCTATTGTATTTCTCGCTTTGGAGAACACATTATATATTAATATAATGGAGAATTTTTCCCGTTGGAAAAAAAAAACTTACGTAACATTTAAAAGAAAAAATCGGGCAACTTCTCAATTAAAACCCTAACTTTCTATACAGTAAGAGAAATAACAAAAGATTGTTATAGAAAAAACTCTATAAATCTAAATTTTCAAGATAAGAGGGTTTTTTTCCTTCTTAGGATAATGGAAGTTATTTTGTTATGAGGAGAGACTGTTGGGCAATTCAATTGCTTAAATTGCTTTCATTTAATTATCAACCAGGGATTCGCGTAAGCTTGTGATGATGCCAGAAAAATATATGCAGGAGTAGGCATCTAACTCTAATCTAAGAAAACTCAATCAAATCCTAACTCTTTCATTCCACTTAATAAGACTTATTTGTTGTAGGCATGAAAACAATAGCTCCCTTATAGGAGGTCTTCTTGTAATGTTTTAAATAAACTATCAACAATCAAGATCATCAAGTAATTCTAATAAAAACAATAAAGCATATAAACCTATTCAAAGCATTAGAACAAGAAGAAAATGCTACTATGATCTATTTGGAGTGAGCTCAATTCTCCCAAGAACAAAGTAACACATAAACTAAAGAATTCTAAATCTAAACTAGAGAATGGAAACTGATGTGAAAATAAAGCTTGATTCTTATTCCATCATAAGTTGGACACAATGCTCCAGGAGTCCTCCCCTTTGAAATGGAAGAGGCACTCCTATTTATACAAAAATTTAAGATAACTTAGATCCAAAAATCTCTCCTAGATCCACAAATGTCTCATTTGGTTACAACCATGTACTCACACCTATCAAGTGATATCTCTACAAATCCTCTCACAAATATTTCTTTCATGATTAATCCCCATCCAAGATACTTGAGTAGATCTCCAAATCTTAATCAAATCTTCAAAGGGTTGAAGAGGAAATTCGAATTTGAGGCTTGATGGTCAAATTTGACTTGGTTGGAGTCTTCAAATACACCTGTAAACATCATGAAACTCATCTCACTTTCAT
>ML777064.1:1980840-2025720 GCA_009831015.1 Picea engelmannii | reverse complement strand
GCATTGGAAAATAATATGTCTAAAACCCATGTAATCATGAAAATGGTTTAATGTAAGGGTATGGGAAAGCAAAATATGGTTAAAAGTGAAGTGAAAGTGAATTGAAAGTGAAGTGAAAGGTTGGTAAAAAGATGGTACTTTGGTGACCCAACATAGACCATTAATCTTCCTAGTGATATAATTATTCTTTTATTTTTTAATGAGAGAAGTCACTTACTAGCTGAAATTTGTAGTGAATATGTTATAGATTAGTCTGGTTGTTTATTGGCACACCAAATGTTTATAATTTTGGGTTTATGTAATAATAGTTTTGTGAATTATCTCTAGAATATTATGTTATATTTTCTTCAATCAATTTTATCTTTTCCATTTTTTGGTTGGGGTAGGTTAGTGTGGATATGAAGCTATAATTTTAAGTTTTTGATGTAGATTATTTTCAACAATCTATTAGTAACTCTGAGGTTATGTAATCTTTAGCTAAGCAAATTAATTCCTTGTTATTGATTGCACTTGTTTTTGTCAACTTTTTATCTTTAGCATATGATTGAATTAGTTTATTGTTGTAAATCATTGAATTCACCTTGTAGTGAAAATGTATCTATCTATTTACAACTCTATATTTATTTGGTAGCTCAATTTACAAACCTTTATAATACATTGGCAAATATTCATAGATGTAAACTTGGTTTAAATATTGGAAAATAAGATAAATTCATCTTGTATGAAGTCACATTTCATAGAAGTTTCTTTATTCTAGTATTTGACTTTAAGATTACAGTTGTTATCTGATTTTGAAACTATATTTGCATTTTCAACTTAATTTACATAATTCATCATTATTTGTTATAAGTTGAATGGCATTGTATCCAATTTGTTTCATTTACCATGCAATGCAGGAACACATTATAATCTCAAAATGCATTTAAATCTTCAAGATTGAAATATTGTTTCATATACATGAACCCTATAGTGTTGAGGGGCTTGACTTCTACAAGATACTTTTACATTTAAGAATATGTAAATAGATTGTCAGTTTCTAAGAATGATGATTGTGTACTTGAACCTTTAGTGTTGAGTGATTCGACTACTTCTATTAAATCATCTTTACATTAAAAATTAAGTAAATTGATGTGAGTTTCTCAAAACAATGATTAAGAAAAAAAGAATGGTGAAGTTGACTTCAATGTTCTTACATTATATTATAATATTCCAAGAGTATAATAAAATTAATATTAACTCAATAGTGCTCCATTTTAGGTTTAATGCATATTTTGTTATATAAAATTTGATTTTATAAAAATATATTATATATCTATATTTCAAGTGAGGTAAATCTCTCAAGTGAGTATCCTATACTACTGTAAAGATCTTACTTAATGATTCTATGGAAAATTGAATCAATAATGATCAAGGCAGTTAGATGATGCTAATGTAGGTTTGGCTTATTCGATTTAAAAAACAAAATCTAGAGAGAACTCATACACTGAAGTGGGAAGAGACATAATTAGTCAGGTCATGGTGTGAGCAATAATGAAACCCACAAACATATAACCCACAAAACACATTGGATTGTTGATCTAGTTAGTAATTTTACACCCAAATTGAGATCAATCTGAACTGGATTGTAGCTAAGCATTCCATGGTTTGTGGTGGTTTGTGGCTTGAGGAGTCGACTTCATGCTTTAAGAAGCCAACCTATAGATAAGGGTTGAATTACCCTAGCAAAATCGCGGGGTCACATTTTCAATGGGAATAATACAAATTAGGGTCGACGAAGGGATTTAGTCATGGGTCAGGAGAAATGGGAATGGCACTCAAATGAAGGTAGGTCAAAGGGATGTTAGAAACGAGAATATGGTTTCTCCTAGAAAATTATTTCGTATACATTTAAAAATAAACTATGACAATGCTTAACCATTTGAAAGATAATTTTAATACATTATTCATGGATCATATTCAATAGATCATCTCTTATCCATGAACCATCCAACACACTTATCTTATCTTCAAACAACATATCATTTTGATTCACTTCGACATTTCCTTTCCCTTGTTTCGAGATATGCTAGTTGTAACAACATTGGATCCCACTAATTTTTTCTCTGGATGATCTTTAAAAGGAAGCAATACATGATATTCCTTTTGTTAAACAAGGGTTGCATGGCAACACAGTCCCTACCGAGTTATTTGAAAAATACATGTTGAACAATGAAACTTAATATAACTAAATGCACAAGTAATGAATATTTTTTGTCAAAAGATAATAATTGAGGGTTGTTTGTTATTCAAACTGTATAATGAACCGTAAGTTGAATGGAACTATAATATTCATAAATATAAATATAAATATAATAATAAATAATATATTAGATAATAAATATAATATAAATATAATAATGCATAATAATAAATACATAGTACAATTTTTTTATATTTAGATGTGGTGATTGGTGAAATTCATTGAATATGCAATTAATTCTACATATTGAAAGATGTGAAGGGAGCAATAACACTTCAATTCTATCAACCAATTAGAAATGAGAAACACAAATATTTTTGTTATATCCAAAAATATATATTTGTTTTCCTATGTTAAATATTACATTGCATACACAAATTTATGGTAAAAGACAAATTAATGTCACATCAAAAGGAAACTCATTGCTATAGTCCCATGGCAGGGACTAATAAATAAGTTATTATGTGTGAAGAGTGATACGTGACTTTATGCTTCCCTTTAAGTGATATGTACACCTCATACGCCACCTCAGCATATATTTAATTTTATTCTGCTCTTACCACTTTGTTTTGTCCTTCACACTTGATCACTCTTTAAAACTTGTTTAATGTGTCCTCCTCTTTACGATTTTGTCTCTTGAAAAACTTACCATATTCGTTCCACCCAAAAACCATTGTTCGCATAAAAAAAATTTGGCAAGATGGTATAGCTGAGGGATTTTTTTTTAATGATGTTATACATGTATTGCATTAATTTTTTAAAACTATACACCATGTTTCACATGTAAAAACAAATTAGTGATATATCATGTGTTGTACTTAGATTTTTTTAAGTGATATATCATGTGTCACATGTAATTTTTTTGTAGTGAAATGTTGGAGTGGGTTTTGTTTTCAGTTGAGTGAAATGTCGAAGTGGGTTTTGTTTCCATTTGATTAATTTTGGCTTAGAAAACCTGTAACTTGTTTATATGGTGTTAGATTGAGATATTTTTTTGCAATGTGGACATGATAACCAGGGATTTCCAATGAATGGTTATACAATTTTATTGAAGATTATTTTGGCAGCTTTCATAAGTGATGAGGCTCATTTGATGGGAAATCCTTGGTGAGTGTTCTTATACTTATGGACCTTAGAATCGATTTTTTTTCAGTTGTGTTGGTTTTGTAATCCCACAAAACCTATAGTAGGTCTATTTTGAAGGTAAGAAATCACTTTGACTAGTAACCGTAATTATGCGCAAAAACATTTTTTAATAGAAGTTTGGGCCTCATTCTTGCTATTGCTTTACCCGAATTAAGTTTTGTCAATTTCTATGGCATTTGTGTTATATAGGCTTTCAAGATATCCATTGAAACTAGGGGTTATTCATCAACAACTAAGAGATTTTATTCTATGAGAAAAACCAACTAATGCCTTGAGCACTTGGTAGGAGTATAAATTCTTCCTGAAAAACAATTTAGAGCCAACTTATGCCTTGCAGATACTATAATCAACCTAGGTGATGATATATGGCACTTTCATGGGCCAAGGTTAGTCACAGAACCAAGAGGCACAAAAATGCATACAAATGTGACACGCGCAATAAGAACCACTTGCAATGCAAACAAAATCAACAAGACTATTTCCATACTCAATCATGACCACAACATGAGGTGGATCAAAACAACATGAAGTGGGACAAGGCTCACTCATTCAACCAACAACCACTCAACAATTTAAAAAAATCAAGAGAAGAGGACCAATGGACAAAGTGATCAAAAGATTGGATTTGAAAACTTTTAGAAGGGACCCCAAGTTGATGGAATTGGGGGGTTGTTGAGGCCTCAACATATCCTTAAACATTAGAGGTTTGGTTAGCCCCTCAAAGAAGTTTTCCCTATCCAAAGTAGTATATTTATAGAAGTCAAGCATCCTTCTTATTCAAGAATCCATGGGGAGAGGGGAGAAAATAATTAGGATGTTGAATTACTATTTAAAAAATTAGAACTTTCTTGTCATTGATGTTGATGGTACGACTGGGGGGAAATTACATGTTGGAATCAAAATGTTACACTAACAAATGATTTATCAATTGTATCAAGGTTATGTACAAAACCCGCAATTATGCGCAAAAATATTTTTTGATAGAAGTTTGTGGCCCGTTCTTCCTACTTCTTTACCCAAATTAAGTTATGTCAATTTCTTTGACATTTATGTTATATAGGATTTCAATATGTCCATTGAAACTAGGGGTTATTCATCAACAACTAAGAGATTTTGTTCTACGAAAACAACCAACTAGCACCTTGAGCACTTGATAGAAGTATAAATTCTTCCTGAAAAACAATTTAGAGCGAGCTTATGCCTTGCATATGCTGCAATCAACCTATGTGATGATACATGGAACTTTCATGGGCCAGGGTTAGTCACAGAACCAAGAGGGAAAAAAATGCATACAAATGTGACACACACAATAAGAACCACTTGCGACACAAACAAAATCAACAAGACTATTTCCATACTCAATCATGATTGCAACATGAGGTGGATCAAAACAACAGGAAGCGGGACAAGGATCACTCATTCAACCAACAACCACTCAACAATTTAAAAAAATCAAGAGAAGACGACCAATGGACAAAGTGATCAAAAGATTGGATTTGAAAACTTTTAGAAGGGACCCCAAGTTGATGGACTTGGGGGGTTGTTGATGCCTCAACATGTCCCTAAAAATTAGAGGGTTGGTTATCCCCTCAATGAAGTTTTCCCTATCCAGACTAGTAGAGTTAGAGAAGCCAAGCATTCTTCTTATTCAAGAATCCATGGGGAGAGGGGAGAAAATTATTAGGATGTTGAATTACTATTTAAAAAACTGAAACATTTTTTCCATTGATGTTGATGGTACAACTGGGGGGAAATTACATGTTGGAATCAAAATGTTACACTAACAAATGATTTCTCAATTGTATCAAGGTTATGTACAAAACCCGCATTCTTGCTACTGCTTTACCCAAATTAAGTTATGTCAATTTCTCTGACATTTGTGTTATATAGGATTTCAAGAATTCAATTGAAACTAGGGGTTATTCATCAACAACTAAGAGATTTTATTCAGTGAAAACAACAAACTAATGTCTTGAGCACTTGGTCAAAGTATAAATTATTCCTAAAAAACAATTTGGAGTGATTTTTTGCCTTGCAAATGTTGAAATCAACCTAGGTGGTGATATATGGTACTTTCACGGGCCAAGGTTAGTCACAGAACCAAGAGACACAAAAATGCATGCAAATGTGACACGTGCAATAAGAACCACTTGCAACGCAAATAAACGCAACAAGCCTATTTCAATACTCAATCATGACCGCAACATGAGGTGGATCAGAACAACAAGCAGTGGGACAAGGATCACTCATTCAACTAGCAACCGATCAACCATTTAAAAAAATCACGAGAATGCAAAGAAGATGGCCAATGGACAAAGTGATCAAAAGATTGGATTTCAAAACTTTTAGGAGGGGCCCCAAGTTTATGGACTTGGGGATTTTTTGAGGCCTCAACATATCCCTAAACATTAGAGGGTTGCTTAGCCCCTCGAAGAAGCTTTCCCTATCCAAAATAGAAGAATTAAATAAGCCAAACATTCTTCTTATTCAAGAATCCATGGGGAGAGGGGAGAAAATCATTAGGATGTTGAATTTCTATTTAAAAAAATGGAACATTCTTGCCATTGATGTTGATGGTACGACTAGGGAGAAAATTACATGTTGGAATCAAAAAGTTACACTGTCAAACGATTTCTCAATTGTATCAAGGTTACGTACAAATGTTAAGGTCAAGGATTTGGGTTTTTCAGTCAATGTGCTTAATATTTATGGGCCATATGAAAACAAACAAATATATTGGGAGGATTATTTTTAACTCAATTCTGTAAAGCGGGATTATGTGGTGATGGGTGGAAATTTTAGAATTCACTTGGAATAGGTCTGAGGTATGGGGTCCATTGTAAATAATTGACAAATTAAGAGATTTATTTATGTTCATTTTGATTAGGTAGGGTTTATTGATGTTGAGACAGTGAAGATTGTCCAAACCTAAAGGAATAATAAGTTGAGAAATGATTGTGTCTCGAAAACCTTGGATCATTTTTTTCATTTTTTAAAAATATTATGGGGAAGGTGAACATATCTATGTCATGGGTTGGCAATGTTAGTGGTTCAAATCATCAGTCTATATTTCTTCAACTATAGTTAAGTAAACTCCCCTCCTTTAAATTCAGAATTTCTTGCACTTGATGTTGATGGTATGACTGGTGGAACAATTACAAGTTGCAATCAAAATGTTACACTAGAAAATGATTTCTCAACTATATCAAGCTTATGTACAAATTTTGAGGTCAAGGCTCAAGGTTTTTCAGTTGGTGTAAATATTTATGGGTCATACAAAGACAATCAAAGATATTGGGAGGATTTTTTAAAGCTCAATGCCTTAATAAAATATTATGTGGTGATTGGTGGAATTTTAAAATTCGCTTAGAACAGGTTTGAGGTATGGGGTCCATTGATAAGAATTGATAGATTAGGAGATTTATTAGGAGGAATAATAGACTCGAAAATAGAGTCTCCAAAATTTTGGATCATTTTTTCATTTTTTTAAATCTTATGGTGAAGGTGAACATATCCATGTCGTGGGTTGGTAGTGGTAGTGGGTTAGATCATTGGCCTTTCTTTCTTCAACTAGATTTAAGCAATGAAAAAACTCCCTCCCCCTTTCAAATTTGATTCTAGATGGTTATAGGAGGAGGATTTTCAAAACTTGATTAAAAGTGTATGGAGGAGGTATGAATATAGTCTAGGGACCCCACCCAGTGTCCAATTTGAAAAATTATTGAAGAATATCAAATCTAAGGTGATGGAATGGGTTGGTACAAGATATAAATCCATAGATAAGGTTCTAAAAGATGTCGAGAAATAAATCATAAGTTCATGTTATCCCTCGATATGTTCCAAGTTGTTTTTGGAACGATGTCGAGGCATCCTAGGGGCCAAGACTCAGGATGAATATTAAGGCCATATTTACAATAAAATAATTGTGCAATATTTGGGAAGTTTTTCCCTCTCTCTCTCTCTCTATTTCTTTTGAAAATATGGGACCTCAAACAATTCTCAGTTCAAATGAAAAATGCTCTCAACTATCAAAGGCATATTTCTATGAGTGTTTTAGACATCCAAGCTTCAAAGAGAGATGAAATGGTGGATTAGAGGAAAGAAAAAAATAAACATACATGGAACTACTAAGAATGAATCATGTAGCCTATGTGAAATAAATAGTGTGTTGAGAAATTAAGAATCCAACAACTCTAACAAGTGTAAATAGATAAATAAACATATGCTTTAAACAATTAACACCTTCATACACTCAAATTCAAGGAGGTACCCTCTACATATCATTCAAATACACAAAGATATGATAAGAAATGGTCATTCATTCAGAGGAAATAACTTTTATATCAAGATTAAACATCATGAAGTAAAATTGAACACAAGGTATAGTTTGTTGTCTGAGCTTTTATAAATCATATCTGATACAAGAAAAGAAAAAATGGGAGGAGATGCTTTACAAGAACTTGACACTGTAAGGAGGAATTACATACTGAAACTTAAACGCAGGGGATGAATCTCTAGTTTCCTATTACATTTATCAATTGATTGTGCTCAAGGTATTTATGTGGTCGAACAACTCTGGTTACAAGAAACTCTTTAACTCCCCTAAGTGTCGACCTTAACAATGGGTGCCTTCATTATCTTTTATTTCTCTCGCTCGTTCCCTAAAACCCCTTCTTGAAACCATTTCCAGCTTCTTGAATATTCTTTATAGCTTCTTAATTCTTGGGAAGTTTCTCCTCTGGTCAAAATTAATTACTTTTTCCTACATGAATTCGGTAATGTTGAGATAGTGGAGTAGTTGGAAACCTGCAAGAAAAAATATCCACTCAAGATCTATCCCTGAAGAGTCTATGTAATCATTTATTTTGTTGTTGGGCGCTTGAAATCAAATATGCACATGCGTGAGAATCAATAAATTTCAGATCGGTTTCAGCGAGTAATATCAGTCATCAATCATAGGCGCACCCATCGGAGATACCAGGGTACAGGCTTCAAAAAGGAATTCTTATGACAAGAACCCCATGGAATACACCAGATCGGATCTAGATCATTGATCGGTCCCATTTGAAAAGGTCTGAGAGAAGATCTGGATTGTTGATCAAGAGTGGCCGAAACCAAAGCTAAGAAAAATATTATCTTGTTGATGTCAGCACAGACACATGGCACCTTGTTGTTGGTCCTCGTTGGTGTTGATGTGGCAGAGGAGAACGACATGTGTCACCCATATTTGATATGATTTTGGGTACCTTTGGTGGGTTCCACATGTCCATGTGGTAGCCTCTGATTGGCTCTAATAGTTCTTTCCTGGTAGGCCACGCATAACGTTGAATCAACGTCCTAGGGGCATGAATCAAATTTGAACCATTGATCTCTCTAAATGTGATTGAGGGCACAATGAGATATGGGTCATTGATCGATCCCCCTTGAAATAGGTATGAGAGAAAATATGGACCATCCATCGAGGGTTCCCCTCAGACTGGTTAGGATATGGTCTTCCAACAAGACTTTGACAAGGGAACTCCAAGAGAGAATCTCAAAAAATATCTAGAGCTATGAAGAGAGGTCCGACGACGCGTGAGAGCCATCAATCTATCTTGACCAAGAGTCAAAAATTGGCTAAGGAAAAGACCATCATGATGACATCATTTTGACACATAATGAATTTTCATTGGTCCACTTTGGGACCAAGGTAGCAAGTAGGTGTGACATGTGCCACATGCTTTTGATATTCCAGCCAATATATCGTGTGGGTTCCACCTATCCATGTGGCACTCTCTGATTGGTGTTGACAATGCTTCGCTTATGTGTTGACATGTCAGTTTTTCGGGAGCCTTTGTATCCTAGAAGAAAATTTGGACCATTGATCGGTCCTACTTAAACAAGGTCTGAGATAATATCAAGACCATCCATCGAAGGTTCACATCGGAGTGGTCGAGGTATTCTCTTCCAAAATGACTCTAATAAGGGAACCTCGAGAATAAATCTCAACCGTTGATCTGGAATTGTGCAGGGAGGTCCAAAGACTCACAGAGTCATCGACCTAGCTCAACCAAGAACCCACAAACAACTAAGGCATGGATCGTCATGATGGCATCATCTTGCACATGGGGAAAAATTTTATTCACCCACGTTGGTGCTGATGTGGCAAGGATACAAGACATCTGTCACCTGGATTTGACAAATTCACCTATGTATCTGATGGGTTCAACTTTTCCATATGTCAACCCTTGATTAGCTCTGACAGTGCTCCATTGGTGACCAAGTAGTCATATCTTCTGCATTTCGCCAATGACTATCTCCATCTTGATCTTCATCATTAATCTTTAAATGACATGAGGAGAGTCATTGATTTGGCTCGACCAAAACTCAAGATCGACGAAGGAAACTATTCTCAAGCTGACATCACCATGGCCACGTGGAAAATTTCTAGTGGATCATGTTGACACTGATGTGGTAGGGAGGAAAGGACACATGTCACCCATTCTGATGATATTTAATGGGCTTCGAGGGGGTTCCCCATGTCCACATGGCAGGAAATGGTTGGATCTAACAATGCTTTGTTGGCATTCCAAGTTGTCAGCTATTCCTTAGCTTATCCTTGGTCACCGACTATGGTGTCGTCATAATCACTGTGTAACTTGGCATAAGGAGGAACTCCCAATGAAGTTTTTTGATGATAAATCCCAATCTGATCTCCATAGTTGATATGTCATCGTCGCAAGGAGTGTCGTTAATTTGGATCGACCAAAAGACAAGATCGACTAAGGAAACTATTGTCACATTGAGGTAAACATGGACACGTGGAATCCTTATACTATCCCATGATGATGTTGACGTGGCATCCAAGAAGGACATGTGTCACCTAGATTTGACATATTCACATGTGCATATGGTGGGTTCCACATGTCCACGTGTCACCCCTTGGTTGGCTATGACAGTGCTCTACTGGCATGATGCTTTAGCTCCATGTGTATATTGATGTGGCAAGGGAAATCATCGTTGATGATAAGGAAATAAAACATGTTGTGGTGAACATGCATTTCGTCGTCGACGATGTTAGCATTGGCATCAACAATCGATGGGTTCTCACACTTGGTCCCTGGGCTCTGGTCTTGTGATAAACCCCCTTTCCTAAAATATTTAGTCCCCTTTCAGATGTGATAATCCCCTTTTGACTCTCGATAAGTTCTTGAGCACTCAAAACTTGCCTTATGTGCAAAAGAAACATGGTTTATCTATTGTTTCCTCCATCTTCCTTGTAATAGTTTTGTCATTTTGACTCATAGGATTAGGAAGTTAGTGCTTCGGCCACTAATCCATCCATCCTTGGCCCAGTTTCAATAAATCTTCAAATATTTGTCAGGAACAAATATATCACTAACATTTGGCATGTGCAAGGACAACATACCCCTGTGGTCTGCTGAGAACTATAGACCAAGTGCCTTCTTATGTTGGGTTATGGAGTCTGCTCGAAAAGATACATCTCCTTCAAACCTAAAAATTTATCTGATATGTGACACAAAAAAAGATCAACAACTTATTTTGTTAGAATCCTACCTACCTGCTAAAGTAATGAATGGTGAATGAAGTAAAAATTTTAAAAAAATCTAGAAACTGAAAACAAATTCTCAACTACCAGCTTATTTATATACATAAACCTCCTACTCTAATTAGTTCAACCACTTTGATCAAGTGAAATGACATTTCCAATGATACTAGGCGAGTTCCATACTACATGGTTGAACTCCTTGTATGCACCTTTGCAAAATAAGGACAAGAAAAAGTTGAGACTCCAACATCATATAAATATGAATTTCATACTTATGATATTAAAATACTAACCTCGTATATCATAATTCATTTGAGGCATTGGAAAATGTAGATTCCAACCAAAATGCAACTGGATCATGAAGAATATGGGGGATGACAGTTTTCTCAACAAAATTTAAGGATTCTTCTTCCTGATGGATTTGACTGGATTTCTCCTGGATACTCTTCCATTTCTCTTTTTTTTATTCTAATTAAGAAAAAGGAGGAATTACAACAACTTCGTCACATGCTAAGACTTCAATTGGTTCTTATTCACAATGATCAAGATCTGCACATTCAATAACAAATAAAAATAATTCATCAATATGAAACCCTTCACCAGAACCCTCATAACCTGCATAGAGAGGTGCACTAATAACATTTTTTGAGAAATCCACTTTAGAGATGTGTTCTTCAATAGTAAGCTCTGATTTTGTGTCATGATGGTCAAATATGGACATATTTCTACTTGAAATGTTTGTGAATGATGTTGTAGAACTCTACACGTCTTCTTCAACTTTGTATTCATAAAAAATAGGATCTGTGTTGTAGAATTCAATATGAACATATTCCTCATGGACCAACCATTGGGTAGCAGATGGATCATAAAAAACAAGGGGAAATACATCATCAATAATGTTACCTTGCAATAGATTTACAAAATTTCCAGCAACAAAATCTTGATTCTGATCAGTAGGTGTGAATGAATAAAGTATTGTCTCTTCTTGAAAATCCTTATGAATATGTTCATAACTGACATCCTTTTCAAACTTAATTTCGAAAAATTATATCCTCTTCACCACTATAGGAGAAATATTTTGTATGTTCTATATATGAATCAAGTTCTTCATTACAACAATGTTCAAAAGGGAAATCAAAATACATAAATACAACAATCTTCACTGGATCTTCTTGAAAATGTAAACATTCATCAACACATACCAGATTTCTTGAAACAACGACAGGTATTTGAAACTCATGACCATCCTAAAAAAAAGAAATATCTCTTTTAATAGGATATTGATTAGTACCTTTCAAGACATAAAGAAGCCTTGTATCCTCTTGTATATTTTCTAAAGATTTTTTGTAAACACCCTCCAATGATACCTCTTCATTTGAATTTGCAAGGCCATCTTCTTCATTTTCACTACTATAATAAGCTTCTCTTTCATAATTGTGTTCAGATTCATCATCTATCATATTCCATTCCTCTTCATTATCACATGAAGAGTCTTCTATATCCTTTGAAATTGATTGAAAACCTTCATTGCAGTAGCTTCCAAGAGGAAGATCAATGGGATACCTCCTTTTGTAATGAGAATGAAACATCATATGAAAATATTTTAGTGAATCTATACAAGCAATAGGTAAGGATCTGTACCATTGAAGAGAATCTCTCTCTAAAGAGAATATGAACATTTTAATGAGGACATCTTCGTGAGAGATACTCAATTGACGCATACAATAATGGAATTCTACTAAATGATGAAATGGATTATCATTATCAGCTTCTCTGAATCTAGGAAGACAGCCTTCTCAGACTCTTATACTAGGCATAGGATTAAGAAAGAGAGACCTATATTTGAAAAATCAAGTGGAGCAAACCTTGCAGCCACTATATCAACATTTGATCTTTCCATTAAAACATAATGGAGTCTCTAGTGGGATCACAGTGAATAAGGGAGTAACATTATTTTCAAGAAAGTTCGAACAGAAGAGCCTACTTCTTGACAAGATTCTAAAGAAGAATTCATGAGAAATATCAAAGGTTTTGGGGTATATTTTAAAGTAGAAAGTGAATCTTTAGATATATCAGTTAGATTTATGGATTCAACACATTTATGAACAACTGAAGGAAATATTTCTAGATAAGGGTTACATGAAAAAGAAGATATATTACGTTCTCTGACATTTCTCCAGGTGACAAGATTTTTTGGATGTGAATATATGAGAACCTGATTAGAATCAAGGTGGCCTCTAGTATGTCTTTTGGCAAAGACCAACTTGTCTTTTTATGGAGTCTCTAAGTGAAATATTAATAGCCAAGTGCTTGAGGCATGTTCACCATCAAGTCTCAGAACTTACAATGTCGTATCCCTAGGGAATATTTCTTCAACTTACGTCCCCAACAATGGCACTATTTCATATTATATCCCTCTAGATTTCCATAATGTTTTTGTAACGATGTCGGGGCACCCCACGGGCCAAGACTTAGAATGAATCTTAAGGCTAGATTTGCAATAAAATAATTGTGCAATAATTGGGAAGCTTTTTCCTCTCTCTCTCTTTCTTTTGAAATGATATGATATCAAACAATTCTCAATTAAGATGAAAAATGCTCTCAACTATCAGAGGCATATGTCTACGATTGTTTCAGATAGAGAAGCTAAAAAGAGAGATGAAATGGTGGATTAGAGGAAAGAACAAAATACACATACAAGGCACTACTAAGAATGAATCATGTAGCCTATGCGAAATGAATAGCGTGTTGAGCAATTAAGAATTCAACAGCTCTAACAAGTGTAAACAGAATAATAAACATATGCTTCAAACAATTAACACCTTCATACACTCAAATTCAAGGAGGTACCCTATACATATCATTCAAATTCATAAAGAGATGATAAGAAATGGTCATTCAATCAGAGGAAATCACTTCTATATCAAGATTAAAAATCATGCAGTAACACTAAACACAAGGCATAATCTGTTGTTTGATCTTTTATAAATAAGATCTGATACAAGAAGAGAAAAAATAGGAGGAGATTATTTATAATAACACAACACTATAAGGAGGAATTACAGATTGAAACTTAAACATGGGGGATGAATCTTTGGTTTCCTATTGCATTTATCAATTGACTCTGCTCAAGGTATTTCTGTGGTCGAACAACTATGGTTACAAGAAACTCTTTAACTCCCCAAAGTGTCTAACTTAACAATGGGTGTCTTCATTGTCTTTTATTTCTCTCTCTCATGCCCTAAAACCACTTCTTAAAACCATTTCCAATTTCTTGAATATTCTTTATGGCTTCTTGATTCTTTGTGAGTTTCTCCTCTGGTCAAAATCAATTAATTTATCTACATGAATTATCTTATGTTGAGATCATGGGGAAGTTGGAGAACCTGTAGGCCAAAATATCCACGTGAGCTCTATCCCTGAAGAGTCTTTGTAATCATTTATCCTACTATTGGGCGCTCAAAATCAATTCTACACAGGCATGAGACTCGGTAGCCATCAAATCAGTTTTGGCGAGTAATCTCATTCATCAATCAGAGGTGCACCCGTCAAAGCTATCGAGGTATCAACTTCAAACAGGAAGTCTGATGAAAAGAACCTCGTGGACTATATCAGATCGGATATGGACCGTTGATCGGTCCCATTTGAAAAGGTCCAAGAGAATATATGGCCTGTTGACTGGGAGCAGCCAAAACCAAAGTTTAGCTAAGGAAAATATTATCTTATTGATTTCAATGTGGACACATGGCACCTTGTTGTTGGTCCTTGTTGAAGCTGGCATGGTAGAGGAGCACAACATGTGTCTACCAGATTTGATATGATTTTGGGTACCTTTGATGGGTTCCACATGTCCACATGGTAGCTTCAGATTTGCTCTGACGGTGCTTTGTTGGAAAGCCACGTGTAACGTTGAATCGACGCCCTAGGAGCATGAATCAAATCCCAAATTTTTATCTCTCTAAGTGTGATTGAGGGTGCGATGAGACCTAGGTTGTTGATCGGTCTCCCTTGAAAGAGGTCCAAGAGAAAATATGGACCATCCATTGAGGGTGCCCCTTAGAGTGGTCAGGGTCTGGTCTTCCAACATGACTCTAACAAGGGAACTCTGAGAATGAATCTCAACCATAGATCTGGACCTGTGAAGAGAGGTCTGATGACATGTGAGATCCGTCGATCTAGCTTGACCAAGAGCCCAAAATCGACTATTGGAGCAGGAAATTTTGGGTAAACTTTGGGAATCGCACAGGAGAAAATGGCACTACAATTCAAAAAGGGAGCAGTGCGCGTGTAAGAAAGTTAGCACATATTCAGGATTCATTGCGCAGAAGGAAGAAGTTAGTTAGTAGTAGTTAGACCAGTTGGTCCATTTTGTAACGAGATAATCCCTAATATCAATGTATAAATATGTGTGGGTTTTGAGTAGAAAGTAGTTAGAGTTTGGAGAGAGTTGATCAAGTAAGGAGCTATTGTTGGAGTCAGAGATGAAGAGTGAAGTGACAGATGAGAAAAGGATCTAAGTGTGCATTGTATGTGTGAACGGGTAGGGCATGTTTGGTAGAACTGATGTATCTTATTTGAGTGCAATGCACACCGGTTGTAAGCATTGAACATGAATGGTTAATATAAGAATTCATTCGTTGTGTCCATAGCCCAGTTTGGGGTGAACCACATTAAATCTTTGTGTCATGATATATGCTTTGATGTGTTTATTTTATGTTTTTCTTATGGCGCACTTGTAATGCTTGGATCTATTTAATATAAATATGTTATATGATGGTTTTTCCCATGTGTTGAATGGTTAAGTAATATGAATCTATCATATGTTATGATGTTGTTATAATTTCATGCACATGAATGAATGTTAAGTAAGAATGAGTGTTAGAAAGGTCCCCATTCCCTTCGTGATTGGGGAATCTTGGTTCCTACAGTCCCCATAGGTACCTCGGGTGAGACTTCACCTACTTGTGGGTGATGCCTAAAGGGTTGGTATCTTTGGATTTTTTGGTGAATTAATGTTGAACCCCGGGGCTACCCACTATGTTCCAACAAATGGTTCTTTAGTTGGGACCGGGTTTTGCTTCTAAGGGGGATATGGAGGCCTACTAAGGAGGATATTGGAAAATGGTTGGACACGAAGGATATCAAGTTTGTTGTAGATCAGAATATGAATCCACGGATCAGCGTAGATAAATGGTTACAAAGATATGTGTTTATAGATTTGCATGAAATATTCTTCGCTGACTTTTTGAATATTTTAGCAAAGTGGATCCAGAGACTAATTGAACAGATCATAAGATTTTGTATTTTTGTTCCAATAAATTGGACTGCTGAGTTAGTTAGGAAAGTCAATTCTATAAGAAATCGAGTATCATGCCCAGTAGATTACTTTCTAGAAAGTGTGTTGGGAGGTTAGATTACTGAATTTTCCATAGATTATACTCAGTTGTACAATGTTGTTGAAAGGGAATTATTTAAGTACCATGTGGAAGATACCTAAAGTAACTATCTACTTGGATTAATATGTTATTGTGTGACAAGGGAGTCATAAAAATGGAATTTGATTACTAATATCCTTCATGCACATAGGGGAACTAGGGGTTGACCAGAGGATGGTTTGAGCATAAAGAGGGATGAAAAGAAGGAATGAGGAATAGATGGGATGAGGATGTCGAGAGAAGAATAGTGTGCGACAAATGAAGGGATTAGACTATTGCACAATGGTAATATATTCATACTGAATAAGAAGAGGATTGTGGTGGAGAGAGAGGGGAAACACAATGAGAGGGAGGAAGGAGACACTACTGTGATACTCTATATCGAAGGAAGAGTGTGCATAGAAGAAAATATTTGTCATCTCAGACTAGTAGAAGAAGATCCCACTTAGATCAAACTCTACATCAAACCCATGATCCCATGTGCGTCACTAAAAACTAAGGTAAGATCAGAATCTTTGTCAATTATAGTTAGTGAAGGAAGTAGAGATAGTAGTAAAAGTAGTCAAAGTAGTAGGAGTAGTACACTAATTCAGAATCAGTTAGCGTTATCAGGAAAGAATACCACGCAAAACATAATGGCGGGAGCAGATCCTACCTTATGAATGTGTGTCTTCCATGGAGTGAGGACAAAGGATCCAGAACAACATTTGTTCATTTGTGAGACAATATGGATTGTGAATAATGTCCAAGATGATGGTGCAAAGATTGTGCAATTGGAAACAACAGTCAGAGATCGTGCAGTATTATGGTACATGAAATATCAAACTACGACACATGTAGGACGAACTAGAACATTAGTAGAGGTAAGACAAGCTCTATTGAAAGATTTTTATAAACCTAAATCTAAGTCACTATGCATTATAGAGTTGAAGGATATCAAGAAGATAGTGAATCAATGAGTGTGGGACTATGACCAAATATTTAAGATACTAAAGGATCGGTTGACATTCCAAATTTCATATGAACAATGCAAAGAGTGGGTTATTGTAGGATTGTTGCCACATATACGTTGCCCTTTGATGCAGCAGAAGATCCTGTCATAGTTAGAAGCCTTAGAAATTGCTATGAAATTAGAAGCATCCCCAGTAGGTGAAAATGGCACAGGGATGGCTCAAGTGCAGTCACAGTTAGTAGCACTGACTATTCGGTTGCAGGATCTTGTGAAAGGAAAATAAAAATGTGAAGATGTATGGTGCACCACATGTATAAAAGAAGGACACCATAAGAATGAATGTACATATTTTCAACAATATTTTAATACATGAGCTTTGAATCCAATAGGGTTATGGTGAAATATTTGTAAGGCGATGGGTCACCACCCTCATAATTTCCCATTGATGTAGAAGTACCAAAGTACTATGAGAAATATATTTTGTAACTTTTGCAATTATGTTGGACATGAAGAGAAGGATTGTTGCACATTTGATTTGACGAGAGAACGCACTGCAGATGCACATAGATTCCATGGAGAAGAATCTGAAGGAGGAGTGACACAATATAAAACTCTAAGAGGTTATAATCAAGCAAGAAGAGGAGGGTTCATAGGTTGTGGAAGAGGAGGATTGGTTAGAGGAAGAGTACCTATTATATGTTATAATTGCAATCAACCCGGACATTTAGCACGATACTGCATGAATCCTTGCACGACATCTACGTATTGCATACAACTAGACCATGAGATGGAGGATTGTCCACAGTTGATCACAAAATGGAAAGAAAAGAGGAACAAAAATGTATAGATGATAGCAGCAGAGACATGCAATGAACAACCTAAGATAGCAACATTTATGCGCAGAGGAACCAAAATTGGAACTGATGCGATGGATCAAGGAAATAGGATCCACTAGTGGATCAGGAAAGTAGTAGAGCTTCAACCATTGTTTGAACCTAGAAAGGATAACGAGACATATATGTAATAAAGTAAAGAAGTGATAGGATAAGAATGGATAGCCTCAACTTCGATCACGCCACCTTTGAATGACAGATCGCCAGTGTATAATATGCCACCAGTCTATGACCATTCAGAAAGGAAAGTTGACAGGGTAAGCACTTTGAATATATTTATGAAAATTTGCTTAGAGTTAATGAAAGATGAGTATGTTGTGCGGAATGATTGACCATTGTTCTCAAGAGAAAGAGATGTCCATCACACATCGAGCCGTAAACCAAGTGCAGTGTCAGAAGAGAAGGAATAGGGAGTTTCAACTCAATGCATAGATAGGAAACGGACAATATTATTTTGGATCTAGGCTCCAATGTGAATTTCATACTAAGGAAAGATGGGAGATCATGGGCCAATCGAAGTTAATTTGGTCACTCATTCAGCTGAGACTAGTGAACCCACATAAGATCGTGCCAATTGGAAGGTTGACAAGGGTAAGTGTTAGCATTGATAGAGTGTAGAGAGTGGTTGATTTCAATGTGATTGAAGTAGTATATGGAAGCACCCCTTACCCAACACTCCTTGGAATTGATTGGGCCTTGAACAAACATACTATCATTGACATGAAGAAGATACAAATGAGATTTGAAGTAGAAAACTTGAAGGTTACTGTGTTGTTGGATTCTACTGAAGGAAGAAAATATGTAGAACTAATGAAGGTAAAAGAGCTCGACAACCTATATAACATGACTATGTGGATGGATGATTATGTGAAACCTACAGATGATGGTGTGCTTAGCTAGAGAAGTATTAGTTAAAGTGTGTCAGATTCAGAAAAATCTTTGGATAATTGGCAGCAGAGATTACATGAAGTGTATACAAGGAAATGTGCTTGAATTACCTGCGTGTTGCAATGGATTGCAAATTAGGTATGTGATCCTCCAAGGTATGAAAAACTAATTGATGTATCTTATTTTATAAGAGAATTTGAATTGCAAATATCATATCAAAAGTGATTATTAGTGTTAGATGTCATGTTGAAAGTGACCCCAACAAGATGGTGGGTTGTGCATAAGGATGGAATAAGATATTGGCAGCAGTGTAGAAGACTACTACAATTCAGGTTCGGGACAGAGAATGAAGATACTATGCATAAGTATACATGATTGATCTGCCTGATGGAGCACGTTACACAATGTGTTGCGACATGGATTAAAGTACCCGAGAAAGAATGGACACATTTGTTTGTACACACCTTGGACACTATCCCGAAGAATTGGTACTTGGAACTGGAAGTGCCTAGAGAAACTACAGATTGGGAAGAATTAATGCATAATTTCAAGGTAACTTTTAGTTTTGAAAATGATGCTCCTTTGATTGACTCAACTTTACAAGTCATCAAGAACAAAACTTTTTCAGCAAAAGATTTGGTAGAACTAGTACCTGTATGATGCATGAGCATGAACTCAAAGAACAAAATCATCATTGGATTTGAAGTAAAAGTCAAGTTTACCAAAGAGAGTTGGTTCTCTTAATTGTTTTTTCTGTTTTAATTAAATGTAGAAGTCAAATCGAATAATACAACAAGGATTTTGAATCCTTCTTTGTAACAGAGATAGAAGTTGTTTGGATTTTTAGGCTAGATTGCAGGATCTAGGGTTAAATAAGGTGCTCAATCCAATTTTAGTGGAACTGAGAAATTGAATTTGTTTGTATTTAAGCCCATCAAGGCTATTGCATTCAATTGGGATTAGTTGGGATTGGAATAAGGATTAAATTGGCAAATTTCTTATTGTCAAATAAGGAGATTAAAAGGTTAGACCGAAATTATTCATCCCCAAAGTTCATTGTGTGTATATGATCAATTGATTGCTTCATGAATCATGCATAATTATCAAAAGTTTCCATCAAATTTGTCGAGAATGACACTGTAAGTGCATTTTGATATTTCAGCCTGAAATATAAGCTCTGTTTCAATTAAAATTTCTATGTTTAGTACAATAAAACCAAGAGTAATTATATGTTTGAAATCGTGTGGTTTTGAATCAATCTAGGGCTAAGATCAACGATCATAATCCATTGTGGTGAGGGTATATGCACACGGGTTAACGTCGAGACCTGTACCCATAATTCAAATCCAATATAGTGTCGAGTTGTGATGTCATTCCAATGGATGTTTGTCATGTGTTTCTATGCAAACCATGGAAATATGACACAAATGTGGTGTACAATGGCAGAGAGAATACTTTTACATTTTAGAAGGAAGGCAGAAGGTATACTCTTATTCCTCTTAAGGATGAAGGAGCAGAAGAGCAGACAAGTCCAAAAGTATTGTTGGTCATAGAAAAGTAATTTTTGAATCATGTGCAAGATGAAGAGGTAAGTTTTTCTGATGTTGGAAAACCTAGGATTGTTTTAACCAACATAGTAATAGATGACTTTCTTATTGAAGTTCAGAAATTTTTAAAGGAGTATGAGGATATTATAGTTGTTGGAGCTAGTTTTCTAAACAAAGCAACTTACAGAATGACTCCAACAGAAAATCAAGAGATTAGCAAACAAGTGGAAGAACTGTTGAATAAGGGATTGGTCAGAGAGAGCTTGATTCCATGTGATGTACCTACAGTGTTGAGCCCAAAGAAAGGAGGAGAATGGATAATGTGCACATATTCTAGAGCCATAAATAAAATCACCATCGGGTATCGTTTTCCTTTACCCAGAATGGATGATTTGATAGATTGTTTAAGTGGTACCAAATATTTTTCAAAGATATATTTTAAAAGTGGATATCATCAAATTAGAATGAGGGAAGGTGATGAATGGAAAACAACCTTCAAGACAAATAATGGACCATATGAGTGGTTGGTTATGCCTTTTGGTTTAACTAATGCACCCAGTACTTTCATGAGACTTATGAATGAAGTACTTAAGGAATTCACAAGGAAAATTTTCATTGTTTATTTAGATGATATTCTTGTTTTTAGAAAAACCAGAGAAGAACATGTTAGGAACTTGAATTTGGTTCTGAAGAAACTACATCAAGAGAAACTCCTAATAAACTTGAAGAAATGTTTCTTTATGAAAACATAATTGGTTTATTTAGGATTTGTGATTTCACGAGAAGGATTAAAGATGGATCCAGAGAAAGTTAAAGCAATTAGAGAGTGGCCATATCCAAGAAAGATATTTGAAGTTAGAAGTTTTCATGGGTTGTCAAGTTTCTATAGGAAAATTACAAGAAACTTTAGTGGTACTTGTGCTCCAATCCTAGAAACTGTGAAGAAAGAAAAACAACCATTTAGATGGACAGAGGCAGCATAAAAAGGATTCAAGTTGTTGAAGGAAAACATTATTGAGAGACCTATCTCAACTCTCTCGGATTTTGACAAAATATTTACAGTTATATGTGATGTCAGTGGGACAACATTTGGAGTCATTTTGAGTCAAGATGATAGGCCAATTGCATATTTCAGTGAGAAACTGAATGAGGCAAAACAAAAATACTCCACTTATGACAAAGAATTTTATGTAGTGATCCAAGATTTGAAGACATGGAGGCATTACCTTATGACTAAAGAGTTTGTTTTATATTATGACAATCATGCCTTGTAGTTCATAACTAAGCAAGAGAAATTAAATCTGAAACATGTTAAATGGGTAGAATTCATGCAAAATTTTACTTTGTATTAAAACATATTAGTGGAAGCTCTAACAAGGTTGCAGATGATTTGAGAAGAATAAGTTTAGTTTTGCAGGAGTTCCATGTGAGTGTTATTGGATTAGAACATCTCAAATATATGTACCCTGAAGATGCAGATTTTAAGGAAGCATATGAAGCATGTCAGAATCCAGTTTTGAGAGATAGAAGTCCATGGATGGATTTCACGTTGCAAGAAGGATTTTTGTTCAAAGGAAGTAAATTGTGCATTCCAAAATGTTCAATGAGAGAGAATTTGTTGCAGGAAAATCACAATGGAGGACTTGATGGTCATTTTGGCAATGACAAAACTTATGCTCAATGGAGTAATTTTTATCATTGGCCGGGAATGAGAACTAATGTTCAAAAATTTGTGGGAAGATGCAAAATTTGTCAGCATGCAAAAGGTAGACACCAGAACATAGGCTTATATCAGCCACTTTCAATTCCAAAAAGACCTTGGGATGATATGAGTATGGATTTTTTGGGGGGATTGCAAAGAAATAAGAGAGGCAATGATTCCATTTTTGTTTTGGTAGATAGATTTTATAAAATGGCGCATTTTATAACCTATTATAAAACTAGTCATGCAACTCATATTGCAACTCTATTTTTAAAGAAGTAGTAATACTACATGGTTTTCCTGTTAGTATTGTTTCAGATAGAGATACTAAGTTTGTTGGACACTTTTGGAGGACATTGTGGAAGAAATTGGGAACAAGTCTTAACTTTAGTTCATCCTACCGTCCTCAAACAAGTGGTTAAAATGAAGTTACAAACAGAATTTTGGGTAATATATTGAGAAGTTTGGTAAGTGAACATCCTAATCAATGGGATTTAGCTTTACCACAAGCTGAATTTTCTTATAATGACTCACCCAACAGAAGTACATGGTTAAGTGTTTTTAAGAATGTATATGGAGTGAACCCAAGAGGAGTATTTGAGCTCAGATATTTGGGAAATATAGAGAAGAGAAGCACAAATGTAGAAGATATTTCGTTATATATACAGATGTTACATGAAAAAGTTAAAGAAAAGTTACATGAAAATAGTTTCGAGTACAAACAGAAAGCATATTTGAAGAGAAGTGAAGTTGTTTTTGAAGAAGGATATTTAGTATTGGCACATTTGAGGAAAGAAATATTTCCTAGAGGAACATATAACAAAATGAAGGTTAAAAAGATTGGGCCTTGCAAGATTTTGAGAAATCTTTCAACCAATGCTTATGAGATTGAACTTCCAGAAGACATGGGAATCTGTCCCATCTTTAATGTAGCAGATTTGTATTCTTATATGGAACCTGAAGTAGAACAGTCAGCAAATGATTTGGACAGAGACATAGGACAACAAATTAAGTTGAAGAAACAAATTCCTACAAAGAAAAAGTTGCAGATGGAAAGAATTTTGGATATTAGAGTGTTGAAGAAGACAAGAGGGAAAGAGTATTATGAGTACTTAGTGAAGTGGAAGGATCATCCACTGGAAGATGATACTTGGGTAACTGTTGCACTCATACAGAAAAGTGGAATTACTACAAAAGAACTCATGAACATGAGTTCATGAAGTTTTATGACCTGAGCAGTCTAATGCAGGAGCATGAGCTCAAAGAACAAAATCATCATTAGATTTGAAGTCAAAGTCAAGTTTACCAAAGAGATTTGGTTCTCTTAATTTTTTTTTGTTTTAATTAAATTTAGAAGTCAAATCGAATGATACAACAAGGATTTTGAATCCTTCTTTGTAACAGAGATAGAATTTGTTTTGATTTTTAGGCTAGATTGTAGAATCTGGGGTTGAATAAGGTGCTCGATCAAATTTTAGTGGATCTAAGAAACCAAATTTGTTTGTATTTAAGCTCATCGAGGTTATTGCATTCAGTTGAGATCATTTGGGATTGGAATAGGGATGAAATTGGCAAATTTCTTATTGTCAAATAAAGAGATTAAAAGGTTAGACCGAAATTCTTCATCCCCAAAGTTCATTGTGTGTATATGATCAATTGATTACTCTATGAATCATATATAACTCTACACAATTTCCATCAAATTTGTCAACAACGAGAATGTAAGTGCGTTCTAAGATTTCAGTCTGAAATATAAGCTTTGTTTCAATTAGAATTTATTTGTTTAGTACAATAAAACTAGGAGTAATTATATGTTTGAAATCATGTGGTTTAGAATCGATCTAGGGCTAAGATCGACGATCATAATCCATTGTGGTGAGGGTATATGCACACGAGTTAATGTCAGGACCTATACCCGTAATTAAAATCCAATATAGTGTTGAGTTGTGTTTAAAATCCGACCTGGAATCGAACAACCTGAATTCATTGCGAAGGTTATAAAGAACAGTGGTGGACCCGACCTTTGGCAGGGCCGAAATCCTAAACAAATATAGTTTGTTTTTTTTTTAAATCCAATGGGTTTGGAAGTGTAACATTATATAGTAAATTTTAAGTTAATCTCCATCATATATCTATAGATCTAATGGTTGTTGTAGGTCTATGGGTTGACTTTATAAGTTTTATTGACATTCTCTACATTAATCTATGTAGCACGCATATATATTCTGCGGCAATTGCAGAAGTTTTGCATTGCTATAATGTTGTTTAAGAAGACCAAGAGGAAGACAAAGATCCAAAAACTATGCAAATACCAGAAATTGAAGGAGAGCGCATAGTAGAAGGACCATAACTTGAATTGACCGTATATGCAAAACCATTGAGAATGTGCAAGGTAAATATTGGTACAGAAGATAAGCCCAAATTTGCAAACATAGGAGACTATTGGAATGACGAGACTATTGATAAGTTAGCAGACTTACTACGTGAATATCAGGACCTATTTCCAACTATTTTTTCAGACATGAAAGGGATCGTTGGGGAGTTAGGAGAGATGAAGATTCCCTTGAAACCATATGTTAAGCCAGTGAAGTAGAGGCCATACAAATTGAACTCAGTATATAAGAAGAAGGTGAAAGCATAGATAGACAGGATGTTGAAAGCTGGAATTATTGAACCCAACACAGGATCAAAGTGGATTGGTCCAATGGTGGTCCGAGATCAGAAGATAGGATGGATTTGAATTTGTGTAGATATGAAAAAATTAAATGATGCATGTTTACATGATCCATTTCCTACACCATTTACAGATTAAGTGGTGGATAATGTAGGAGGGTAGGAAGCATATTCATTCACGGATGAATTTTCAGGATATTATCATATCAAGGTTGCGCAGGAAGATAGATATAAGACTACATTTGCGACAAAATGGGGGTGTTACCAGTACAAAGTGATGCCTTTTGGATTAAATAATGCACCAACAATATTCTCTACGGTGATTGTAGAAACATTTAAAGAGTTTATCCATAAGTTCTTAGAAGTATACTTAGATGATTGGATGGTGTTTATCATGTTGAAATATCATATTGAGTTTTATGCTTAATGTTGGATAGGTGTAGACAGTTTCAAATATCTTTGAATTTTAAGAAGTTCATTTTCTATGTGTCATTTGGTATCTTACTAGGACATGTAGTGTATAAGCAAGGGCTATTGGTGGATCCCGTGAAGATTGTTGTGATTGTCGATTTACCACTGTCAAATTCTGTGTGATAATTACGCGCCACATTGGGGTGTACATGCTACTACCAAAAGTTCATTAAAGGATATGCGCAGACTACAACCCCAATGGAAATATTGTTGAAGAAGGAGAATAAGTTTCAATGGAGTGAATAATGTTAGGAAGGTTTAGATACTTTGAAGAAGAAATCGGTTATCTCACCGATTTTGATATTTTCATATTGGAAGGAGTTTCATGTTCATGTGGATGCATAATCTATATCTTTAGGCACAGTGTTAGCTCAGCCTAGAGAAGGAGATATAGATAATCTTATTTCCTTTGCAAGTAGGAAGTTGTCAAATATATAACACAATTATATTATGACAGAGCATGAATGATTAGCAATGGTTTATGCATTGAAGAAGTTTGTGCATTGCTTCTTGGGTTCACACTTTAAGATGTATACAGACCATTATGCACTAAGATATTTGGTTAATTAGCCAGTCTTGGGGGGAAGAATATGCAAATGGCTATTATTGTTTCAAGAATATGACTTTGAGGTAATTGTGAAACTAGGGAAATTTAATTCAAGAACAGATCACTTATCGTGCATACTATCAGGAGATGACACATGCAACTTGTATAACATCTTACCAGACATGCACTTAGTTTTAGTACAAATGGTGGATGACTATTTTTCATAGATAGTTCAGTTCTTGAGTACAAGAGTAACTCCACCTAAATTTACAATTAGGCAAAAGAAAAAACTAGTAGTGAAGGCTGCAGACTATCAACTTATAACAAGAAATTTGTACAAGTTAGGCACCTATGGTATTATGTGATGATGTGTATTAGAATATGAAAGAAATATGATATTGTCAAAAGAACATGAAGGGGTTGCAAGAGGTCATTACGCAGGAAATGAAACAACTCAGAAGATTTTGCGCGCAAGATTGTGGTGGCCCCTTCATAAGGATGCCAAGGAATTTTGTAAGACTTGTGATGTTTGCCAAAGAATTGGGAAACCTTCTAGGAGAGATGAGATTCCCTTAGTACCACAAGTGACATTACAAGTGTTTGATAAATCGACGGTGGACTTTTTTGGGCCAATAAGTCCACTAGCAAAGAGATCAGAATCCAGATACATCATTACTGTGACAGATTAGTTGAGCAGATGGGTTGAAGTAGAACCAGCACGAGATTGCAGTGCGGAAACAGTTGTATGATTTTTGTTTGAAAATGTGGCGACAAGGTTTGGATTCCCGAGAATACTTATGAGTGATCAGGGAACTCATTTTCTAAATAGGACAATTGCAGCATTGACAGAGGATTTCCAGGTTCATCATCAGAAGAGCACACCATATCATCCTCAAGAAAATGGAACAGTAGAAGCATTTAGTAAGATACTAGAACATGCACTAACGAAGTTGTGTAATGTAATCCGAGACCACTAGGACTTGAATATTCCAACAATATTATGGGCATATAGGACTACAAGTAAGAATTTGACAGGACGAACCCCCTCCATACTGGTGTATGTCCAAGAATTTGTTACGCCTATGGAATTCAAAGTACCGAGTTTGCGCATCGTTGCATTGACATAACTTATAGATTCATGTACAATAGCGAAGAGATTGTTGGAGCTAGTAGATCTGGAAGAAGAATGATTTGTTGTAGGTTTCCATTAGCAATTTCAGAAAGTGCGTAAGAAAGCATGGCATTACAGGCACATTAAAAAGAAGAAGTTTCAGAAAAGAGACTTAGTTTTACTTTATAACAAGAAGTTTTTGCAGCACCCTAGGAAGTTTCAGATGCATATGCTAGGTCCATATGTGATCAGATTTGTGACAGATGCATATGTTGCTCAGTTGGAGAAATTGAATGGAGAATTTGTGGAAGGACTGGTTAACGGTAGTTGGCTAAAAATGTATAGGTATAGTCATAGTTCCATGCACTAGTCAAAGCATGCAGTTTGTGTATCGTGGTACTTGTATTATAGTGTATTATAGAAGAGAAATAAAAATAAAAGAAGAAGAAAAACAAAAGAACTTGAAGCATGACATGATGCATAAGGATAAATGAATAAGGAGATAAATCAAAAAAGTGTCACAGGGATGTGGAAATAGGAAGGAATTGTTCACAGGAAGGAGGATTAAAGTACAACAAAGATTTACGTAGAGGGAGGGAAACACATGAAATATCATACATGATGGGACAAGCATTAAAGAGAGATCATAACGGTGAAGTAGTGGAAACGCGTACTCATAAATGAAGGGAGACACCAAATATGAGGACAGGATAGCAAATTGAACATAGGATTTTCCATAGGATCCAAAATTATTACAGAATATGGAAAGCATTTCGTAAGAGTATAATTAGATGGGACTGGAAATTATGGGCATGCAAGGGAAGATAACATTTTTCGACAACACAGGTATTCCAACAGAGAATGAAAACCTTCAGTAACCACTCACACAACCATATCAAAGATCAACACACCAATGTTTTGACATGGTAAAACCCCTACAGGGAAACATCCACGGCCCCATCCAATGTGGCCACTTGGAGCAGTTTATTAATGAAAAATAAAAAAAAATTACAGAGAGATTTTACAAGAGATTTTCTCATAATCTATCATCGGCAAATGACCCTCCATGATCTTTAAATAGAGATCATGGACCAATCGGGTGTTAATCCATGAATCAATGGTCATTAAGATAGAGGAGAATATGAACCTTCAGATATCTCTATGTCAGGAACATATTGTGAGTGTCGGATTTCCTAAATACAAATGCATACTAATTCATACTAAATAAACACACTTTTACCTAACGACACATTATACCAAGTAGATATTAACTAACTCCTAAGTTTCTAAATATCCTAACATCCCCCCTTAAGAAAAACTTGCGATAGGATTGAAGGATTTACCATAGTGACATAATAGGAGAAGGAAGGAGGAATTAAATCCTATCCCCCCTTAATGACAACTTCCTGAACTTCTAACATAGATCGAAGTTTGGAAAACTTCGCTTATGTAAGAGACTTTGTGAAAATGTTTGCAACTTGATCTTCTGTAGGGAAAAATAGAAATTCAATAACTTGATCATTAAAGAGCTTTCTGATGATGTGCATGTGTAGCTCGATGATATTGTTGCATTGATGTTGAAGTAGTTCTTTGGAAAGCTTAATGGAAATTTGATTGTCGCACCAAAGGCTAGTCGGATGTTGCTGCTGAAATCCAAACTCTAAAAGGATATGTCGAATCCACAAGGCTTCGTGACTTGCATTTACCATTGCTTGGTACTCTGCTTCTGCTGAAGAAAGTGAAATAACCTATTGTTTTTTACAGGCCCAAGTGACAGGTCCTGAACCAAGGATGAAAACATAACCTACAGTAGACTTCTGATCATCAGGGTCGTCGGCCCAATCTGAATCAATGAAACCAACCAATAAAGGAGTCTCCCTTGAATTGTAATGTATCTCGAACTGAATTGTACCATGGACATAGAGAAGTATATTTTTAGCTACTTTCCAATGGCTTTCATGGGGTGTTTTCATATATCGGGCAACAAGACCACCAACAAAGGAAATATCAAGACGGGTATGATTCAAGTATAAGAGGATACCAAATAAATGACGGTACAGGGTGGCATCAACTTCAGGAGAAGTACAAGTAGAAGTAAGCTTGACTCCAGACTGGAAGAGAGAAGGGTTTGGTTTACAATCATCCATGTGAAAGCGATGAAGAATGTCACAAGCATACTTAGACTGGGAAATAAAAATTCCTTCATTGGTTTGCAAAACTTGGAGGACAAGGAAATAGTGAAAAAAACCTAAGTCTCTCATTTCAAATTTCTTCTTAAGGCTGGTTTTCACATGGTTTAAAATTTTTGGGTCACTACTAGTAAGGATAAGGTCATAAACATAAAGGAAAAGGATTATGAGATGTCTTCCTACTTTCTTGGTATAGACATTAGGATCATAATAGCATCTAGAGAATCTGGTGTCAATAAGAAAGTTGTCCATTTTGGCATACCAAGTTCGAGGATCTTTCTTAAGACCATAAAGAGATTTCTTAAGGTGACAAACAATGATAGAGTCATTCTAGACATAGCCAGGAGGTTGTTCCATGTATATTTCTTCTTGCAAATCTTTGTGCAAGAAGGCAGATTTAACATCCATCTGATGGACCTCCCATTTATGTGAGGTAGCAAGGGAAAGAGCAAGGTGAATGGAATTCATTTTGGCTAAAGGGGAAAAGGTTTCATTATAGTCAATTCCTTCAACTTGAGAAAATCCTTTGGAAATAACTAAGATTTGTGTCTTTCAACACTTCCATCTGATGCATACTTAGTTCTATAGACCCATTTACAACTGACAAGTTTTCTTCCTTTTGGAAGAGGTACAAGATCCCAAGTATCGTTGGCCATTAAAGAATGACACTCTTCATTAATTGTTGTATCCCAATCTAGATGACATGAAGCTTCTGCAAATGTATCTGGATCATGGGTCTCTAAAACTTAATCCAAAAGAGAAGAGGCTCATTGGAACTGTGAACATGTCTGACGATGATTTGAAGGATCCCCAACAAGATCACCAACAGCTTCTCATGTTGAACTGACCCATCTAGGAAGTTGTGGAGTTGGTGTTGGTTCAGGTTCAAAGGAAACATCTGGAGGAAGGTGAGTAGGTAGAGGTGGATTTTCATCTTCACTGTCATCATCTAAAGAAGAAACCAGAATAGGAACAGAAGAAGGCACAAACATCAAAGATGGCTTGCAGGCTGAAGAAGGCACAATCGTCGAATTAGGCTCGCAGGCCAAGATATTTTCATCAAATTTAACATCTCTTCTAATAATAATTTTATTGCAATGTGGTTGAATAAGTCTATAACCTTTGACATCTTCAGAATAACCAACAAATATACACTTCTCACTTTTAGGTTGCAATGCTTTCCTTTTCTCATCAGGAATGTGAGCCCATGCTATACTGCCAAATACACAGAAGTGACTTACATCTGATTTAATTTTAGTCCAAGCTTCTTCTGGTGTTATATTTTTAAGAGCCTTTGTGGGAGTTTGATTTACTATGTAATTTGCACGGTTGATTTCTTATGCCCAATACTTTAGACTTAATCCCTTAGATTGGATCATACAATTAGTCATTTCTTTTAATGTGCAGTTCTTTCTCTCAGCAACACCATTTTTTTGTGGTGTATATGGATCAGTGTGTTTAATTTGGATGCCCTGTGTAGTGCATTAAATTGTAAATTTATTGTTCACATATTCGCCTCCATTATCTATTCTTCAGTTTTGAATTTGATATCCAGATTGTTTTTCTACAAAGGGCCTTGTAGACCAAAAACTTGTCAAAAACTTCACTCTTAAGTTTTAAGAAGTAAACCCAAGTACGTCTGGAAAATTCATTAATGAAAGTTAAGAAATACTTGCACCAAGAAAAAGAAGGAGAAGAGAGTGGACCACACAAATCATTGTGAACAAGTTGCAAAGGTCCTGAGGCATGCCAAGAGGCACGTTTGTCAAAATTTTCCCGATGATTTTTGCCAAGAACACAACTGGCACAAAAACCATCTCTGCATTAAACAAGACGAAGACCAGTCACCATCTATTGATTACATAGTTTTTGCAATGAGCGATAGTTTAGATGACCAAACTGCTCATGCCAAAGTTTTCTCAAGTCATCGCTATGAGCAACAAAAACTGATGAAAAATATGATGACCCAAAGTTGTCAAACTTGTACAACCTAGTAATATCATCATCAATTCACGTTGCAAGAACATGCTTAGGATCTTTTAGATCCTTGATTACAACTTGGTGAGGTGAAATATCTACGGTTTTACCTTCACCTGAATTAGTGATTTGATATATTGATAGAAGGTTACAAGAAAGACTTGGAACACATAATATAGCATTGAAATGACCGTTTTCTACTTGAATTGTTCCAGATCCTTCAACACTAACAGATCTATCATCACCAACAAATATTTTCTTGGTGTTACATTCATTTAGAGAAGAAAATATGTCTCTATCCTTAGCCATATGATAATATGTTCCAGAATCAATAAGCCACTCATCAGAAGAAGTAGAAGTTGTATTGAAGGAGAAACCAGAAGCAGAAAGTGCATGTCCATGAGAAGAAGAAGAAGAAGTGTAATCAATATTGATGTTGTGATTCTTCATTGCTTCTTATAAAGATGCCATCTTATTGAAACATTTGGATTCATCATGACCATCTTTATCACAAAATTTGCAATGTTTGTCAGTCTTCTTAATTTTATATTTTGCTCCTTTGTCACCATTAGGAGCGGAAATTGTCTGAGTGGGTTTGGGACCCTTTGCTTATTGTTGTGGTGAGGATGTTGCTTCTTGGGATTCTTTGGTTTATCGTTTTGATGGATGACTAAGGATTTTTTGGAGGTACCTGCAGTGTTGATCACTCCAAGTTGTGCAAGCTTATCTTTCTCTCTAATCAAAGCATCACAAAAGCTCTCAAGACTGGTTTTTTTATAAGCTATCCCTAGAGCCTATTGCATGGAATAAAAGGTAGATACAAACACAGAATATGCACTACCTAAATTAGAAAGAATAAGATAGATGCAACAATATTCTTATATATTTATCTTACATTCTTCACATAAAGTTCTGAGTGTTTTAAATTTAGATAGATAGTCTTCAATGCAAGAAAAATCATTTGGAATTAAAGTCAGTAATTGATTTTCTAACTGTTGTGCTCGAATAATATTGTGTTTACCAAACACAGATTCAATCTTGTCTCAAGCTTCTTTGGCTTGATCAATTGATTTAAGGTGGAACCTTAAATCAGGGGAGATGGGCATTCTGATTAATCCACATGCTTCGTCATTCCTATTATCCCATTTGAATTTCTTATCAGCATCAGTGGCTTTTGTTTCCTTTCTCAAGGTAATCTGGTACAAGCCTTTACTTTGTAACATCCTGCTCTTGCGTGCACTGAGCGAACTTATTCTTTGAGGACACTTGCTTGCAAGTGATCTGGATTATTATACTATTGGTCGTTGATTATGATTATGAGGCATTATGGATGTGATATATGTTATTTTGTTGTATTGACTTAGACAGGTGTTATTGACTCGGTTCTCCTGAGTGTGCAGGATTTTATACCTCGAGGATGCAGAGGCATCGATGAAACCCTTGGAATCTGGATTGAGTCACGGAGTGGACTATTGGGTTTTATTGTTGTATATATGACATATGTGCATCGGATTAGATGTTATGATTATGGATCTCATTTCTGATATGATTCATTGATGATGCACACTGACGATAGCTTGCCGATCAGACTCACATGTGGAGTAGAGGAGTCACACATGACTACCAAAGACGTTGAGGAAGAGGTTTGGATAGCATCCCTGCCACAGCCTACTAGCACTCTCGTCATGGCTCGAACTATAGGTTAACGACTACCTAGTTTGAGAAGACCCATGATGGTGTGAGGGAAGACTGTGACAGTTGCTCACGATGATTCTAAGGGGCACGCAATAAGGCAGGGGACTTATTCCTTAGAGTCCCCTAGTCTCCCACAGGATCACCTGGCGGAGTATTGACTCTAGGGTTTTTTTATGTCTACCAAGTCATTCAAGAGGCGAGTGGCACCCTTGGAGCACGTAGTGCGTCCTGAAGGGCATATCGCGCAAGAAAAACAGAAAGAGGCGAGTGGCACCCTTGGAGCATGTAGTGTGTCCTGAAGGGTACATCGTGTTGTTAACTAATAAGATAATAAACCTAGATGGCCTTAGAACGAATAACGTGTTAAGAAAGATTTAAACACAATTTCCCAAATAAAATGTCGCCCAACCTTGAAAATTAAAATCTAGGTCTAAAGTAATACTTGTGGTAAAATAAATAAATTATAATAATAATAATAATAATCATTAAACATGTTACGAAAAAGGGGGTAAGAAACTTGATTAAATTATTAAAATCAAATTATTGAGGGATTTAAAATTTTAAAAGGGAAATAATTGTTTTGTTACACATGCTAATTAAAATTTATTAATTAAAAAGAAAAAGGGGAAAAAGATAATTTTCTACACTTACTAATTTGAGTTTAGATAAAAAGGGAAAGAGGGAAACTTAAAATAATTAGGAAACTAAGGGAAAAAGGGGGAAACATAAATAAAAAGGGAAACATAAGGAAAAAGAAGAATGACCAACTTAGCAAGGAATCTTGCCTTTAAGAACTTTCTAAATTGAACTCAACTAGTAAATTAGTAAGGGGGAAAGTCATTAAATTGTGTAAGGGAATATGGGGACACCTAGGAGCGATTCTAGGAATGCTTTTAGGTGTGTGACAGAAATAGGAATAATTAAATAATTAATGAAATTAATTTCTGGTTCAACGAAGGGGATGGGTGACACAGGTACAGGGAGGATTTTTCTGAATTAAATTAGTGAACAATAAATTAAATGGGAATTTGGGAAGGAATTGACTTAGAAATTCTATATAAAGGGGGGAGGAGGAGAAGGATGGATTTCCTCTATGATGCGTAACGTTACGCTGCATAATTTTAGACTTGACTGACTTAGCTTGTGGGAGTTGGGAAACCCATCTCGGTGAGGAGTGGTAGTTCAGCCTTGCGGGGTGAGCTGGGAGCTAGTTGTTCTCTGGTTTAGTGGGTCTGGCCCCTTTGTGGCTTGGGGGGATAAGGGGGAAGAAGAGTACCCCTAGCGTTGGCTGGGATGTACCGATGAAGTCTCATCGGTCGGCAAGCAGGAGCTACACGGAGCGTGCAAGACAACAACTCAGAGTGGGCAACTTGGGCTATGGTATGCATGTTTTTATTCTGCATGGTAGATTATTATTGACCTTACACTTTCATTTATGTACCTTCTTAACTCTGTAAACAAGGTGTTTGACTTAACAGTTTAACCAAGAACTTAAATTCCCCATAGCCTTAAGCTCGTTGTTTGACTTGATTCCCTTGGAATTCGATCCTTGAATGGTGTGACTGTCCTATTGGTTTTATTGATGTTTGTGAAGAGTTGTGATTTTTACTTTTTCCTCATCCCTAGTTTATCAGTCCACGCCTGAGCATTCGGCCAGGAGCCAAATCGACGATTGTCACTTTGGTGCATAGCGACCTACAAATTCTAATGCCCTGCTTTCCTGTGCATGGATGATGAGTGAAGGATAGTTCTTCCCAACGATCTACCCCTGTTGATTGTTCCAGGTTGAGTGATTGTCTTGCACCTTGTTGCGATTGATTACCTATGCTATTTTCATTCCTTTCCCTCAGAGAACCACTTATGATCCTCTACGTTGATCTCTGCATTTTTAATACCCTTCCTGGTAGTGATTTGAGCTTACATTTTTAATGCTTCTCTTGGCAAATTTACTGTGATTTTTTTTTTACATCTGGTATGCCATTTACTCTGCAAATTTTACCTTACATTTACACCTCGGGACTGCGAATTACTCTGCCTTTGGCCACTCAACTACGTCTTATTCTATTATTACTCTACGTTCAATTCTTTTATTTACTTGATTGCATTCCAATTCTTTTATTTGCTTGATTGATTTTTAATTCTTTTTGTTGCCTCTCTGAATGGTATTTCATACCTTGTGTAAGCAATAGCTTCCATTACTCTGCGATTGATTAATGGGACCACGATTTACCTGTTAAATGTTCCTACGATTTTATCCTTTTGAAGGTAATCCTTGTGTTAATATAGTGAATTTCAGACAGCTAATACCATGGTATGACAGCGAGGTTTTAACCATTTGTGACTATGAATGAATCTTCAGACCGCATTTCCAATTACCATCTATTGGTTGTGAATTTTATCCTTTTTATTTGCCTACGCATGTATCACTTTTAATGGCGATTTCACTCTGTGAATTTATCACTTTTAATGGTGATTTCACTCTACATATTTGTTGTAGGTGAATCCCCCTATAGACAAGTGGATTCCCTCTTGGTCTCTAGACTCCTAAGGCCAAGACAGAAAATTTCTTAACATAGACATTGACTTCCTTTTAGATCTAATCAAGCTAATAAATGAAAGAGAAGGAGAAAGATATGTACCTTATTAGCGATGTTTTTCCTTACAAAGTCCAAGCTGAGCTTTGATCCTGAGCTCCCTGATAGGTCCTTTAAAACAAACAAAGGTACAAAATACTTCCTACTCTATTGAGATTATCTCAAACATCAATTCATCTATTGCAGACAAACTCATGTGGAACAAGAATAAGTTTGAAAGAAATAGGCCAAGCATTGATTATTAATGACAACAAGTAAAAGTACTTACAATCCTTTGAATGAAGGTGCACCAACTTCTTCCAGTTCTCCTTGTCCAACCCCTTTGCTCAAGCAATCTACACTGATGGCTTTGATGTCATCTCACTCGTGAGATCATAAGTTTCACATATCCAATCTTTTCCATGTACCTTTCACCATGAGAAGGCCTCCTTATATAACCTTGGACAGGCCCAACCACTTGAGAGATATTTGGGATAAGTTGAGGATTCCTCTCCTTTAGTTGAGGATCTTCCCTAAGATCATGCCTTAACCATATATTTGAATGCAAGCACCTTCAGGAATTAAGGGATTCTTTCCTTATTTGTCTCAACAAACCCAAAACTTTCTCAGAAAGGGGTAGCTCTCCCCCAAAAGGGTGCACAAGGTGCTCAAACACTCCCCCAAAGAGGCTCAGGGAGCGCCAACACTCTCTAACAGTGGGTAGGGGAGCGCTCCTCTCCAAAATCCATTTTTTAGTGGTTCTTTCAGTGGAAAAAGGTTTGTACTCCCTGTCAAGTAATCTCTCTTCTTCAAAACTAGTCTTTGAGGTGTCTTAAGTGTCTTTGTGATGTCGTTAGAGGCATGACATAGGAAAGATGGCAGTATGATGTTTGTGACACTTGCAACACTTGTGTTCAATATGTGACACTTGCGAACAAGATGGAACACTTACAACACTTGTAATGACGATAGTTGCGACACTATCGAAGTGAGTAATTTTGAGGTGTAACAGATTGCCCCCTGAAGTACGAAGTTAGAAGACGATGATGACTGAAGTACTTTGTAGACTTTTTCGAGAAAGAGTATCGATGCAGAGAGACCAGAAAAAGTTGCACACAACCATCAAAGAAATATTATGACATGTTTCAAAACCCAAGGCAGACATACCTCTTCTTGAGTGATAAAGACTTTTTAGGTATGGTCGCCATAAAATACACTCTGGATCCATAATTATATTGGAAAAAGGTATAGCTACTAAAAATACAATGTGGATCTATATTTCTGTGACCTAAACTGATCGTAGCCATGAAGAATACACAGTGGATCTACAAGATGACAAGACATAGCCACGACCAATACAAAGTGGATCTATGTAGCAGTATATGTTTCATAGTTCAAAAGAACTCCTTCGCAACCTGGGAAAAGTATGCATAAGAGTGATAACTCAACTGAGGATCTTCTTGTCGATCCTGATGTAGTACAAATCTAACCATGTGCATAGATGTACTGATATCGAACATGGAAGAAACCACTTGATTATAGATCAATGAGGTAAACCGTTAACAAGCATGAGGGAGATCACCATTGATTTCAATGATTCCCAAGGTACTCTAGTACATTCCAACGAATGTGAATAGATGAGTTGAAGTCAAACATCTGTGGAATCATCCGATCAGGAGTCAATGATGTAAACCCACTGTCAAACGTGAGGAGGCCTGCCATTGAGGCATGCAGGTCCCAAAGTGCTAACTAGTTTCTAAATCTAGTTCTTGGATAATGTGTTGAAGTCGACAGGAATAGACTTGTCGAAGGAGGGCCTTGATGTATCCCCCATCAATGACATGAAATGGACACAGAGATGTAATTGGTGGATCAAATGAACATGGACTAACATGGGTATTGAAACATGATATTTGTGATGGTTGACTCTTGAGGCAGATACTTCCCTTGAACACTGAGGCACATCAGCAGAAACGTGACATGGACCGAAACTTGATGATGCAGTGGATGTTGTGACTTTCGTTAGGTGACCCAAAGGAGTAAAATAAACTCAGAGAATTGGCTCAATGTAGAGGTTTGGCGAATTAAAATGCGTGCAAATACAAAGTGTCATGTTCAAGGGCGACTGTAAGAGTTACTGGTAGTGTTCTCAAAAACTGCTTGGCTTGCTTCCTTCAATTTTTCCCCCATCCAGATAGACGAGTACCTCTTTTTAATTTAACGAGCTCAAGGAGGGTAACACATGCTCGATATGAATCACCTTCGGTAAGTCCCTCTTCCTTTGTTTAATGAACTGGAAGAAGGAAGGGTTTGATCCCATATGGGCCCTTCAATGTATGATTGTTTAACGAGTCTAGAGAAGGTAAACTCGGTGGTTTTTCATATTTAGAGAGTCTGAAAACAACTTAAAGACGACTCCAATGTTGTCATTTTTCGTAATGTTAGTCTTGTGAGGCCGAAAAAGAGATAAATTATCACTCGAAATACGTCCTTTCAAACCTTTTAATGAGTGGGAAAGGAAGCAAGATCACTCGGAAATATTTTCATGTTTAGAGAGTCTAAAAAGAGATTAAAGATGACTCCAAGGGGATCCTTTTTCATGTAAGCATGCGAGCCCGAAAAAGAGATAAAAGTTTTATCAGTTGCATTCTCATGTATTTACAAGCACAAGAGAGAACAAAGACTAAGCTCGGTATGCCCCCATCTTGAAAGCAAGTGGCTTAACTCCAAAATGATTATCAAAGCCTAGAGACATGCCCTCCAAGCTTCAATTCATTCACGGACTATAAAGTTGTCACCAATTTCTCTTCTAGACAGATAAAAAGAATAAGAGTGGATGAAAAGAAGGTTCAATAGAGGTGACTATTTCACTTTTTAATGAGCTTGACACAGAAAAAGAACTATGCTCAGGGCTCTGGGTTCAATCCCTAGATATATGTTTCATTTTTTAACGAGCTTGCTACAGAGAGGAAAACTATGCTCAAAGCTTATGTTTTATTTTTTAACAAGCTTGCCACAGAGAAGAAAAACTATGCTTGTGACCTCTGTTTCATTTTTTAACGAGATTTCCACAGAGAAGAGAAACTGTGCTCATGAACTCTCCTTGATCATGGCTTCCAAGAGAATAACGCTCTAGAAGGACACCATGTCAAGGGACAAAACTCGGTCATGGATTCCAAGAGATCTTCATTGGATGGAAGAAAATCACTCTGGAAGGAACACATGTCAAGGGCCGCGACAGGGGTAAGGAGATCAGGCTCCAATAGCCCTACCGAAGAGATCACCATGTCAACTACCGGATCCAAATCATCGGAAGTTGAAGGCATGAGAGATGATGGAAAATTGACATCAGGAGGGGAGATAGACTGTATATCTACCTGAATTTCTTCATGAGGGGGAAGAAAAGAGGATCGACGATGGTTATCATCCCGAGGTAGCTTGTCAATGCTCAACATTTCCATAATAGATTCATCTGAGGGAAAAATTGGGGAAATGTAGTCGATCGCAGAAAAAAAGGAACTTAACTGTGATGGAATCGAGCAACTGTCGGGTGACAATATATGTTGGTCATCCGACGAGGGAGAAGCAGATTGGATAGAAACGTATGATGTTTCAGCTGGACTAAGTGGCACGGTGTCACCTAGTGCATCGAATTCCAATAGACTAGGTACAATCCAAGGGTCAGATGATTCCAAAGATTGATAAGCCACAGTCGAAATCATATCGACGGTGGAAATATGATGTGTAGTCGTTGGAAGTGGTGTAGGGAAGGTACCCATAAGGCTAGAATCTTTGAGCAAGACAACATCAACACTTTCATACGTGATCTTGTGATCTCCCAAGAATGGAATATTGTTGGTAGAAGGAGCATGAGCATCGGTTGTGCAGAAATCTAATTGATCGACAGTGACAATTTTACCTTGATGGGGAAATTGCACACATCAAAATACTAACGAAGCAATGACAGTCATGGCATAAAACCAACTTCTTCCAAGTAACAAGTTGTAATCGAGGGGAGCATCGACCACCTCGACATCAACAGTGAGATTTTTTCCACCCAATTGGATGGGCAGGGACTGTAAAATCCCATGAGGATGAAAACCTCACCCATCAAATGCGTGTAACATCGTCATGGATTTGTTAAGTGCGGGTGATTTTAAACTTTTCCAACATGCTAAAGACATGACACAAGTAGAGGCTCCCTCATCCAAGATAGTTCGATGGATTTGTTGATTGTGAACAACAACATCAACTTGGAAAGCAAGTTGGTGGGAGAGTCAAGATGTATAATTTTCCAAGTTAAACATGATATGGTTGGATGACTCAGGATCAACAGCGCCAATAGTGGCCAAGAGCATTCTACATTGACTGGGGCAGTGTTGTAGAACTTCTAACACAGACATTGCACGTGGTGCTTGAGCCAAATATTGAAAAATGTTGTAGTTATGGGTGGCACGTGAACTAGGATTAAAGGTAGATTTACGGATAGTGCTCTTAGGAGGGCGTAAGATAGAGTCAAATGCAGGTTTCTCAATTTGAAGTGGTCCAGATGGAGGATTAACCGATGGAGGACTAATGGAGGACGGTGATGGATATGGTAAAGTACCGGTACCATTAGTGACCTTTACCTTGTCAGGGTTACCTGGTGTATCGTATGTCTTAGAGAGAGTGGTAAAATTAATCCCATTAAACATATAAATATGTGCACTTGTCGAGGCCTCATCATGAGGATGGCTAGAACTGGCCCCAAGAGAGGGGGTTTGAGAAACCATGGATTGTTGTTGTGGAAAAGGCTAAGTAAGCACAATGGGTTATGAATTTCCTAGGAAATGTTTGGCCACTTCATCACGATGTGGATAGTCTCGAGTGTAGTGATCATCACCACAAATGATACATGAGAATTTCAGTTTTCGTTGGGGTTGCTTTTTGGTAGAAGGTGTTTGAGATTTATTTTTTGGTTGTTCATTGTTATTGGTATTTTTTTATTTATTTTTTGCCTTATTCTTACCTCTGGATTGTTGTGAAGGGGAAGATTGAACTACATTCACCTCAAGGATCTGAGTTTGGGGGGAGGTAGAGGAGAGTGCAGTCGACTGGGAAGTAGATTAAGTTTTGACGGAACCGATAACACCGTTTTCATGAGATGAGGATGACGACTTAGATGGATTGGTATTAGCTCGAGCAGCATTTGGAAGAAAATCATACAAAGTACCAGATTGTGAATAAACCAAATCTAAGTACTGATCCCGAGCAATGGTTTCTTCCTCGGTGATCGTGCCACCCATAGCGACATCGCGAGCGATCGGGGGTAAAAGTGATCTAGTAAACCACTCTACCAATAATATGTTAGGAATGATTACTTTTATCATCCTTTGTCATTGTCTCCACTCATGAATATGGTCAGAGATATGTACGGAGTCAGTTTGACGAACGGAGCTTAAGATTTTAGTACCCATCTCATAGCGAATAGGTAGTTGAAAGTGCATGAGGAAAGACATGGCAAGGGAGTTGAAATCATGGAAAGAAGCATGTGGTAGTTCAATATACCACTTTGTTGCTGAGCCTGTAAGTGTTTGCTGGAAAAGATGCAAATGTATAGAATCATCCATGAGGGAGTTTGATGAACACCAGAAATGGAAAGTCATCACATGGTTATTTGGATCTTCTCTAGATTTTTCGTCAAATTTCAGAATATCGGAAGGAAGTTTAGCTGGAATAACTGGCCAAACCGGTGAATGAAAAATAGGATCATTGGTTAACCGAGACAAGTCTGGGAGATACAGAGTCGCAATGAAAGGTAGGTTTCAGTTAATTTGTGGATGATACTAGTGTGTCATAGGAACACCAGTAGGACCATAAACTGGGTTAGGTGGATAGTTGTAACTAGTAGGTCCTCCTACATACAGTTGTTGTTGACTAGGATAAACAAGATTCGATGATGGTTGAGAAACATTTGCATAACCTGGTGGGTTCCAAGAATTATAAGCTGGGTGATTTGCTTGCCCAGAAAGAGGATGAACATTTTTCCCTTGAGGAGGGTAAGGAGTAGATCCCGGAGGCGGATACACATTAGACCCATGGGGAGGATAAGGTTGTTGTCCTTGAGGACTCCAAGTGGTGTTTGGGATGCCTCCCAGATAAGGTTGTCCATAAGATGGTCCGGAAGGAACAAGATTTGATACTCCTCCTTGTGGGTTATGATAAGAGTTCCCCCCAACATGGGGTTGGGTAAATGTTCCTCTGGAAGATACTCCATAGGATTGTGAAGGGTTTCCAACAGACGAAGGTTGCCCCCCTGCCAGCGGTGGATTAACGACCGGGGTATGACTGGAAAAGGGAGGTTTCCCTCTGGGAAGAACGTGAAAAGGGGGTTGTCCCCCGGGAGGGGTAGGCCCTCCATAGGATGATGGTCTTACAGGAGGGATAGGTCTGCTAGATGGTGGTTTCCCTCCAGTCGGTTTTATTTGGTTGGCAAGGGTCTGCATTCTCGTATGAAAAGATGTCCCAGCAAGATCGTGCGGAACATGAGGAGTTGTAGAGTTAAAAGTGGGGGTAGGGATCGAAGTGCCTTGGGAATGAGTAGAGGTGATGAATCCAACATTAGTATGGACTTATGCTAACGTAATAGTAGGGTTAATGACCTGATCGATGGGGTGATTCATAGTTTGACTGGATGGACTTGTTTCACCAGGAGGGTCATGAGGATGAAAGGGTTATCGAAAGGATTCAAAATTCTCATAGAGATCATGTCCCAATGAAATCCTCCATAAAGAATGAGAAAGTGCAGGATTTGTATCTACGACAGTGGTAGGATGAACAAGAGTCCTATACTCATCACCAAAGGTTGGTTCTGTGGATCCCATATATGTTTCAGTAAAATCTATCTCCAGCAACTGTGGGAACTCTTCGTCTATGACGTTCCCAAGGGAGTCTAAACGAAGAAAAAGTGGTTTGAGAGGGGTTACCGACATAGATGTAGTGTGAGGAGTGGGATTCTCAACCGTAACCAAAGTGACTACTTGATTGTCTAATGGAGGAGCAACAACACTCTCAGCGTCAGATTGATTTTCTACCTCTCCACAGTAGTTGTCTTCTGGAGGGTTGGTAGCCTTCCAAAGGCAGCCCTTGCATACTACGTGATCAGCGAAGACCTTTATCGTGTACAGGCTCAATTTTGGAGAATAACAGTACACGCTGGAAATATAGGGCCAACTAACAAGAAGAAACAACATACACTAATAAAATCTAGGAATCAAAACCAAGAAAGCAAAACTTCTCTCGATGATCGTACTAGTTGGTGATGAAATCCAACGTCATGTGATCAAGTCAAGAAGGGGCTAGGATATAGTGGAACAATTACAAAGGTGACCTGCTTAACAGACTTTCACCTTGGTGCAAGCTTCCACGCAGTAATTGTGGATTTACCCTCAAAGGATCCCAAGTGAGTTTGACCAATGTCTATTCTAGGTACGGTGAGACTTCCCTTCATCGTCACCTCGTGTAAGTACCTAAGGATTACGGCAACTAAGGACACCAACTCATAGTCAACCCCTGGGCGAGTACAGTCGACAATCTGATCTGAACGTATGGGCAGGATAATAAGTCTGAAATCAACTCGAGAGGCTCCCACACATAATCATGGGTATACCCTCAAGTGACCCCCAATATACGATCTAACCACTACAAACAGTTAAACCACGGAGGGATAATCTTTGTAATTCACCCGAATGCGACCTCGTGCGTAACCCCTATGTGAGAGGGGGATCCTAGAAAGCCTATATGACAATTGGATTTGACTCTCCCTATCTCAGGATACTAATGTTTGTTTTGAAAAAAATTTGGAGAGTTGTACTCACAGCCTAATCCAAAGTGCTAATCCTAGTCTAGTGTTGGGGAAGATCCTAAAAAAAAAAATGTTCTAGATAAATTTTAATTAGCGATGATTTTACGACTGTTCTTTACTCAAAGGGTGTATGACAATGAAACTGATGGTATGATAACTCAATTCCCAAAAATTAATAAGAAGATGATAAGAAATCATTTCTTTCGATGAATTCCTATTTAAGGGAAGGAGAAAAGTTGTTTTCACTATCAAACACTAATATGCAAAGTCCTCATACAAGTGTTTCTCAATCAAATCCAATGCAATGCTAAAAATTTCAAAAATACCTTCCAATATCCAAACCAATCACTAAAATCTGTCCTCTTTCTTATATGTGAATGATAATTAGATGTAAAACTTCTAATGTCAATCAGACTTTAGGATTAAACAATCAGAAGCAAACCTCACACAAACAAAAAAATACACTCTCGTTATGAATAAACAAGAAAGACAAAGGTAGCCAAATTTCCAAACAAGAACCAAAAAACCTCAAACAAAAGAGAAATGATGGAAAACTGACCTCAAAGATCAAATGAAAAGGTTCACAAACCTTTGGATTTCCTCACAAAATCTTCCACTCAGTCAAATAAAGGAGAAGAAAAAAGCAAGTTAACTCTAGGTCAGCAAAGACAAAGAGTGACTTCAAGGCAAGGAAATAAAATGTCAAAAACCCAAAAAAAAGAGGATGAATTCTCATAAATAAGGTGTTGAAACCCAATGACAAATATGGATTGAGAGTATGAGACCCTGAGCAAATGCAAAAGGCAAAAAACTGAACTCATAAACTGAAAACCTTAGAGGATTTTTCACTGAAAAAGCGGTAGTGATCTGGTGTAAGGGGTACCAGAGCGCTCCAACACACTGTGTAAGACCACCAGGGAGTTTTGGCACTCTGATAACAAGGGCAGGGGAGCGCTCTGCTTCAAAAGATCGGAAAAAGGCCCAGAAACTCAAAAACTCAAGGAAATTCAGTCAATCAGGGTGATCATGATGAAATAAAGAGGCAATCAAACAAATCTAAGAATCAAAGAAATAGTATGGAGAAGGTCAAATTAGTGGGAAAAGGGCCAAAACAAGATCCAGGAATGGAAACAAAAATCAGAGCTCCTCCCCAGTGGAGTCACCAATTTCTGTTGTAGGTGAACCCCCCTGCGGACAACTGGATTCCTGATCCGGATTATTTTCGGCATGAAATGAGAGCGAAGATATAACACAGAAATATTCAGATATATTGCAAGAGAGACAACAATATAACAGAGATATAGCGAAAATAAAACAAGATTCACAGATATACAGTAATACACGATTTCTATTAATGAAATAAATGTACAGAGACTGTAAAATACAGAGTGAAAGACTCGCTAGAATGGTGGTAGCTTATCTCTGAGAAGAGATGTGACGGCTACTCGCA
>ML777064.1:1953903-1970591 GCA_009831015.1 Picea engelmannii | reverse complement strand
CAGGGTGGTGCTAGGGAGAACAGATGTTCTCTGTTATGCAGGTTGTAGCCTGTATAACTGGAAGTTGGTGCTTCCATCCAGTGGGAGCTGGAATAACCAGGGAGTTGGTGCTTCCTTCTAGTGGGTGCTAGAGAAAATAGAGATTTGGTGCTCTCAACAAGTTGTAGCTTGTAAAACAGAGGTAGCAGCCTCACATTGAGTCGGTGCTCAATTATAAATGATGTACAGAACTGCAAAAGACTGCCTATCATTTCGAAGAAGAAGAGGTTTTCTCCCTTTATGGGTTTCCTCGTGAAAATCTGTCTCTGTGTGTATGTTATGTGTGACTGATGATCTTTACTCTTACTGTCCATATGTTGTATGTTGGTAGATGACACATGAAGAAATCTTAATAATTATTTAAAAGATATAAAATTGTTTAATCTTATAAACAACTGATTCACCCCCCCTCTCAGTTGTTTTAGTATTTCCAACAAAATCAACCTGCATTGAATAGCTCTGAAATGACATTTTATTATAAACATCAAGATAGCATTAAATCTCATTGAATAGCATCGAGGTGGCAATTATCTATAAGCAGTATAATAGCATCAAATTTGCATTAATTAGCTAGACCTGACATTTAATTTTAAACAACAAGATAGCATTAAAATTCCATTGAATGGCGTTGAAATGGCTTTTATTTATAACCTCATAACAACATTAAAATGGCATTAAATTTAGCAGTGGAATGAACTCATTTATAGATAACGAAATAGCCTCGAACGACAACAAATAGCATTGTGGTGGAATTAATTATAGACATCGATCTATTTAAGGATTATCCCTTTTAGACAACAATGTCATTTATTTTTATAAGCAGCGTGGAGCACCTTGAAATGTTAAGTAATTCACTTATTTTAATGGACAGTTTATAATGGTTGATATGCATATTTGACCTGGTTAAGTGCCTTTCTTAGTGCTCATTATGATAACATTTATGACCTTAGTAGCTTGGTAATAGTTCGACCTTCGCACTTAGACATCTTTCTTATTAGTTAATGGATGGGTTGTTGGTGGAGTCGGGTTTTAGCATGAGCTTTTCCTTTTGATTGTTGGCATCTTCCGTCTTATCGACATGTTGCTTGGGGTATGGGTGTAGCCTTCTTGTCAGTATTCAGCTCCTAGCGCGTCGAATTTATCTAGAGCCCTTCGTCCAGATAGGATATGCAGCACCAGGGTTATAGTCATTCCTATCACCTGGGGACAACATGATTCCTAATGAGGGGATCATTACACGCCCTAAGGGATAGAGGCAAACGATAACTTGGTCGAGGTTTGTTCTTTCTGTGTGGGTGTTGTTGATCGTTGTAAGTTTTTTATTGGTTCTTGGGATGAAAGCCTTCATGCATTTGGTTGCACTCCATTAAGGTTCTAGTTAACTGGATGTTGAGGCCATTTAGACGGAATGTGGATGTTGTCCTTAGCTTGTAAGCGTCGTCGTTTTGTGTGTCCAGTAGGGAGTCATTCCTATCTTTGATATACGCATGTTTCACCCAGTTGCTTGTTGTGATAGTGCGTTGAGTCGTTGTTGTCTATGGCCTGATCTGTGGGCATGGTGCTCGTCGTAAGAGGTGTTGTTTAGTTGTAATCATAGTTGTCATCCTGTTAAAAAAAAAAAAAACTTGTTCTTTGCTTCGCTTTTAGTCGTAACAGTTGAGGGGACGTTGCATACTTCTTAATAAATCCTCCATATGGGATTTCCATTGGAAGTAGTTGGTGCTGGTAAGAAAGATATCACTTGTAGAATCCATATTAAATATGCAGATAATAATGATTTAAAAACTAAAAGTAATGATCTTGATGGAAAGATCTCGAAAAGTTAGGCGGTTTAAAAAAAAACGGCACTGAAAATGGACTTCGGATGTGAGAGTTATGCCCTTTTTAAAAAAGACATAAATGGTAACCAAAGGACCACGTGGTGGTGTAAGTTGTTTTATGAAGTGACCCACTTTTATAAAGAAAAGTGGGGAACACTTTTACAATGAAGTTACTTTATAAAAGAAAAGTTGCAGGCAAAATAAATAACTCTAAAATAAAATATTAAAACTATTTATAGTGATTCACTTTTATACTTGAAGTGAAATACACTTTACAATTTTAGCATGAACTTTTTCAAAAAAAGTAACAAAAAGAGAGACTTGAACTCAAGACCTCTTACTTAATAAAGCAACTTTGAACCAAATGGTCTAGCAAAAAATATTGTATTGTTTAGCAAGACTATTGTTGTTGTTGAAAAAAAAATCACACAAGAAAAAAAAATTGCTTCTTGTTGTTGTTGAAAAAACGAATCACACAAGAAAAAAAAATTCGTTTTTTGATGACAACAAGTGTTAGATCTATGTTAGCTTAACTGAAAGATGCACCTTTTCCTATCTGTTTCTAATTTTTCGAGATCACACAGGGCGCGGGGAAAAGATAATACGCAGATCTAAAAGAGTAGCAACCCGGAAATAAATAATATAAAACCAAAATAATACTCTGCAAAAAAATAAAAAAATGTGTATCCAGATATGACTGAAATAGTCGTATATTGGGCAAACAAAAACCTTTTCGAGTGAAACTAAAAGTGTTCCTGACTGAAACGAGGACTTCGGACGTAATGGAACAGTCCTCTCTGCCCAAAATGTACAAAAATGATAGAAAATGGAGATGATTCAACTCGGCTTCATGATCTCGATCTACAACAAGAGCGGGTCTTCAAACAAGCTTGGATACCATGTTTGAAAACAAAGGTATTCCAACAGAGGATGAAAAAATTCAGTAACCACTCACACAACCAGATAAAAGATCAACACACTGATGTTTTGGCGTGTTAAAATCCCTACGGGAAAACATCCACAGCCCCAGCCAACATGGCCACTTGGAGCAGTGTATTAATGCAAAAGAAAAAGATTACAGAGAGATTTTACATGAGAGTTTCTCACTATCGATCATCGTAAAATGACCCTCCATGCTCTTTAAAGAGAGATCATGGACCAATTGGGTGCTAAGCCATGGATCAATGGTCATTAAGATCGAGGAGAATATGAACCGTCAGATCACTCTATGTTGGGAACATATCGTGACCGTCGGATTTTCTAACTACAAATGCATACTAATTCATACTAAAGAAACATATTAAGAAACACACTTTTACCTAATGAAAAATTAGACCAAGTAGATCTTAACTAACTCCTAAGTGTCTAAATATCCTAACAAACATATCGCAACAAGCTATAATATCAAAAAAAGAGGCAATAAGGAAAGCCTATTTGAGATAATAGAGAGTCAGTGGTGCAAATAAATTCAAGTGTGGTTCAAAGGCTTGTGGCATCAATGAAAGTAGGAGCTTCCACAAGAGCCACAAAGAAGCAATTTGGTAAGAAAGAAGTAACACAGGAAAAAGAGATGAAGTTCCAACAACAGACTCGCGCACAGAATATCGAAACACTACAAGAAGAAGCAAATCCAAGGTTGGTAAAATTCCCCAGAATAGGAAGGCAGCGAAATCGTAAACAGAAGAGGATCAAGATGAAGAACACCAACATGAAGAACAAAGGAATGGAACTTGTTACGTAGAAAGAACCTGTGTATTTCAACATTTATGAAACTTCAGAAACAAGAAAACCATCTACCTAGATTGAAGGATAAAGTTAAGAAGGAGTTTCATGCTTATTCGACTTAGTTACTACCTAGGAAGAATGTCTTAAGTTGGAATTACTACAGAAGAGATGTCAGCACAAACAAGATAAAAGATCACAGTTGCAAAGGATACATTTCAGAAGTTCATGGCGACCTGGAAAAAATCATGAAGTGGCTCAGGACGAGCCACAAGTGAGTGTTGGGGGCCTATTGAAGCAGGACATTTTGTGTAAGTTTTGGGAATCACACAAGAGCAAACCACGCATCAAGTCAGAAAAGGAGCAGCGCACACAAAAGATAGTTAGTGCATATTCAAGAGCCAGGGTGTGGAAGGAGGAAGTTAGTTAGTAGTAGTTATACCGTTTGATCCATTTTGTAATGAGCTAAGCCATAATATCAATGTATAAATGTGTATGGGTTTTGGGTACAAAGTAGTTAGAGTTTGGAGAGAGTTAATTAAGTAAGGATCTATTGTTGGAGTCGGAGATGAAGAGTGAAGTGACGGATGAGAAAAGGAGCTAAGTGTGCACTTTATGCGTGAACGGCTAGGGAATTTTGGGTAGAACTGATGTATCTTATTTGAGCATAAAGTGCACCAATTGCAAGGATTGAACATGAATGATTAATATAAGAAGCCAGTCATTGTGGATGTATCCCAGTTTGGGGTGAACCATGTTAAATCTTTGTGTCATGATGTATGCTTTGATGTGAATCTTTTATCTTCTGCTTATGGCTCACTTGTAATGCTTAGATGGTAAATATGAATATGTTATATGATGGTTTTGTGCATGTGTTGAATGGTTAAGTAAGATGAATCTGTCATATGTTATGATGTTGTTATAATTTTGCACACATGAATGAATGTTAAGTAAGAATGACTGTTAGAATGGTCCCCATTCCCTTCATGTCTACAGAAGCCTGGTTCCTGCCATCCCCATAGGTACCTCAAGTGAGACTTCACCTGCTTCCAGGTGATGCCGAAAGGGGCAGTATCTTGGGATTTATTGGTGAATTAATGACAAATGTTGAACCCCGTGTCTACCAACTGCACACCAACATTGGCTATGAAAAATGTAATTTTTAAACCTGTGAAGTAAAGAAATGCATATAGATTCTTAAGCATAACAGAAATTAATCAATGGCTCATACACATAGTACACATAGATTTACACCAGAAACCCTTAACCAGGAAAAATTTACACCAAAAACCCTTAACCAGGAAAAACCAGCCTTCCTTGGTTCAACACCTTTTAACTCTTCATTGTATTAATTTCACCATTCACCATACAATATATACAATGTTTTTAGGTATTTCATAGCTACCAAAACCCTAATCCCTTAATCCGAGATTAATTTAGAAAACCGCTAAAAATAGCAAAATCCGCTAAAATAGAAAAAAACGCCAAAACAAAATTTGGGGTGCTGCACGTAAACAGGGGGGGCATACTTGGCCCCCCTAGGAAGCGCCCGACGCACATGAAACAAAGAGAGAAGGAATTTGGGATCATTAGACGTAGTTGTTGAATCCAATGCACCCACACACACACATGCAAATAATATAACACATACCCAACAACAAAGACCGTCATACTATCATCATTTTGACACATGGTGACTTTTCATTGGTCCACTCTAGCATTGAGGTGGAAGGAAGGTGTGACATGTGTCACCCTCTTTTTATATTTCATCCTGTATATCTGGAGGTTTCCACCTATCCACGTGGCATTCTCTAATTGGCGCTGACAATGCTTTATTGGCGTGTTGATGTGTCACTTGGTCGAGAAGCTTTGATTCTAAAGATAATATCTAGACAATTGACTGGTCCTACTTAAAAAAGTTCTGAGAGTAGATATGGACCATCCATCAAAGGTGCGCATAGGCATGGTTAGGTTCTTCTCTTCCAAAATGACTCTGATAAGGGAACTCTAAGAGTAAATCTCAATCGTTGATATGGAATTGCAAAGGTAGATACGAATATGCATAAGAGTTGTCGATCTAGCTTGACCAAGAACCCAAAAATGGTTAAGGAACAGATCGTGATGATGATGTCATCTTGGACACATGGAAACCCTTTATTCGCCCATGATGATGTTGTTGTGGCAAGCAAACAGGACATGTGTCACTTGGATTTGACAAATTCACCTTTGTATCTTGCGGGTTCCACTTGTCCACGTGTCAATCCCTGATTGGCTCTGAAAATACTCAGTTAGTATCCAAGCGGTCATCTCTTCTGCATTTCTCTAACCATGATAATTTTCATTAATTTTTCATTGATGTGAGGAGAGTCTTTGATCTAGCTCGACCAAAATCCAAGATCGTCTAAGGCAAATTTTGTTGCACTAACGTCACCATGGCCACGTGACAAATTTCTATTGGATCACACCGAACCTGATGTGGCAGGGAGGATAGGACACCTGTCACCAATTATGATGTGCTTTGATGGGATTCGGGGAGGTTCCCCATGTCCACGTGATAAGCAGTGGTTGGCTCTAACAATGCTCCACTAGCATGTTAAGTTTTCATATCTTCCTCAACTTATCCTCGGTCACCAACGAAGATGTCATCGTTGGCACTGTGTAACTTGAGCTAAGGGGGAACTCCCATTGACGTTTTTCTACAATGACTCCCAACCTGATCTCTATCATTGATATATCACCAACGCGAGTTTAGTCATTGATTTGGCTCAACCAAAACCCAAGATTAGCTAAGGAAACTATTTTCACACTAATGTCAGCCTAGACACATGGCAACCTTGTATTGGCCCAGGATGGTGCTGACATGGAAGCCAGGTAGGACACATGTCACCTAGATTTGACATATTCAGTTGTGCATCTAGTGGGTTCCACATGTCCACATGTCACCCCCTGGTTGTCTCTAACAACACTCTATTGGCATGTTGCTTTAGCTCCATGTGTAAATTGATGTGGATGGGGAAATCGTCGTTGGCAATAAGGAAATAAAACATGTTGTGGTGAACATGCATCTCTCCAATGACGACATCGACGTTGGCAATTGGTGGGTTCTCACACTTGGTCCTTAGGCTATGGTCCCATGATAAGCCCATTTTCCTAACATATTTAGTCCCCTTTCATGCATGATGAGCCTCGTTTGACTCCCGAAAAGTGATTGAGCCCTCGAAACTTGCCTTAGGTGAAAAAGTGACATGGTTTCTTTATTGTTTCCTCCATCTTCCTTGTAATAGTTTGGCCAGTTTGACTCAGAGGCTTATGAATTTAACTCTTCAGCCACTACTTCATCCAACCTTGGCCCAGTTACTTCAACCAACCTTCAAATATTTACCAGGAACAAATATATCACTAACAGGTTCCACATGTATAATGAAAAGGGTGTCTTTAATGAACAAGAAAATTTTTAACTGAATGAGATGGAATGCAAAGTGAGGATATTGTTAGCTAATATGGAAGTTGAGTGGAGACTGAAAAGTAGAGGAATATGGTTAGAAAATGTTGATGAGAATACCAAATTCTTCCACCAATTTTCTAACTATGGGTAAAAATAAAATACTTTATGGGAAATAAAATATGAGGAAGGGGATTGGCTAAAAAGTCATAGGGAGATAGTTGGAGTTGGGGTCAAGAATTTTTGGAATATTTATGAGCCTGATTAAGTGAATATAGAAAAATTTGTTAAATTAGTAGCATTATTTCCTAGATTTGTGACTAAAGAACAAAATGAGAAAGTTTTTGAGGTAGTTAAAAGACAAAAACCTAGGCCATGATGGTGGACTATTGAATTTTTTCTTGGATTTTATGACCTGGTAGAAGAAGACTTGTTAAGGGTGGCTTAAGAGGTCAAGAATTTGGTAGGATGCCTAGGAGATTCAATTTATTTTTCATTGCACTTATTCAAAAGAAATAAAATCCTAAACCATTTGATGAATTCATGCCCATTTCCCTCTGTATTTGTATCTATAAAATCATAGAAAAGGTGATTGCAATCAAGATCAAAGAAGTTATGTCAAAGGACATATCATCAAAATGACATCTTAGAGGGAAGGGAAATCGATGGAAATATAGTTATATGATAAGAAGGTCTTAATTATATAAATATTAAGAAGAAGTTAGTTATGGTCATGAAGTTGGATTTATCAAATGCATATGATAGAGACAACTAGATGTATCTGATGTTAATTTTGATTCATGTGGGGTTCTTTTGGTTGTAAATTGGATTATGAGTTGTGTAACTTCAATGAAATTTTCCATATCGATAAATGGAGCAACATCAAAAGTTTTCAAACCTACTAGAGGATTAAGGCAAGGACACATGTTATCCCCAATAATATTCCTCTTAGTAGTTGAAGGGCTAAGTAGGGAAATCATGCAAGAGAAAAGAAGAGGTAGTGTTCAAGGTACAAGGATTAGTTCATTTCTATTAACCCATTCTTTATTTGTAGATGATATTTTTTTATTCTTAAATGGGTCAAAGAGAGAAGCCATAGATATTATATATTTTCTTTATGGCCTTTGGGATGGAGGTCAATGCACAAAAATCTACATATAGCTTTAGCGGGATGGGGGATGAAGTCATCCAAACAATATCTTCAATGTTCTCTTATAAAACTGTTTATATGCAAGAAGGATTCAAGTAATTGGGTTTCATCTTAAAACTTGGTAGTTGTGGAAAAAAGGTCGGGGACAGTTGATTGAAAGGGTTGAGAATATAATTTATCATTGGTGCAACAGATTTCTTTCAAGGGGAGGAATATTAACACTGGTTAAATCTATGTTGGAATTAATTCATGTGTATTAGCATTCATTGGTTTTCATTCCAAAAGGAGTTCTAGAAAGATTTATGAAAGTATGTTCCAATTTTCTATGGGGGAGGGAGACATGTTACTCAAGGGATTCACTTGGCTAAATGACTAGGTATAGCCAAGCCAAACCAAAATATATGGGTGGTTGGGGACTTAAGCACATTAACCTATTTGGGAAATCACTAGCAACAAAAATCACATGAAATGTATTGAAAAAAGACAGTTTGTGGAAGCAAGTGATAGAATAGAAGAATATTGCTCCAAGAATATTTATGGATTGTATAAGAAATCCCAAGAAAAAAAATAAACATGTGTCTAATCAATGGAAGGTTTGGTCCTATCCTTTCCTATTATTGGTAACAATCTATCATGGAAGTTAAGAAATGGGACACATGTGAGATTTGGGGTCAATTCTATATTGGGATGTGAAAATGTCATTATACTACCTCTGAATGACTTAGTTGATCTTCGGAGCAAAGGATTTTCTCCTTAATTCAAGGATAATATAATGATACAACTATTATATGGTCTGAAGGATAGAATTCAACTCAATAGAATTGAAAGAGGCACCGAATGGAATATGTCAATTGCAGAGTTAAGGAAGAATCATATAAGAATTAAGGATGAGTTAGACACATTGGCATGGGCACATGATAAGGCATCAAGGACATAAACTACTATGTAAGGGTACAAAGCAGTGATTTTAGGAGATGATGAAGTGGAGGTGTAGTGGTGGACACAAATATGGAAATCAAAAGCACCTAAAAATCGAACCTCTTTATATGGTTATCTCTTAAAAATAGAATCTTGATTTGGGACTTGATTCAAAACAGGGGTAAAAATGGACTAAGTTGTTGTTATTTATGCAAGGGAGTAGAGGAAGATATTGGTCATTTAATGAGTAGGTGCCCCTACATAGGACAATTATGGAAGGATGTAGATAAGATGTTTGATTATCAAAATGTAAGGAATACTTCTTCAATTGAGGAGTACTTGGGGAAGTGGTGTAGGAAGAAAGAGCTACAAGCATTTAGAGCTTTACGTTGTTTAGTAATGTGGCACATATGACTTGCACATAATGATAATATATTTAATGACAAATAGAATTCAACCTTTTAAGTATTATCACATGTATATGGTTTATTCCAAGGCTAAAAGATGGAGGTGAAGGTAAAAGTCCCAAGACAAATAGGGGAGTTATTGATTGAAAAGTCATATCCATGGGGTTATTTTGATGAAGTCAAACTAGGACCACAAAATTTCTATAGCATTGGTGTGATTTTATTTTATTTTTATAATCATTTCATCGGATTCAAAACAAGCTTGGGTCCAAGAACAAATAATATAGTTGAATTCCTAGCTTTAAGAAGCCTCTTAAAATTGGAAATAAAGAAAGGGATTAATCATTTGAAATTTTGGGGGATTATTTAGTCATTATAAACTAGAAGAGATGTGATAGTTAGATTTAGAATGTGACTCTCAGACCACTAAAAAATCATCTGAAATCAATCTACGAGCTTTTTCAAGATATTTCTTATTCCCATATATTTAGAGAACTCAATACAATAGCAAATGGAATCTCTAAGGAAGGTCAACAAGTTGGAGCTAGTCTTATGATGTTGGACGGATCATTGGATGAAGATATATCATAGACTACTCAATGAGTGACATGAAGTGATCATTTAAAAGTTGCTAGTATCGTGCTTAGTTTGTTTAGATTTGGTAATATTGTTGTGTTATTTCTATTTATATAATATATGTTAGGATATTTATATAATAATTGAGGGATTTTTATTTCATTCAAGGAATATAGATAATAGACAATTTAGAGTTTGATAATACACTGAGTGTGAGAAAGTCTTTCTTCACAAACTACTAGTGGTACATAAAGAATGTAATTATCCATTTAATTATGAATAAAAATTACATCTTTTTTAAATGAATATTACAATAATTTTATAAACTTCGTACAATAACATTATTTATCTTACTAAATTTTAAAACTAATTAAATTCTTATATAAAATAATATTATGAATATTATTTATTGTTATATTAATATTAATTAAATTAATATTAAATATTAAATATTATAATAAAATTTATAATTGATTTTATTAATATAAAAATTGGTTTTGTTTGGTAGGTGGGGTATCTTTGATGAAGCTACCAGTCTTATCATTAGTGACAAATATTACATATTAACATTAATCATAGTAGTATAATCTCCACCTTATTATATTAGGGTTTATTACTATATTAACTTCGAAGCAAAGCTCATTGTACAATAGATTAGCCTCATAATTATAATGATAGTCTATAAGGACGTGAATCCTCAAAATGAGTTTTATCATTCAATATGTGGACCCTCGTCAAGTGGTGAGGAAGGGGTGTTATTAAAAGTTATTTATTCTAATTAAAAATATTAAACAATGCAGTAACTTTAATTGACCCATCATTTTATATTGTGAAGTAAGTTGACTTGGTGAGGAAGGGGTGTTATTAAAAGTTATTTATTCTAATTAAAAATATTAAACAGTGCAGTAACTTTAATTGACCCATCATCTTATATTGTGAAGTAAGTTGACTTGGTAAAGTATAACTTTATTCACCTTTATCCTATTCTCCAACATAGTGTTACTTTATTTTTCCCACTCAAGTAGCATTTATCTTATTCTCCAACATAGTGTTACTTTATTTTTCCCACTCAAGGAACATTAGTATAAGTACAAAAATGACACCGTTTATAGTGACAAGCGCATATTCCAAATTTTACTTCGCTTTTTCCCACTCAATACGTATCAGTGATATAAGTACAAAAATGACATATCTTTACAATAACAAGCAACATTCCAACCATATAAATTGAGAACACCATTGTTGAAAGCAACCTCTTTATTTTATTATGCTATATTTTTAGAAAAACTTCATTGAATCTTAAAATCTATACGAGAACATAAGTGTTAAAAATCCATTTAGAATTATTTCCATTAAGATTTAATACATATTTTTTTAATCTTTTTAACATTAGAAAAGCTCAAAGAGGTCATCTTATCAATTTTGCAAGATGAATTCTTACATTACTATTAATTTCTATTTTTCTAATGAATATAATATGTTTTTTAATACATATTTTTTTTAATCTTCTTAACATTATAAACGCTCAAAGAGGTCATATTATCAATTTTGCAAGATGGATTCTTACATTAGTGTTAATTTCTATTTTTCTAATGAATATAATATGTTTTTTTAAACCAAGATTATATTTTATTATGTTTAAAATATGTCGACTCAAACCTAACTAAATTGAAAACTTAACTAAATTAAAAACATGAAAGCAAACTAACTAATCTTGAAGACCAAAGAAGATGAGATAATGGAGAAATTGGAAATGGAGCAACCTCCTACTATGCATAATTACATCTTTGTTGTATACTCAATTGTGTATAAAATAATGGGGAATTATGCAATTTGAAAACAACGATTTGTGTCAAACTAGTTAAAAGGATACACTAGATTCTTGTGATTGACTAGCTCTACTATATATTACAACAATGTCGTGATTGTGATGTTTCGCTCAACCTAGACAAGTGCTTGCTCTTGATTCCTTTTGGCGAACTTCTAGGCCATGACATATTGTGCAAAGGACTATTGATCAACCTAGACAAATAAAATTGATCATCAATCTAACTCCCCTCACAGATAGATTGGGTATTCACATCTTTCTCAATTATAAAGGGCACTACTAAAAGTTCATTCGTAGATATGGAAAACTCACTTGGCCTTGTTAGAGAAGGATGCTAAATTTCACTAGATAAAAGAATATTGGCAAGTTTTTGAAATGCTAATATTAAATATTGTTGATGCACTAATATTAGTCCAACCACAGTGGGATGAGATCTTCCATGTCCATACAAACACCTCTAATATTCTCATTGGAAATGTCTTTGCACAAACTTACCATAATTACATTGATCACTCACTTATGCCTTCTAACCTCTCCCCGCTCCTTCCTTCCATGCATGCGCACACCCCCTTAACCTCATTGATATGATCCTCCTTGATTCCTTATCCAACTCATAATGGATGCACTATGATTGTACACCTTCTACTCCCTCTGCCACACCTTTGTCTTAGTCCACCATCTAAACTCCAACTGAAAATGACAGACCCCATACCTTAGCTCGGATCATTGAGAAGGAATCTCACCCCTACACTCTTATAATGGTTAACTCGTATCATACTCCAATGGAAACTATTCCTCCCTACTAGAACTAAACTACTATGTGGAACTTACCCAACCATCCCAACATATCCACATTGAAGCCACATTATGTCACTACCCTCCAACATACCCAACAATTTTCTCCTATTGGAATAACAACTCTATAGCAACACCATCTTCTTCCCATATCCACTAGGAGATGCCACTAGACCCACCTCTCTACCCCCTAGCCCCTAAATACACCCTTAAACCAAAGCAATTGGTACCAACATACCTATTCAACAACATCCATATTTTTTTAACATTGGAGCATCCTCAGTATAGAATAATCAAAATTTGTCATTAAGGGTTATCCTTTGCATACCTTGTACAAGTGAGAATCAAAGAATAACAAATGGACATGTACCTATATTTAAGATTGTATCTATATTAGAATGTATTAAAGAATATAACAATCTAGTAATTGATGACTCGCTAAATGCTTTGCAAATATTGGGAAAATATGTGATGGAGATATAAATGTGAAGATCACAAAGTTAGATTATACATGCAACATGTTAGGAAAAAACATACAACCCTAAAGAAATGTCTAGAGGAATCTCAAATGGTGCACAAAGAAAGACAATGCCAAATTAATGCATATAATGCTTGGTACATGACAATTATAAATTTAGAGAAAGAACAATAGAAAATGAGCAGGAAACAATTCACTTTGTCATTAAGAGTAGGGTTGGTACTCTCACTAAAATTATGAGTACTTTGGAAGAGTCAATACCCTAATCTACAATTGAGCCCTTTGGACTACTTATGTACAACATGGTTAAGACCTTCATAAGTATAGTTGTAGAGTTTTGAGGAAGGTAATGGAAATAATAGAATTGTTGTATATGGAAGCACAACACTTTCATGACTGGGAGGAAATATATACAAGATATTTTGTATTCAAGCTTACAATTTTTTAATATTGTAGTTGTTTTTTTGTACATGGCATCTCTACAATTTTCTAATATTGTAGTTGTTTTTTTGTACATGGCATCTTGTGTTAAATAAGATATCATATAGAGAATTAGTTTGTTTAAGAGTAATTAGTTAAATAAGAGCCTAATTACCCCATCAAGGTAACTTGGACTACAACTTAAGATTTTGCATCTTCACTATTATAAAAAAAGGTATGCCCTCTCACTTATAATCATTTTTTATATTATCAATACAAACATATTACTATTTTGACCATTATTACATGGAGATGTCTTCCAACATTATTTAGGAATTGTAGGTGCATTCCAACATTGGTCGTGAAGGCTCCCCCAACCCTTTTTATTTTAACTAGATTTTAATTTTATTCTAGTTGTTATTATCATTACGTGGGTAGTCTCTATTTTGGTTATAGAGATGTTGCAAGGTGGCATGAATAAGGCTAATTTATCTTTAGTTGTGCATTGTCAAAAAAAAAAAAAGACAAAAAGAGAGACAAAAATAAAACCAAAACTACAATATTGAAAGAGATTTATGAAGATTTTATAGAAGAATATTCATAAACAAATTGTTTTTTTTTTACTAGAAAATATGCAATTTGAAAAAATAATCACTCAAATTGAGCATATTTGGATATTAAGGTTTCAATGTTTTAAGTTTTGCAAACCCTCATTTATTGGGATGAAAATAAATGCAATTTCATTGCAATATTTAAAAAATAATCACTCAAATTGAGCATATTTGGATATTGAGGTTTCAATGTTTTAAGTTTTGCAAACCCTCATTTATTGGGATGAAAATAAATGCAAATTCATTGCAATATTTTAAAAAATATTAAGGGATAAACATCCATTGCAATTTTCCATTTCACAACACCTAAAAACAACATTCCATTGAGGTACTCTACACTCAAAAGGAGGTAATTCTCAATTGGAGTCTTTGAATGAGGTATCTTTGTTTTTATTGAATAGTAGGTCCACAAGGATTTAAAATGCAAATTAAAGCAGAGAAAAAGTTACCAGCCCTTATAGTTATTATTATTTTTTACTTCAAAACTCTAGACCGAGGGGGAGACCTATCATAACTAGGAATTGTGGTAAGAAAATCCAGCGTTAGTTTTTGGTGTTAAAAGAGGAAGTTCGAATCTACTGTATTTCAAAATTTAGCTTCAAATTTGCAAGTTTTATTCTATTTATTGTATCAAACCCTCTCTTGAAAAATAACAAGTTGAAGTAAAAGAGCATGGTATATTTAAAGAAGGATAGGATGGAACCGTTGGAAAAAAAATTGATGCATATGATAGATTTATCATATCATTTCAATCATTATAGGAAGAGAATATAAAAATATATAAATGCATGATTAGATTTATAGGACTACGATGAATGGTATGCAAACATCTTTAAATTATGTGAAGAAAAGTGCCTTAAGCTTATCTTGGTTGATTATAGTCCTCTCTACTATGTATCTCCATATAAAGATGACTTAGAGGAGACACGTATGCTCTTCCAACTTATCTTTCATGAAGTTCTTCCTCTTATGATGTGTTTTTTTTTAATGAGTGAAATATATTGGTTGAGTTGGAAGCCATCCATGAACTTCATCCTTATGATGTGTTTTTTTTAGTGAAATACATTGGTTGAGTTGGAAGCCATTGAAGATAACCATTAGCAGATGGTGAAAAAGAGTTTTTCACTTGACTCTGGTTTAATGGTATTGTTCTTTCTAGCCCCACAACCAACTTTTTATAGCTATATGGATGGTATTTTTTATATGGGTGTTCCTGGTATCTTGGATGAATGATACTTGATTGAATCCTTATAATGATTTTGGTGAGCATCTTAAACAAAGCACAATAAATGACTACATTTAGTTTATTGAAGAAGTCATCTCTCAAAGCTTCTATCCATTTAAGTACACTCATATGATAATATTTAAGCAAAGGTCAAACAACTAACAAGAGAAGAAGAGAAGAAGACACATGGATGTGCTACACTTTGGTTCTCAATCTCTAGGAAAAAGCCTCCCAAGAGGGAGGGCATGTTGTTTACCTGAACATAACATTTCAATGTATGGGAGTAAATATATAAGCTATTTTATATGTAAGCTAACAAATTTGTAATAATATAGTCCTTGATATTTTGTATATGGCCACTTAACTTAAAATAAGACCTCATATAGATAATTAGTCCATTTTAGAATAATTTGTTAAATAAGAGTTGAATTACCCCATGAAGGTAAATTGGGCCACAAGTTAGGGTTTTGGTATTAATATTATTGTAAAAGGGGTCTCCCCTCTCACTTCTAATCATCCATTTTATTAACAATACACACATATTGTTCTATTACATGGGGATGTCATCCTCCATTATTTAGGAATTGAAGGTGCATTCCAACCTTGGGTGTGCATGTGCCTCCAACCCTTATCCTTTATATTGGTTGTTATTATTGATACATGTACATGAAAGTAACTTAGGCCACACGTTAGGGTTTTTTTGTTAACATATTATAAAAGTGGTCTCCCCTCTCACTTGTAATCATCCATTCTATTAACAATACACACATATTACCTTATTACATGAGGATGTCTTCCTCCATTATTTAGGAATTGAAGGTGCATTCAAACCTTGGGTGTGCAGGTGCCTCCAACCCTTAGCCTTTCTATTGGTTGGTATTATCGATACATGGTATAGTGTATTGTCCATTTTGGTTACATGGGATTTGCAAGATGTTTGCATGTCTCTCTCTCTAACATTGTCAGTGTCTTTGAGAGACATTGTTTTGACCTCTAACACTAGATGGATTACTTACAATATAATCTAGCCTACTCAAATTCATGCACTACTCACATTAAGCGATTGAGAACTTCTTCAAAAAATAATGAATTTGAATAATGTTTAAGGAATAAGTATTTTTTTTACAAGGAAAAAAATTCTTATATATTCATTATCATTTCAAAAAGGACTACAATGCATAATTTTTCAAATTCCCAAAGGCTCGTTTAGGAGAAATTTCCTAGATGAACCTTGATGCTTGATCCAGGTGGATATCG
>ML777064.1:1930665-1942232 GCA_009831015.1 Picea engelmannii | reverse complement strand
AAGAAGCCATATTAAATATGTAGATAATATGGATTTAAAAACTGAAACTGATGATCTGGATGAAAATATCTTGAAAAATTATGTGGTTTTAAAAAAAAGGGCACTAAAAACAGATTTCGAATGTGAAAGTTATGCCTTTTTAAAAAATGCTTAAATGGTAACCAAAGGACCACGTGGTGGTGTAAGTTGTTTTATGAAGTGATCCACTTTTATAAAGAGAAGTGGGGATCACTTTTACAATGAAGTTACTTTATAATAAAAAAAACTGCATGCAAAATAAATAACTTTAAAATAAAATATTAAAGCTACTTATAGTGATTCACTTTTATACTTGAAGTGAAATACACTTTACAATTTGAGCATGAACTTTTAAAACAAAAATAATAATAAAAGAAACTTGAACTCAAGACCTTTTACTTAATAAGACAACTTTTAACCAAATTGTCTAACAAAACATATTGTATTGTTTAGCAAGAGGATTGGGGTTGTTGTTGTTGTTGATGATGATGTTGAGCATGCTAAAAAAAAACTATTTTCACACAAGAAAAGAATTGCGCTTTCCGATGACAACAAGGGTTAGATCTCGGTTAACTTACCCAGAAGATGCACATTTTCCTATCTGTTTTTGATTTGTCGAGATCGCACAGGGCATGGGGCAAAGAGAATACGCAGATATAAAAGAGTAGCAACTCGAAGACAAATAATATAAAACCAAAATAATACTCTACAAAAAATTAAAAAAATGTGTATTCAGGCTTTATACCTTCGGATCTAACTGAAATGGTCGTATATTGGGCAAACATAAACCTTTTCGAGTGAAACAAAAAGTGTTCCTTACTGAAATGAGCACTTCGGGCGCAATGGGACAATCCTCTTAGCCCAGAAATGTACATAAATGACAAAAAATGGAGATGAGACAACTCGGCTTCACGATCTTGATCTACAACAGGAGCGGGTCTCCAAACATGCTCGGATACCATGTTTGACAACAAATGTATTCTAACAGAGGATGAACACCTTCAGTAACCACTCACACAACCAGATCAAATATCAACACACCGATGTTTTGACGTGATAAAACCCCTATGGGGAAACATCCATGGCCCCAGCCAACGCAACCACTTGGAACAGTTTATTAATGCAAAAAAAAAAAGATTACAAAGAGATTTTACAAGAGATTTTCTCACAATTGATCATAGGCAAATTACCCTCCATGCTCTTTAAATAGAGATCATGGACCAATCACGTGTTAAGCCACGGATCAATGACCGTTAAGATCGAGGAGAATATGAACCGTTAGATCACTCTATGTTGAGAACATATGGTGACTATCAGATTTCCTAACTACAAATGCATATTAATGCATACTAAAAAAACACAGTAAGAAACACTTTTTTACCCAACGACACATTAGACCAAGTAAATCTTAACTAAGTCCTAAGTGTCTAAATATCATAAAAGTGGTTTTTTTCCCACTAAAGTAACCAACCAAAACTCAAATCCTTGACTCCTAAACCCTCTCAAGAATACACTCCTCCAGAAATAAAATCTTCTTGTTGTCGATACATGAGTGAATACATCTCTTTTGCACGTTTTGGGAAGGCAATGGTTGTGTAGGGTTTTTCTCTTATTCACTACTTCGAGCAACATTCCCTTCATGATAAGAAGCCTTCTTTGCTTTTATACCTCCATCTTGCCCTAAATCCTTCCATGAAAAACCCTTCTCCCAAACCCTAAGCCACCTCTTCCAACCTCATGCTCCTCTTCCATACTTCCACTTTCTAATCAATGTAATTGGTAAGAATGATTGTCATTCCAAGGGATAAGGATAATTGTGATACAAATGTGGAAAATGTGTTAGAATATTTAGATGCCTCCAATAGCACATTCAATAGTCCAATTTGCTAGTGAATAGTTTAACCTTACTAATTGTGTTGGATCTCTTCCAAATGACATAGGTCATTGTGCTTAGTGAAATTAAACGTATTGCAGAAGTTATCCAACATTTCTCCTACCTCAAAATAGCCACAATATAACTTCAATTATATAATCTAGATGTTTGAGAAGTGTTTAGTTTGACCAAAATCATTCACTAGTGCCTCACTTAGGTATTGACATGTACAAAGAATAGTGAATCATAACATAGTTTTGCATCCTAACAACTTCATAGTTGATGACATGCAAACAATAGGAAGTTTTAGATAATGAATACAACATGTTAGAAGATGTTTGCTTATAAAAGTCAACTCAAATATCGATGATTTTCTCTCTACACCTAGTTCATATATGTTCTTCAACTTCAATTCATATTTAGTTGGTCTTACCACATGCGAGCTTCAAACCTTGTAGTTGAACATGATTAAATAGATTAAACTTTTATGTCATCTTTGCAAATGAGTTAATGTATCATGAAACAAAGGATTCAAGGTTTAATTTTCGAACCAATTTCTTTAGCCATAGTTTCAACTTATAGATTCTAGTTAGTTTACAACACCCATCTCCTTGCATCAACTTCATTATTGCATATGCTTTGGGACCAAGCATCATTTACAGCCATATAGTGTTGAGATCAGATATGTGCTTAAGCTAAAAGTCCTTTGTGGCCTTAGTTGTGGCCTTAGTTTTGTTATGTATTTTAAGTATGCATGCACATTCTACACTTCGTTATAGGATGACTTGTTGCACTCATGCATACATCTTAAATGGTGTGGTTTTGACTTGATGATCATGTAGTTATATTAGCAATTGCATGGGAAATGAAGTGAGAGCCTTCATTTCTTGAGTAAGTTTAATGGTTGAGTGGGTTTAATGGTTAAGAACATGTGTTTCCACCTTAGGGATCACATATTCAAATCTAGAGAAGAGTAAGATATATATATCTCCATAAATTTTAACAATCAAATTATTGCATTAACAAAACATTATTATTAACATTAATATTATAATTTAAGTAACATTTTTTTTGGTTAAATTATTAACATTAATTTTATAACTTAATAGTTTAAGTAGACTTGCTGCATTAACTAATTTAATTAATAGTTTAAGTAGACTTGATGCATTAACTAATTTATATGAAGCTTTATTATTATACTAATTTATAATCATGAGGTTATTGTTCCGCCTATGGGGACCGGGAATGCGTAGGTCTGTATAGTGGGAACGCGATTTTACGTTCAATGAATGGACCCCTCCTCAACTGTAGAGCGAGGGTTACATATTTCAACTTTACCTTAGATAAGCACAACGCCTTTTTGTTATTTTGTTTTGTTTTTGAGGCACAACGACTTTTCCTTATTTTGTTTTATTTATGGTGGACCATTCTTTCCCTTTTCATTCATTCATACATAATTACAGTGGTCTCCACCATTCATACAGTTGTCTCCAAACAAAGATTTATAATGATGGTTACCACTAAGTCATTGCCTTTTGCAAATGCTACTACTGTTCATGTATCTTTCCAAACATGTCATATTCAACAACCCTCTCTAATTCCTTCTTGCAACAACAAGATGAGAGTAGCCTCTTTATCCAATGTGGGAATTTAGTTTTTCCATCAATTCAAAATGTATTATAAACTAAAAAGAAAAACATTTTAGTTAAATGGAGACTTGTTTTGAAAGTATGGAACAATGGGTAAGAAAAGGTTCGATTGGATGGGTATGTAATGACCTTTATGTGCATTTTTTTTTAAAGTATAAAAACAATGTTGTATTTTTTGGTTATTAAATAGATCATAAGCATGTGTCCTATTTTTCATAACAAGAAGTGATGAAAATGAAATGTATTGATCTCAATTCATTTTAGGAAACACTTCTATTCGAGTGGTTGATATGTCACTGTTAAATTATAACAACTTTTATTGGATATACTTGTAAACTTTGATTTATAACTTTGAGCAAATAACTACTATATATAACAACCTTAACAACCCATATCTTTTTATGAAATTAAAAAAATTAAAACATTCAAATTATTTTTTTTTAATTTTAGATTTTCTTTATACAAGTTTTTTTGTATTGGAATTTGTTTTTTTTAAAGAATAGGAAAATATATTTATTCAATTTTTTTCCAAGAAATCTCACATAATAGAAGTTTACAAAGGAAAAAACCAGTCTGTACTATACTATCAAAATCATGTTGTATTGTAATTATACTAGCATACATTCTAGCTACTTTCTTCTGAACATAATAAAAGTCACAGTAGCTTCTGCTATACACTTTATAAAAAATGCCTAAGATCAAAACACTAAAGCATAACGTTAGAGAGCTACATATTTAAAGGATCTTTCTCTTCTTGATCAACGTCAGTTGGCCCTAGGAGCGAGTTCAAATTAGGAACTTGTCTTTGAGGAGTGGGGGAGGACGTTGCATCATAAATTGTTGTAGTGGTATTGTGTGGAGATGGGGAAGCAGGACGACTGCACAAATTTTCAACTTTTGACCTGATTGCGACTACCTCATCCTAAAGTTGATGATGTCCCTGGTGTTGTTCCACTAGCAATTTGATGGTGTTGAGCGTCTGAATTGAAAAATTATTTAAATGTGTAGAGCTTGAATTGAATTCTCCAATGCACCTTGCTCTTCCTCATGAAGTTCTTAGCGCTAGTGAGCAATCTTTGTTCTTTTGTTAGCCATGGCTCTAACTCCCATGCCCACAGTGCTCCTCTGTCTACAATCGCAAGTTGTGAGCGTGCTAGACTACCAAGAGGTCCAAAATTTCAATTCTCGAATGAAGTTGTGTGTTGAATGCAAACCATTGTGAGCGGCTCATAGGGCTTCGACCCTCCCTTAAGCTATATTTCCTACATGTGAGTGGTCATTACCACAAGTTGGGAAACACATCAACCTTTGAATTCATTAAACGAACTATCCTTCCACACATTTGGAATGACCATTTTAGGGCATAAGTACCATCATTATGGTGAGTGGGTGACGAGAGCAACCCAAACCAACCTGAAGAGCAGAGGAGGGGCAGATAAGAAAGGGCACATGCGAGACAGAGGAGGGAGGTCGAAAATATCGAAGGGGAAAATAATTTGGAGAGGACACCGTGTGTGTGCGTCCAAAGGAATAACATGCACAAAATATGGAACCCACACGTCAAAGCTAGGCTTGAGGATGATCTAGAGGGGGCAAAGCGAGGTTCAAAGCATTCAAAGGGTAAGGGAGAGAAGTAAGGGTCCCACATGAGACCTACCATCACAACTGTGAGGATAACCATGCACAAAATCAAGGAACAAATTGAAGGGAAGCTTGTCGATTGACTTGAAGGGTGCCTATTACATCTCAGATTGCCTTATTAGCTTGAGAATCAACATCAGAGTTGTTGTGACAAAGAACATGGAAGGGGGAAAAAGAATGAAAGGATTACAACTCTTTGAAAATTCTTGTAAATATGTTTCTTAGATTCATGTGAGTCGACAGAGTTTTCTTCCTGACATGACTTATAATACCTTTCGAGTCGTCCAGGATTGAGATAGAGTCTAAACCGTGGTTCTGAGCCAGAAGCAGACCTTAAAAGAGTCCATAAGCTTCAGCTTGATTATTGGTTGCTATGCCTAGGTTCCATGAGAAGGTGAATCCAGTGTGTCCTCCTAGGGAGAAGATAACTGCACCCGCTCCTACCACCTCGGATTTGTACTAGAAAATTTAATGTAAACCAAATCACAACAATGCATTACTTATAACACTAATTCTATGTAATGAAAATCTGATAAACACATTGATGTTCTCAATCATAAATCTTTTAATAAAACATTTAAAAGAATATGGAAGATATCACTACCTACTATTGAAAATGAAGGGTTAATAATGAATTTAATTAAATGTTTGAAAAATAATTTTTATTATAATAGTCCAAGCATGGGACAACCTTATTTGAAGAACAACATATTCTAACAAGAGATGGAATTCTGAGTTTTATACTTATGTTATTCATGTTATAAGAGATGGATTTTTGATAGAAAATCCTAAAAGAAATTGGATACTTTGATGCAAAGCCATTTGTGATTGTGTGTTCATTGTTTTCGTGGTCTTATTTTGGAGGTTTTAGTCAAATTTCTAACAACAAAGTGGAATTTAGAGCCCTTTCCATGTATATAGTTAATGGTAAAGAATGGTGTTATCACTACGTGGTTGAAAGTGATCGAAAGTTGAAGGTGAGATTCATAAAAGAGCCTAATATCAATCAAACTAAGGTGCATTCCATGTGATCTTAATATATTATCCAAATCTAGTATTGACATTTAAGAGAAAATAATTCGAAATAGAAAACTATGATCGCAAAGGCTAATAAAATAAAGTCTTGATTATATCACACGTTATTATAATGCATACAGAATGAGTGATGCAATATCATGAACATCTTTTAAAAAAATCATTAAAATTAAAATCCACTAAAAATAATCGAATGCGTATTTAGAATATTTTCTTGTATTTCTAGACAAATTATTTTGTTACATTTACCAAAAAAACATAAAATTTCTCGTATTTCTCTATAAAATATTTTAATTAAAATATCAAATACCCAAACAAACGAAAACGAAACGAAGCCGTCTTCGGGGAAAGCGGTTTACATTAATAAAAATTGGAAACCGGGAAGAAGCCATCTTCGGGGAAAGCGGTTTACATTAATAAAAATTGGAAACCGGGAAGAAGGGAAAGAACTTGAAGCGTTGGTTAGACTTTATACAAATGTCGGTAAGTAGAGTGTGCCTTCGAATTCAACTGCTCATACGGCGACTCTATTGGGTAACTACGGTCAGGCGTGCAAGAACCACTGAGAGAACCCGATCTGCTTCTATTTGCAGGTCGAAGAGGCAAACCGTCACTGTAAATAGGGCCAGAGTTGGAGCCGGCTTTTCTGACGCTTGAATATGACGGCAATGGCCCTGAGACGGATCTCTTTAGGGTTTTCCGGGACGGGTATGCCGGCGTCGAAGAAACGTTGCAATATGCATTCACACTGTCGCTGCGTTTGGAGCGCTGCCAAAATAGCCACGAATTCTTCCATGAAGATTTCGACTTGCTTTGCTCTAAAGTGTTATCCGTCAATAATTTTGCTTGTCCGGACTTCGACGTATGGCCCTCTGAGGGCCGAGCTTTCGTGGATAAGGCCGTTGTCGTCGTTTCTGACGAGTTGGCTTGGGCCACGAATTTCTGAGCTTCAGCCAGTACCTGCACTCACTACCAAAACTAAGTAAGATAAGAAATAGAATTAAGGTAAATAATTACTGGGAAAAACACAATGTGTTAATTACCTGTGCGTAGTCGATTTCAGGATCGAAGATGAAATCGCTGATACGAACATTGTAGGAATCGGGCGGAAGGAACGTTAATGGCGGTGGCGTTGGAGCTGGGAAAATTGAAGCATTTTCGCTTCGGTTATTAATAGACACTGAAGCTTTTTCTTTGGACTTTTTATGCCTTTTCACTGCACAGAACTTGTACAAAGCTAGCTTTATGAGCTCACATATTTTAAAAGGTGTTTGAAAATTCTGCAACTTTTGAAACGGAAGAGAAAAAAGGAAAAAGTATTTTCTTTTTGACTTTTTGCTTACCGAGACCCCAAAGAAATAGTCCGGCAAAGACGGTGGACACTGCCAGAAACCCCGCTGCAATCGCGTAAATGTTCGGCTCAGAGCGATGGAACCGTTTCAGCTCCATACTTTGGCGTTCAGGAAGATGGACCTGTTTTGAACGCAAGCTCTGGTCAAGGACATTCTTACTTTGTACCTTTTTAAGGCAAGATAAAGCTATAACATCTTTAGAAGTTCGCGGCAAATTACCTCAAGATACGGAAATGCCTTAAGAAACGTGAACAGTGTCGGTCCAGGCCTGGAAAGAAGAAAAATCGTAGCTTACACTCGAAAACATGAATAAACAAGCAAAATGATGAATTCTAAGACCAAATTCTTGACCGAAATTAAGATATTTGCCTCCAAGTTTTCTCAAACGAGGAAACCTCTGCGATTCTGACAGCCCAAGCCTATTATGCTAAAATGCATTGTCATTAAAGAAATTGTTTCAAGCGCTCCTAAACATCCTTCGCAGGCTTGATTTAGAAGCATGCTTAACCAGAAAATGTTGATCATCAAAGAAGCATCTGATCTTTTGAGTTCCTAATCGAACCTGAGCACCTGGGAACGTTTGTTGGGGTAGACCCCCACCGGCCTACCTAGGCCACAGCCCAACCGACAAAAGGAAATGTCAAGCCTGAAAAGAGAACATCAAATGGGCTTAGGTCCGTAAAATATGTGCATCCGCACAGATCATATTTCAATCCGATTCTCAATTAAATTTTGCAAATCCTGTGCCGTGCTTCTTGATAATATTATGTAACAAGAACTCTCAAGCGAATATAGTTACGACAGCTTTTGTTATTGATAAGGAGCTATAGCAAATGCAGAGCCGATGCACTAAAACGGACCAGAAAATCTCTAATACGAATTCATCGAACAATATCTTCGGGATTCTTCTAAATAGAGATATCAGGATCCGTGCCGCGCAAAAACTTAGAAGATAAATAACAAAATCCGACGCTACAAGGATCGAATGTCGAGTATGCTCCGGGGCATTTAAATCCTTCTTATCGATTCTCTCTTTGGATACTCTACAACCTTCATTGGCACACAAGAAAACCTCTTTAACACGTCTAACTTCAATAATCCTTCGGTTTTCTGACACACACACAAAAAGCAGGAGACGTCGATTTCCCTTTCGTCTTCAAGCCGTTACGTAGAGAACAGAACTCTTGAGATGCAACACGGCGCCTAAAATCTTCAAAATTGATATTGTTCGCATCAAAGAACCGCTTTACAGCTTCAAACCCTATGAAAGTTTAAACATAGAGCTTGAAAAGCTAAGATGTTTAAAGCAATTTCAAGCCAGTCAGGTTAAAGTAATGCGCAGGAGTTAAAAAGAGGCAAGGACAAAAGCAACCCTTTTACCTGTAAATTGTACAGGAAAAAATTAGAACATACCTCTCGAATCCCCTTGAAAATGAAATGAAACCGCTCCAGATCGTTCGTCGGAAATTTCAAACCCCTGTGAAAGTCGTCGACTCCGAGGATTCGAAAATCGGGGGAAAAAATTAAACGCGTAGCTGTTTGATAAAGGCTAGGAGGACTCAGCCACCGAGTGCCCGGACTGAGTGGGCCTCTCTGGGTCGCACAGTAGGGGACCGGCTCCACCGCTGGTGACGGGTTACCACCGCGTCTTTTGCACGTGTCGTACAGAGAGCGCCGACAGGCCTGCGCAGCGCGATTCTCGGTCGTCGGATAAGACGGTTGCACGGTCCCAATATCATATGCTAGGGGAAGAATGATGCATGTGACCGCATTGATTGTCGTGATGGTGCCAGTAACTGACTGCGCACTTCCGGGCCATCGCCTCTGCATAACATTCTTGTCGTCGATCCGACATGGAAATTGTTGAACTATCACGTCTTTAACGACTATTGTGATCTTTGCGAAGCATTTAATAATTAATTTATGTTTTATAATGGCAAGCTCTTAATGTTTTATATTTTATTCTAATTTAAATTGACTTACCCACCATTTTTTTCGGAATTTTGACCAGATCATTGGCATAAGATACACAAACATTTTCAAATTGACGTTGAAAGAACGAGAAGTTCCTTTGAACTTGTTCCTGAAAACTATGGCAATCAATATTCATCTAGTAAAATCTGTTTTGGAAGCTATTTCACTTTCATGGATTTCGAAGTTGTAAGGAAATTTTGTCTCAGATTTTTGTGGAGGGTAAGAAAGATTCATATGTGAAGAGATTGTTGTACCTAAGGCTTTGGGAGGTTGGGGTTTGAAAAATATTTTTTTTTTTCCAAAGCTTTCGTTGCAAAATGCTGCTGAAGATTTTTGAAAACTTCTAGCCTTTAGACTAGGGTGGTATATCAAAAGTAGGTTGGATAGGAAACAATTAAAGGGTCACGTTGGGAATGGATCCATGGCCGAGATGTGAGAAACAACACATTCTTCCCGACCACATCATAAATTTTCTGAGGATGTGTGGTTTCACCACCCTCAACCAACTTGCAGAGCCGAGCTGAGACACTCTACACTCTGGTCTCAAGGGTGGAGATCGACAAGTTTGTTGGGCTTAGAAGAAGAAGATATCCCGAAAATGGACAGATATCTCACAGACCTTAAGATATCGTAGATAAGGCTCAGTGATTGTGAGGATGAACTTATCTAGGATTTAGCCCCATCAGGAAGATACACTCCAAAGGATCGATATATCCAATTGAATTTAGATCAGCATCATAGAGAGTCTCTTTGGTGGTGGAAAAAGCTCTGGAAGATTAAATGTTTGACCAAGACAAGACTCTTCATGTGGAATGTTCTGATAAACAAGGTGCCAACATGGGACAACCTCCAAAAAAGAAACAATCATGGCCCAGGGTGGTGTTTTCTTTGTAAGAGGAGTCAATTTTACATCTTTTTTTAGAGTGTTTTTTTATCAAAGAAGTTTGGAATGAATGCTCAAGGGTGGTAGGTGCTCATTGCAAATGGTTTGGACAATCTTTGGACCAAGCATGGCAGAACTGGTATTCGTCCAGAGACTCCAAGGATATCAAATCCTTACCCCTGTTGGTAATTTGGGGAGTCCGGTTAGCCCAAAACTCTCTGATCTTTAATGGAAAACCTATGGTTCCAGAAATCTCAGCCGCCCAAAGTCTAGAAATCCTTTCCTTTTTCCCCAAAAATGCTAGAAGTGTCCGAGGAAGACAGGTCCAAGAGGAAGAAATTGACAAATCTAGACCTTGGGGCTATTTTGATGGCGCCTCACAAAACAATATGTGTGAGGGCGGGGGAATCCTTTTTTCTATCAAAATCTCATCATTTCTATATGGTATTTGGGCTAGGGGTGGGTTCAAACAACTTTGCTAAAATAGTGAGCCTTAAACTTCTCATTGCCTTTGCTATTGAAAAAGGTTGTCACTCTCTTACTATTTTTGGAGACTCCATGAATGTTATAAATTGGATCAGAGGAACACAAAGATGCTACAACACTAGACTTGAGATCATTCTGGAAGACATCAAAACTTTGCAGAATTCTTTTGATAGTTTCATATGTCATCATGTTTATAGGGAAATGAACAAGGAGGTCGAAAGAAGGGGTCCAATTGGCTATGGGCCAATGGAAAGTAACATAATTGCAAAATGGACACCAGATTGATTATTTACATCAACCTTTTATGGAGTAATCACAACAAGTTTTGGCAGAAAATTTCAACATCTACTCTTTTGAGAATTTTTGAAGAAATATGTACAGTGTTTTTTGAGATCTGTAGAGCTATCTATCTTTTGATATTGTAATACAGTAGTTTATGGCTGAGCTATCTATCTTTTGATATTGAGTTATCTATCTTTTGATATTGTAATACAATAGTTTATAGCTAACATAATTAATAAAGGTATACAGTATATATAGAGCTACATAGTAGCAAATAGGTAGAGGTATATCACTTTTTCAGAAATACACTTTCATAGTGTATTTACAGAATGTAATTTTGTTCACATTTACTAAAATAAAATTAAGCTTTTTTT
>ML777064.1:1917856-1928311 GCA_009831015.1 Picea engelmannii | reverse complement strand
GTGTGATAGTTCAGAAAATTGATAATTTATTATTATAAAAGTCTTTAATGTTAGTTTGAAAATTATTAATAATATAAAACAACTATTCTTATAGTTTAATGTTAGTTTGAAAATTATTAATAATATAAAATAACTATTTTTTGTGATAGTTCAGAAAATTGATAATTTATTATTATAAAAGTTTTTAATGTTAGTTTGAAAATTATTAATAATATAAAACAATTATTCTTATAGTTTAATGTTAATTTGAAAATTATTAATAATATAAAATAACTATTTTATATTTAAGAAGAAATTTAGTATTTATTATTTTATATATAAATTTTTAATATTTTTTATTATTTTATATATAATTTTTTAATATTTTTTATTAAATTGTATGTGTATAATTTTAAAAAAGTTATGTAATAAAGTACAAGTGATAACATTATCTCAATAGGGTAGATGTACATTTTGTAAAAAAAATGTTTAAAGTTAAATTTAAAGTTGATTATTGAAAATAATATGTCAATAGGGTAGATGTACATTTTGTTAAAAAAAAAAAAAAGAGTTGTAAATGTATATTTTGTAAAAAAAATGTTTAAAGTTTAATTTAAAATTGATGATTGAAAATAATATGGTATGGACATTTTTATAAAATTTAGAAAGTAACAAGGTTGATATAATGTTAAAATCTTTTTAAGTCAAACCATACATGACATTCATCATCTTAAAGGGCAATTTTACAGTTAATTTTATTAAAAACTATACATAAGTGTTGCAAACAAGCTTCCAAGAATTATATGGAATTTTGAATTTTCAAAAGAGGTGATAGAGAATTTTAAGTTGAAATGCATATGTTAATATCAATCGACAAAGTGTCACTTTAGTGGGTAATTTGTGGAAAACTATGAGAAGTCACAAAAAAATTCACTTTAAATGATAATTTGAAGGATTACATTATTTGATTTCAATTATATTTGATGAAAGGACGTAGAGGTGCAGAATATGTTTCCTACACTAATCAATGAGAGAAGAATGTACATAAACTAAATAAACAGAGTTGCATTAATAAAAAACATAGAAATATAAAACCATTAAACAACAATTTCTTGGGGAAAACCCTTCTATGAGAAAAAACCCCACACTCTAAAGCACACTCAATATATTATTCGACAACTTAATGGTTACAATACATTACAAAGTCTCCTTACTATCAACAAGAGTGTTCAACAATACCATAAGGATTCTGGAGAAATTCCGGTAGCTTAATAGTAAGATAAAACTCACATTGTGTTTTCCTCCAACCTTACAGCCCTAGCACTCAATAAATAGGCATAACAAAACCTAAGTCGTTTATGGTTTTCTAATTCTATATGTTGGAAACCATTGGAAATTAATTGGCCAACCTATTAGAGATATAAGGCTTACCCATGTAATAAAGTCACCTTAGTGACTTTAGGTTAAAAGATTAGGGTTTTCATCTTAGGGTTTTGGCCTCTCAAGCTCTTTATAAGAGTGAGGACCCTCATTGTAATAGAGTACCATTCAATAATAATATCGTTCAACGTTTATGGAGATCATGTTTTCAATATTGTAACCTTACCTAGGGTTTCTTTAGTTCTCGTAATACAATATCAAAGCAAGACGGTCAAAGGCCGAAGTTCGAAGATCAGAGGGTTCGATTATTTGTTTGAAATCGTAGGTCGATTTAGAAGAACCACATCTATAGTTTTGATTTAGCTACGATTCAGAGATATATGTCGTCAAGAAGAAAGTCACCAAGTGGAATGATTTGTTGTTTCCTATAGTCGCCATTCAAATAATGTCTGTGGATTTTATTAATCGAGCCACCAAGATAAGTTTCCCAAATTTTTAGAGTTTTTGAATTAAGGAGTCGCCATTTTTTTAGTCAAATATGTACAACCACCCATGTTGTCATTTTAAATGTTAAACTGCCAGATCAAATTAGTGAAGAATAATCGCCAAATTAGCTTGAGTCCTCGACGGAGTTAAAGGTTGGATTTTTTTTCCATCCAAACTAAGTGTCAAATCCGTATGACCTATACACCATACAATCTATATGATACATACATAGACACATTGGTAATTTTCAGTGAGTTTTCGTTTTTAGTTTCAGAAATTTTAATTCCAATGGTAATTATTTTTTAGCAACAAAGAAGATCATATATGATTTGTCATGGAGTTGTCGTTAGAGAAGTACTTAGGTTTCAATTTCCATACATGGAAAGTGAAGATCTAGATGCAATTAATGAATAAAAACCTTTGGGTAATTGTCAAAGGAACCAAGGTAACACATGTAGATCCGAACAAGTTGATAGAATGGAAGAGCATAGATGACAAGGAAAACGCCATTATTGGCCTTGCCCTCTCAAATTTAGAGCTACATAATGTAGATCTGGACAAATCGTCCAAGGAGATCTGGGAAAATATCAACAAGTTATTTAGGGCACAAGCAGTGAATGAAATTTTTTCCCTAAAATTATAGTTATTCAGCTTTAAGATGCTAGTTGAAGCCACCATGTCAATTCACGTCAACGATCTAAGATCTATTATAAAAAATATTGCAGAAGTCAAGGAAGTGGTTGATGAGGAGGATGCCAAGGCTATTCTCTTAAAAAAAATTATGCCTAAATACAATAGTGTTATCTTTACCCTAAGTCATCTACCTTCACAAAGTTTGGATGAAATGATTGCAACATTGAGAGTGGAAGAAAAGAGAACCATTGAATGTGATAGCCAATCAGAACTTGCATTCTATGCAAGAAACAACCATAATAGACCAACAAAAGACAAAGATGAAATAGAATGCCACTATTGTAAGAAGTTGGGTCATGCAACTTGGGATTGTATACAATGAGCCAATGAAGTTCTTAAGATAAAGGGCAAATATAGAAAACATATAGTGAGTGTAGCCATGATTGAAGATCCATCGAATGTCAACAGTGGTGAAGAATCTACCAAATAAAAGATGTTTTATGCATTTTAGGAATCTGGCACTTTGAATACAAGAAGGGATCAGTTAACTACTCAAAATGGATTGTTTCCCAGTTAGTTCAGAAGTTATGGATCTAGGGAAAGATCCCTCATTAGTTGGAGAGACATGCATGTGGATTGTAGTCTACTAGTGAAGTTATGTGACACACATGTGGATTGTTGTCCAGTAATTGAATTTGGGATATTCATGATTCGAGAGTTCGAGGAGGTGGAATCTGAGAACTCAATAATTTAACCTAGCAGCTACATCATTATGAGGGTTATGAGGTAGCTTGATGAAGCTCAAATTGGTCTAAGAACCATGTTCAAAGAAGAAGCTTCTAGAAGATGTTTCTGATGTTTAGTGTTCAGTTTATGTGTTTTACATTTAGTATATGTATTTGATTTCAATTTGTTATTTTTCAACACTATGTGCCTTATGGGGGGGTATTAGAGATATAAGGATTACCCATGTAATGAATTAACCTTAGTGACTTTAGGTTAAAATATTAGAGTTTTCATCTTTTAGGTTTTTGGTCACTCAAGCTCTTTATAAGAGTGAGGACCCTCATTGTAATAGAACACCATTCGATACTAATATCATTCAATGTTTATGGAGATCATGTTTTTGGTATCATAAACCTACTTAGGGTTTCTTTGGTAGCATTCATTTCCTCCTAGTAATCTGCATTTATTCCCTACTTCTACTCAATGATTATTTCCTGTTATTGATCAACAATCATTACCTACTCCATTATAGGACTACAAGGTGTATGACATGCTTGTCCCAACATTCTCCCACTACTCATGTACCTTGCAAGAGTGTAAGGGAGAATGCATCAAACTACGAGTTAATTTATAGGGGTCATAAGACCCATAGACTCACAACACCACTTGAATTTACCCGTGTTCACCGATTTCATCAATGCATCTAAAACATTCTGCAAAGTGTCAACTTTCTCTAGTATCACCTTTCCATCCTCTATTATGTCCCTAACAAAATGGTATTGCATATATATATATATATATATATATATATATATATATATATATATATATATATATATAATTTCACCACTTTTTGAAGTTGGAAGTTGCTAACTTTGTTTCCTTAGGCACATGACCATATGTCTCACAACCAAAAACACAAAGATGTTGAATTGAGGGATTCTTTCTCGTCTAGAGCTCCATATGGGTCTTATCCACAAGAGATATTGTGGAATACATGTTAATCAAGTAACATGTAGTAGCAATCACTTATTCCTATAATTCTTCTCCAAGTTAGCTTCACTAAGCATATTCTTAGCTCTGTCCATCAACATTCTCTTCATTCATTTTGCAAATCCATCATGCTAAGGGGTATATGAAGTTGTCTTATGTCTTCCAATGCCATTCTCCTTATAAAATTTATCAAGCTCTACAGAACAAAACTCACCACCATTATCAATCCTCAACACCTTAATCTTCCTACTAGTTTGATTTTCCAAGAGATATTAAACTCCTTAAACCAAGTAAAACCTCAAATTCAGTGATAAGAAAATAAACACATGTCCTTCTATAATAATCATCAATGAATAACACATAATACAAAGCCTTCGAAATTGAAAGAACTTTAACTAGACCAAATACATTAGAATGATATAAGTCCAACAAGCCAGAATATTTCTGAGAACTAGAACAAAATTGAACATAGTTTTGTTTTCCATATATGCAAATCTCACAAAAATCAAATTTAAGAGCATAGTTATTCAATCTAATGAAAACATTTTTATTTTTCAAGGCCCATAGGCCCTTCTCACCTATATGTCCTGGTATTTAGTGTCATAGAATTCTCTTCTCTACAAGTAACTTTCTTTTTTAAGCAAGAGCTTGTTTAAGTACCCAAAAAGCATGACTATCAAAAGTAGATATAGGTTATGATTGTGAAGGTGTAGATACTATAGATATCTCCACTACATAAGTTGAAGAAATACTACACTAAATAGTGCACACAACAAGATAGAACAAAGTGTCCACATTGACATCCTCATTCAACACCATAGCTCCTCAAACCATATTACATCCTTTTCCAGAGAAAACAACCCACACACCCACATCATTAAGTGTGCTTACTGATAATAGGTTTCCTGCCAACCTAAAATGTGCAAAACTCCACCAATCCCCTTTACTCTACCATCGAATAATTTGGTCAAGACTCTACCACAACCAACTATGTTGATATAAGAGTCATCATCAAGGCATACCATCCCACCATCATATTTATTATACACTAAAAACCAATGTTAATGGGAAGTCATATGGAAGGACTTTCCAAAGTCTATTAGCCATGCAATCCAGCCTACATGGATTGTTGAAATTGCAATAATGGAATTTATGCCATCCTCTTGAGAATATTTTATAGAATAATTATCAGTATTTTCCTTCATATTCTTGCTTTTCTCTTCCTTGTAGTCTCTTTTGAAATGCTTGACCTTGCCACAGTTCCAACATTTTCCCTTGGCCATTCCAAGAGACTTATGTCTCCTATGGGATTTGGATCTATCATTTTCTCTCTTCTTGTGTTTATCCTTTGATCTTCCATGAACAACTAAGGCCTCATTGGTGGATCTAGAAGCTTTCCACCTCACCTTCTCTAAGAGTAAAGTAGCCACGACTTCATCAAACACCAATGTCTTTATAGTTCTTCCAATGACCATTATTAGGTTGTCCTGTGAATCTAGAAAAAGGGTTATACAACGATCCTCCTCATCCACATTCACTCCAATTTAGATCAACTAGGTCACAATAGTATTGAATGAATTTAGGTGCTCAATTATAGAATCATCATCACACATTCTTAAGGAAAACGACATTTTCCATAGAAAAAGTGTATTAAGAAAGGATTTAGTTTGATATAAATGACCTAACTTCTTCAAGAGAGTTGCTATGGTTTTTTTCTTCAAAAATGTTCAATAATATTAAATTGGCCAAACAAATCCTGATAAGGCTTCTCACCTTTCTCTTCAACACCAACCACTCTTAATATTTCATACCAGTGGGTTTAGTTCGAGATACTGCAAGCCACATAGATCTCGATCTACAATAAGATCCTCCACATTGAGCTTCCACAACTCAAAGTTAGTGCTATTAAACTTCTCCATTTCTAACCTAGACATGCTCACCATTTCCATGCAACAAGATTTCCTTCTATGCAAGCTCCCACTCAAACCAATATTAGATCAAAAAACCTTGGTCCCTAGCACCTTGGATCTGAGGTGATGAGGCTCTAATACCAAATGAAAGGAAGCAAAGGTGCATAATATGCTTCTTACTCTAATCAATGAGAGAAGAATGTGCATAAATTAAATAAAATAGTTGCAATAATAAACAACACAAAAACATACTACCATTAGACAACAATGGGGAAAACCCTTTTGGAAGAAAAACCTCACACCCTAAAACACACTCAATGTATTATTTAGCAACTAAATGGTTACAATACATTACAGAATCTCTGTGCTCTTAACAAGAGTGTTCAACAATAGCATAAGGATTTTAGAGAAATCTCAACAACAAAATAGTAAGTTAAAAGTCACACTCTATTTTCCTCCAACCATATCACTCAGTAAATAGGTATAACAAAACCATAAACCTTTTATGATTTTCCAATTTTACATGTTGTAAACCACCAACAATCAATTGGCCAATTGTTGTTGTTTAGCATTCATTGCCTGCTAGTTATCTACATCTATTCATTGCCACTACTCAATAGTTATTCCCGATTACTTCTCAACAATCATTACCTATTCTACTATAAAACTACAAGGTGTATAACACACCTGTCCCAACATTTGATAGGTTCCATTACTTGTTTAATTTATTTTGGAATAAAAAGAAAAAATTAAAGTATAGATATAAATAATGGAGTCTTGTAAATTCAAATGGATCAACTATATTTTCACATCTAATCTTTCCAAATGGAGAATTTCTTGAAATTACAAGTTCTTAAAAAGCTTACTAAGGAAGAAATTGTTTAATGTACAACTCTATGAAAATGAGAATCTAGATAATGAAAAAGTTGACATGATATATGAAATTGAGGGATATTGAAAAAGTTACATGATATGTCAAGAAAGAGAGGAAAATAAAGAGAGGAAATTTCGCTTATTAAATTTTAATAAGTCTTTAAAATTTTTAATTGAAAATTTTAGAATAATAATATTTTTTTTTTCAAAACCTCATTGAAATTCGCGAGAGAACATGGGGTGGCCGAGCATTTCCAGAATATTGGGGGCTCAACAACAAGAGCATTATATAGACCTATTAAGGGCACAACATGTCACTTGAAGGATTTGAACCTAGGTGGGGAGGGTAACAATCATTCCTCCCAACCACCCAAGCTACATCCAATGGACCGAATAATAAATTTATTGAGATCAAAGTTTAAAATTTATTAATTTATTTAAATTTTATGACTTTATTATTTACAAATAATTTTCATATATATTATACAATTTTAGTGGGTCTAATGGTTAAGAACATGTGTTTCCTCCTAACATGTTACAAGTTCAAATCCACGGGGATAGGGTATGTATACCTCCATAAACTTTAATAGTCAAATTGATGCGCGGAGGGGATCCCTTGTCCCACAAATAAAGGGTTATAATACACCAATTTAATGTCTAACTTAATTATGACCTTAAAATTATATATATAGAAAGAAAATCTCACTTCTTTATATATATATAAAAGAGACTAGTTCTCAAATGTCATTTGGTAATTCATAAACAATACATTTTGTTTTAAAATTGTTTTTTTAATATTACACTCATGAAGAGAAGCGGGAATATATATATTCCCGAACTATATTACACTCATCAAGAACTACGTGATGTTCTTTAAAGAGACTTGGAGAGAAAGTAAAATCTAATTAATACTTTATCATGAGCCAAGATGACAAATAATATTACATAAGTTATATAAGAAATAATAGAAGTAGGAGAAGATAATAATCAGTTTTATTTAAATATTTAGATTGTTACTCCTTAGTTGAGTTGTAATTGAGTAGTAGATGGGTAGGAGTTTATCATAGATTTGGTTTTATTCTAGTTAAAATTATTTCCATGATGTTTGTTGAGAATGTAGTTGGAACAAACATTATTTTTGTAATAAACAAGAGGAAGACAAATCACCATATCCTAATTGTATAGTTATTGTAATGAGCAATAGTTTAAATGACCAAATCGCTCATGCCAAAGTTTGCTCATGTCATCGCTATGAGTAGTAAAAACTAATGAAAGAGATTATGACTCAAAGTTGTCAAAATTGTACAACCTAGTAATAGATCAACAATTCAAGAGGCTAAGGCATGTTGAGGATCATTTAAATCCTTGATTACAACTTGGTGAGGTGAAATGTCCACTATTTTACCTTCACTTGAATGAGTGATTTGAAAGTTACAGGAAAGGCTTGGAACACATAACACATAATTAAAATGGGCATCATCTAGTTGAGTTGTTATATACCTTGCAACACTAAGAGATCTATCATCACCAACAAATATTTGTTTACTGTTACATTCATTAAAAACATAAAAATGTGGTTTTATCCTTAGCTATATGATAAGATGCTCTAAAATCAATAAGCCACTAATTAGAAGAAGTAAATGTTGCATCGAAGGAATAACTAGAAGTAGAAAGCGCAAGTCCATGAGAAGAAGAGTTAGAAGAAGGAGGATCAAGATTGATGGTTTTCTTGTTCATTGTTGCTTCCAAGGCTCCATCTTCTTGAAACATTTAGACTCTCAATAACCATCTCGCCCACGAAAATTACAATGTTTCTTAGTCATTTTTCCTTTCTATTTGGTTCCTTTATCACTAATGGGAGTAGGAGCTAGCTCAGAGGGTTTGGGACCCTTGTTTTGTTTATTATTGAAATGATGTTTCTTCTTTGGATGCTTGGCTTTATCCTTTTGTTGTGCTACTAAAGCTTCATTAGATGTACTTGTAGTGATTATCACTCCAATATGCATGAGATTACCTTACTTTTTAATCAAGGAATCATAAAAAGATTCAAAATAGGACATTCTATAAGTACCCCCTTGAGTAATAAGAGCTTCTTCGTCAATTGGGTTTAGCCTGGGTGGTTGGGAGGAATGCTTGTTATCTTTCCCACCAAAGTTCAATTCCAACAAGTGGCATGTTGAGCTCTTAATGAGTATATTGTTGTAATGTCTTCGAGCCTATTGCCAATCGATCTTGTGTCCTAAAGATTCTAGGATTTACTCTGGGTACCATACTCAAAATGGGGGGAAGTACTTGGAGGTTTTCCTTAAGCAGTGTAACCTAGAAAGAAAACGACCTTCTTGGGTGGAGTGAAAACTAGATACAAAAATGGAATAGATACTGCTAAGCTTAACAAGAATAACATAGACAATTTGGTTATCTTACATTATTCAAGTAAAATTCTAAGTGGTTTAAAATTAGATAGACAATATTTAATGCAAGAGAAATAACTAGGATTTAAATAAATCAACTAGTTTTCGAGCTGGTGGGTTCAAATATCACTATGTTTACCAAATACGTTTACCATATTTTGTCAAGCTACATATGGTTTCTCAATTCCTAGAAGGTGAAACCATAGATCACCAGAGATAGACAATTTAATTAATCCATGTGTTTTGTCCTTTGTAATATCCCATTTCGCTTTATTTAATGGTGGAGTAGGGGTAATTTTTAATCCGATAATAATTTGGTAAAGTCCTTTACTTCATAATAAATCCTCCATATGGGGTTTCCATTAGAAATAATATGAAATGGTAAATAGAAGATCATTGGACTAGCCATATTACAATATCTATGTAGCATGGTTTCAAAAACATAAATTGTTTGTCTAAATGGAGAGCTCTCGAAAAAATAGACAGATTCAAAAAAATGACATTGAAAATGGACTTCTTATGTCAAAGTTATACACTTTTGAAGAGAGGCATAAAAATTAACCAAGGTGCCACATGGTGGATGGAGGTTGGTTTATGTGGTAATGGATGCACAAAGAGTTTGTCAAGCTATAAAGAATAAAAATAAATTCCCTCCTTGTCTAACATTGTTTATAAGCTCACGTCTACAAATAAGTTACTTTTATAATGTAAGTGACTCACTTTTATAAAATAAGCGAGAATAGTGTTTACTATGTAAAAAAGATTCGGAGAATATAAGCCATCTTTTCATCCATTGTTCCTTCACAAAATTGGTGTGGGAGAGAATTCAAACTGGACAAAAGATTAAAAAATTTTGGGAAGGGAACAATTTGACAGTTTTTTATACAAATTGACTAGAGGAAAAGAGTGTCCCATTTTCATTACCTACCCTAATTTGATGGAATATTTGGTTAGAGAGAAATTCAGTAATTTTTGAGAAGAGTTCTCCTTAAATATTTTATGTGGTCACCAAGAAACTTGGAACTCTAAAAAGGAATACGGGTATTCAAAAACCCATTCCTTTA
>ML777064.1:1890752-1908497 GCA_009831015.1 Picea engelmannii | reverse complement strand
ATGATATTGTGGCAGTTGTGTGCTACTAGATGATTGCAGAGTAGTCAATAGACTACTAGATGAAGACATCATGAAAGATGCCTCACTAGCTAAGAGGGAGTGTTGATGTTTTGGTAGTTGTGGGAGGATCTTTCCCTCCTATATGATCTTTCATAGATGCGAAGAAAATTCCATTAGCAAGAGATCCATTGGACATATGTTGAAATACCCTAGAAGAGAAGTTGGCCTAGAAGAATAAAATATAATGAAAAGACACCTTCCTAGAAGAGAAGTTAACCCAACTAGAAGGATAGGAAGACTATAAATAAGGAGGTGCCTTAGCTCATTTGTACACTCACACACACACTCTCAACTACACAGAAGTAAGGTGCAAGTTTGGAGAAGGTGGCATAGCTACTGCAGTGAATCTGTTTCTTCTTGTTCAGTCTTATGGTATCTCTCTCTTGTGCACTACTCGAGGAGGTGCACTACCTTGGTATGGTGCTACTGCTACAGTTGTGGTGGTATTTATGGTCGAGCTAGCCTTTGTTCTAGGATTTATCTGACTGGACTTGCTTTGTGAACGAAATCTATCTGTTAGCAGTAGAAGTCACCCTCAGATTGCATATAAGGTAAGACCAGTACCCATCGATTTATACAGTAAATGTGAATGAGTTTTAAGAGGCCAAATGGAAAAGAATCAATGAAAATAACATTCTAACTTAGAAATCTAGACTAGTACATGCAAGCAATTGAGGTCTTGGATCAACTTCAGTCAGTAAGTTGGAGTAAAGGTGAGTAGGAGGAAGACTTTGGTGAGAAAAGTGTAGAGGTCTTCCATGAACATCAGGCCTTCCAACAACCTAAGGAAGAAAAACTTAAACACAATATCCTCTTGGATTCAAATTTCAAGGAAAATGAAAGAAATCATAACAACACTATAATCAAACATTCATCATAATACAGTTACAACAATCCATGTGAATCAGTCATTCATGAACTCTCTTAGTATCAGAGGCCAATAAGATGGAGTAAGAAATATGACTTAGATTAATCAAGAAGTCTCAAATCAAGACATAACAGGGAGCCTAGCTCAACCATATGACCTTAACAAAATACTAAAACTACCTATATATACTCAAAAATGCTGCAACCACCATGAGTGTGATTAGACCACTGCATTAAATTTTTTTAGTTGGCACCTTCTCTATCATATTGTGTAGGCCTCCTCTTATCATATGCGAGCCAGGCGCAGTTATGTGCTTTATAGGAAAATCTGTCCATAAGGAAGCTTCAGATTGACAGTCTGCCTTCACGACCACTGTCTGCATGTTTTCCATTAATGGGGTGAGACAAGGTCTCAACTGCCGCCCCCATCTTCAATAAATATCTTCATCGAGATCAGGACGAGGCTTGACATTCATGAACGCTCATATGGTGCCCACAAATTCTGAGAGTCAATCTCGATGTCTCGAGGCCATGCTGATCTTTTTCTGTGACCAATATAGGCGCTTTTGGACTTTGGCACAACTCCTTTTCATCACTCCATCTTGTATGCGACCTCGGGTCATAACTTGGGGCTTATATCCAAAGGCACTTCGGGATTTCGTCTTTCGGAAGTCTTCACTGCACTTGATTTTAAATATTTTGATGCCCAAACTTGTGAAATAGCTTTATTCAGATCAACGATCAGACTTGCTTTGAATTTGACGGCCACGATTTCTTCCTCGAAAACCCATGTTGCCAACCGTTCAATGCTAAAACCTTCGATTTGCGAAACCACGAATCCTTGGATCCGATGCCATGCGTCCCTCTAAATCGGACGACTCTTGTTGATTTTGGGTTTTTGGAGTTCAAACCTTTGACGAACAACTTTAACAACATTCAAACTCCCGATACCCGTGATTATTTTCCACTGTTGATCTCTCCTAATGAGACCTACGACCCAGATTAAATATTTTCTCGACCTTTTGACTTGGTCTGCGAAAAGGAGAGAGACAGGGAAAAATTACAGTCTTAGGTAGAAACCACAAACCCACAGGACTCTGACAAGTTCATGTGATAACATTTGGCTCCACAGGGGATGGCATGCTCCCTGCGAGCTACCAAGAATAAGTAGTTCTAGTGCCTTCGCTATTGTGTTATGGAGTTGAGCTCAAAACATTTCTCTGAAGGCCGACACGTACACTATTATACTTATAAAAAGGAAAACAAACACACATGCTCTAGAAAGATCTTATTTATGTACAGTCCTAGGCTAACTGATTTTTACAAAGCGTTAGGTGAAAGAAAACTTCTACCATAATTCTTCCACCGTAATATAATTCTTCTCTTTACTACAAATAATCCATAAAAGGTAAGGGAAGTATGACAACATACAAAAAACATGTATTGGAACACTGGAAATACCTCTGACTGATGATAATATGAACAATTTTGAAGGCTCCAATGCTTTTGGAAAACATAGGTCCATATATAACCCCACAGGGTCACAAAATTTATATTCAGGAAAGATTGATTGGTAAGAAATTACCTCCTACTCTTCATGGTTACTCACCCATCGTTCGATGTTCTCAGAGTGTACAGGTGGGTAAAGGACTGATGCAAGTCGGCTAATCCTAGGTGATACTTTCTCATCTACAAGTTCAAGACAGGAGATAAACTACACCTTTGTCTCTTCCAATTCTCCTTTGTCTTCTCCGATAACATCTACTAGCTGAGAGCAAAAAGTCTCTTCATGTATATCCTTGGATGGCTCTTTCTTTCTATCATGTTGATCAATGTCTTTTGCGGGCCCAAGGTGGCTGATTTCCACACTGTTAGTCCCTAAAGTTGCACTGGACTGCTAAGGGAAAGCTAGGGCATCATCAAATTATTGCAATGATTTTATAAATAAGGAAGTGTTTTGGGTTTTGAAAGAAGGTGGATCAGGTAGATTGTAGAGAAAGAATAAGAGTAATAAGCTAAATGAAGATAAGTTAAAACACCATTGGGCACAGATTCAAGTAAACACCCTCTTGATCGAAGGCAATCAAATCACATATCAGATAAGAAGTTTATATGAAAATGGGTAGAAGAATAGGGAATAAACAAAAAGTAGAATACCCATCAAACCAAGATTATCTTTGTCAAATGGATGAAACAATACTTGAAACAAAACACACAAATAGTAGGCAGTCACAACAAAATATTTACTGCTCGAGAATCTATTATCCATGGGCAGCGATTGATTCTCAATGTCTACAATTCGTTCAAGCAAGATGAAAAACAGAGTGTAAAACAAGGCAGATGAAAAACAGAGTAAAAAACAAGGGAAATCACAATCTGATAAAAACAATTGTCATAGATATTCAATGTTAGTAGCAATCAAAGAATAAGATGCCCTCAAGCTTACAATCACACATACTAGATAGCTATCTCATCAATTTTTTCTCATGCTTTACCCTCTCAGGCTTCTCCCCCCCCCTCTACATGATCCTATTCATCTAATATATAGAAATTACATAAGTTACATACATTTATTGTCAACCTAATAATTAGGGACAGATTATAACTAACTCCTAGAATCACTGAGGGTGTACTTCTACCTTATCTACTTATAGTCAATAGTTGCAAGTTGCAACAGAAAACCCCAATTTCTAGGTACCCAGATCTGCACTAGAATAGGTCTTTAACAAACAAGTTCCACTTGGAAAATTGGTTGTCTTTTCCTCTGATCCTCAGTGATTGTTCTGATTTCTATCTTGACTCAACAAGTGAATAGGTCGAATAAATTGTTGGTACAATAGTTTTCCTCCAAACAGAGCATTTATGATAAAATACCCTGCAAATTGCTTCTAACATATTACTTTCACGTACTAGGTAAGCTGTAAAATATTCATGCTATAATAGTTTCTGGAAGGATCATCATCCTTTAGAGTCTCCATATGTATCAGATGCAAACTAGACACAACCCCTTTACTCATATCTCATAATTTTCATCTTCTTTCGATTAGATATTTTCTCAGGCATGCCATGTGTCTCGAACTACTAGAGGTTGTTGAAGCTTATTCCCTGGATATGGAAACTGATGACCACATGTCTATTTGACTGTTGGTTCTTTGCCTAAAAAAGGGATTCTCTGTCATGTGCTAAAATTTCTTTCTGTATTGCACAAGTTGCATTTTTTTATTCTTCATCCAGCTGCAGTGGAACCAACTTGTGTGTTTCCCTTTTCTTTAGAAATATCCACAACGTTTATTTGGATATTAATTGTAGGTAAGGATTGTGATCTTGAAGAAATCTCGACTTGTTTTTGAAAAGAAAGATATATATTCTATAGAGAATATATATGTTCCATGCCTCGCCACCAATGATACTGACACAGGACATCCATCATGTTTCAGAGAGATGCATGCATCTCATTTCTAGAAATTATCAATTTTTTCATTAGTAGTTTCTGGAGCTGCATGTATCGGGTCTCCAATCAGAATTAAATGTCTTACCCATTCTCAATTTTAAAAAAAAGCAATACAAGTAACAACTACACCCCCAAGTGCCCAAATAGATACAAAATATTGATCAAACTTTGTTGATGATGCTCTTTGCATTTGTTGTCACCATGCTAGAGTTAAATGGGGATGACTACTCTCTGAAGAAGACTTTTGAGATTCACTTGGAGAATAATATCTTCATCCACTGAGATCACCGTTGGCCATTGCATAGATGGAATCATAAGATCACGGACCCTAGGTAAGCTTGTGGCATCTATGGCAACGTTTGATATCTTCTATGACACACCAAAGTTAAGAGGAAACTCATCCAATGTCATGTTTCTTGTTGTAGAACCTGAAAAAGTTCAAAGCTGTGTTGTTTCCTTAAAACTTCATTTTCCCTTTATGCAACATCTCTTCGAAGAAATTCTCTCTCTATGGTTTTCTCTGTTGAAAATTCCTCTCTAATCACTCGGCCTCGGTAGCACTTTTGTAACGCTACTTTTTCTGTTACCAAGGCTTAATCGCTCTGATACCAAATTGGAGCTCACCTTTTTGCATAGCTTTATCACTTTTGACACCAACTGTAACAGTCTTTATATTACCAAACTATAGCGCTCTTCACCCCCTTCCAGGGCCAGGTAGGTGCTACCTTGCAGAAAACAACTCATACAGGCCTTATAAAAACAACATGCGTTTAATCAAAGAAACACATTTAAGCTCAGAGTAAGCATAATAATTATTACTAACATAAATAATCCATGGCAATAACATTAATCCAAATGCACAACAGAATACATGATAGTTATAATACACAGAGATACAGAAACATAATTAAAGCATCATCTGGTACTTATCTTTGAAACAATGGTAGTTCCACCAACCAAGTGTAGGCCTTCCACTAACCTCCCAGCCTTATACCACATTGCTCATCATCTCAGCAGTGGGTCACCCCCGAGCTGGGACTAAGCTCCACCCCAAGGTAAGGAATCCTAGGCTAGGCTGAGGTTACAGGGAAAACAACACAAAAAAACTGGAAGGATTCTTCCCAGGATGCCATCTTACGCCCACTACTTCCAGACTCTCATTCCCCACATGCTCGTTCCGCCCGGGAGTATACACCTTTACAAGCACAGTCCATCAGTGCTACACCTCCCTCTCTGGGTCTCGACAACATGCCAGATCAGGAAGTCTCTGAGCCCGAAGCTGGTGCTGGACACTCTCTGGAAGAAACCACTTCCCAACAAACTCTCTCACCTGGAGAGAGTTGCTCACAGACCTGACAACCTATTCTTCCAATCCTCAATCACCTCTCTCACCTAGAGAGAGTGTTGTACCACTGTCCAAGAAGCCACAAGCAGTCTAGTATTGCATGTCCACAACAACCCACGGGGAAAACAAACACAGGCTTTCCCAAACTGGTTCAACAATCACAGGATGGTCTCATGGTCATGACTTCAGGATAGGAACTCCACACACATGCTCTTTCTATTAGACAAAGGATGCATTGGCTTTCTGAATTTGACACAGGCCCTACCTGAATCAACACTGCGGCTCTCGGTTCAAAGGGTGTACGGGGTATACTCTTACAGAGGTCAGGCCGGACGTACCGTTCAGTCGATCGGGTCCAATGAAGGAGAAACCCCTATCACAGTTCGATTCAACAGTTTTCACTGCCATTACAACATAGTCTCACGGCTATGGTTTCGGGATTACGTGACCAACAATTCCCGCAGGGGTCGACACAAACTCCACGACTCCGAACAGAGGTGGATTGGATCTTCAGAACAAACACAGGCTTTTCCCCATTTCAAAATTGCACGAGGGTCTCTTGCAGAGGTCACACGGTTCATGCTCAGAACAGTCCAGGGTCGAATGGAGGAGGAACCCCCCAACACGGCTTGTCTTAGCATTTTATTGCATGCATCAGGGTTGACACTTGTCCCCCATGCGATTGCATGCATTCCTTCATCATGCATTCCTCCCACCATTTGGAAATCACATGTCCTTCCAAAAGGACTTAGGTTAAAGCATATAATGCACATATATTTTAGAATAATATTAAAATATTATTCCCAAGGCTTAAGCTCCTAGGCTCAACACTTAGCCCATTTTCCCCACCTTCCAGCCCCTAATCCCTTGCCCACTCTGTGGATTCTTAGTCCCCCATCACTCATTCATCATATCGGCCTGCACGCAGTGGTGTTTGTATTTTTATTAATGCTCTGCATGATTACATAGACAAAAGTAGGCTCTTGGCCTTCAACACTTAGGCTCCCTGGCCTAATAATCACATAAGCCCCCAGCTTATATAAACTTGGCTCACCAACCTATAAAACATACTTACAATTCATAATGAAAGCTTTACATCAAGGCTCAGCCTTGGGGACATTACAATCCCCCTCCCTTATTTTTGCACTGTCCTCAATGCAACTTTCACACAACATCAACAAGATTTCCAAAATCTTCAAAAATATGTGGGTATTACGCACGTATAGCGTCCTCATGCTCCCATGTCACGTCCTCAGGATTGTACCAGGTCCACTGGACCCTTACAAGCTCAATAGCTTGATTCCAGAGCTGTTTTATTTTCCTGTCCAATATGTGCACAGGATGCACTTGTAGGACACTTTCTGGTTCCACCTAAATCATATTCCAATCGATTACATGATTAGCATCAGGTATACATATTTCTTAAGTAATGAAATATGATACACCTTAGGTATAGTCATGGATGTAGTAATGAAACCATATATGCAATGTATATGTATGTATATACAAACAAATTCAATAACATTAAAACTGTATACAATGTACACAACATACAATAAATAGAGAATTCTACTTATCTTTTGATTGAGAGACCTCCCACCCCAGAGAAGATCTATGACTCCATCGGGAAATGGCTTCCCAAGATAGCCATGGTCCACAATCCTTATCCACATGGTCTAGGCCAAGGTACCAGACCTTAGTAGCACTCCAACCATTCAAACCTTGGCAGTACTCCAACCAACGATATCTTATTCCCCACATGCCTGTCCCACCTGGGAGTATACACCTTCACAAGCACAGTCCATTGGTGCTACACCTCCCTTCCTTGGGCTTGGCAATAGGCCAGATCATAAGTCTTAGAGCACCGTGGCTCCAGGAGTTCCAACTTCCCTCAAAGGTTTCCAAGCAACATCTTCCCAAGATACTCTTTGTAGCCAACATTTTAACTTTTATCATCATCATCTCATCTACATCAACCACATGCAGTTATCATGAGAGAACATACAAGAATTCATTTAGGAATTCCAATTAATTTGAAAGGAAATTCAAGTTTCATTCCCAAAACATGACGTCCTATTTCATGATTCATCTTGGCTATTGCCACATTATGAATGCAGTCATGCTTGTGATTTTTCCACAGGCACAAAACTGCCTACAATTTTCCTACAAGACTTCATCTTGCATACTGCCAACAAATTGTCAGTATTTTCTGTATATCATAATTCAATATGTACAACATCTTATGCAATAATCTTATAATTTCTGCACTTGGCAATTCAATCACAATTACCAAACAACTTGACCAATAGAATGACTTGTCATTCTATGCATATGCATGTCCATAGTTAACAACAGTAAGTTCATTATTTCAATTTTCTGAACATAAAATTTTATGTAGTCTCCATTCCTGTGACTACCTGGCTTGTAACAAGTTCTATCTTTTAATTCTTTGGTTATTACCCCATAACCAAATTAACATGACATTCTACTATGTCAATGTGTGCATTCAGAAGATAAAAATATTTGAATTAACACATGCCTACAACCTTTACCACATCTGGTGGTATGCATTCAAATAATATAATCATGTGATTTAATCACATAGCTCTGGCTGAGGAATTTCTTACCATAATTTCCTTTCAACAGTTATGCAAAAATAGTGATAAAAACTCATACCTACATGACTGTCATTAAAAATTATACTACCTGAATATCTGATAGTAGTAGAAGCTTTCAAGCTTCTTTTACCAGACTTATAACCATCTCTTCATCTCTCTGTTGCTTCCTTCATGAGGCAACAAAATTACCAACAACACCTGCAACATGCAAGCATTCTTTCTTCTGGCTGACCCAACGAGCCAAAACACACTTGCTGCCACAAATTGCAGAAACTTCTTTCTCCCTATAACACCTTTTCTTACGGATCCCAGAAGTATTCAATTCTTCCAGGATTCCTGAATCTTCTTGTGCTCTCCATTGTAATAACTATGCATAGTTATTCCTTCCCTGAGCATTTTCAATGCAGTTTTTTCCCACCTTAGTGGGGTCTGCTGACCTCCCATTCAATGGGTCCTCAACTCTCGGAGCTGGAGAATCTTTTTGGGTCCTTACTAGAACCTCCAAAAAACAATTCCATAGGCCTCGCACGAAAACTCACCCGCGAGAACTAGCGGCGACACAAGTTTCTCCCACATGGCCACCGACTATGACCATGCACCTATCCAAAAGGCGTTTCAGGATTTCACGTACCGGGTGTTTCAATATGAGTCACCCTCGACTGTCTCTCTATCCCCAAAATTTGAAACAAGAGTCTATCACGTTCTAGCTCTTCCTTTAACTTCCACCGGCGTGACTTCTAGCTATGACCTAGGGCCCAACTTCCGAGCGCTATAGGACTTTACCCTTCACGAACTTTAAGGACTAACTCTCCTCCTTTATCCCAAGGTCTGAACTCCCGAACCCCAGTTGCCTCAGATCAAAGGTCCATATATTTCCAGGTTCGACAGTCCCAATCAATTCCTTGCGAATCAACAATTCGTGTTTTGGGGTTTCGAAAGACAGTTTCCCCTTCTTTTCTTCCAATTTTCTGATTTCCCGATGAAAGGAATCAATGGTTTGATATTCCCTGATATCGACAGTTCAATACGTCCCCTGAGACTTCGAGTGCTAAATGACTCTTAGCGTTATCCTCCTTGCAGTTGGATGGATCCGATGGCTCATGGGTTTTTGGCACTTCTTCCTAGAAGCGCTCCATCGTCTGATTCTACCCTTGTTAATCTATTTCACGATTCAGGACTTGGAGTGACCAAGAATTTGGCCTGCGCTCCAAGTTCAAGATCCTTGAATTCATGATTTCTTGAATGAGATCAATGGCTGTCATTGACCTGGATCTGACGGTCGCTATCCTTCCTGAGCTTCAAAGTATCGGAAGATACTCAGCCTTAAACCCCTCGCCGTTCTGCAAGATCCAACGACTCTCGCAACTTCGACACTTCCTCCACGAAGTGTCTCCACCGTCCATATGACTCCTCTCCTTTGCTACCTCCCAGAGGTTAAAATCCATGTGCCTTCCTCCGGATCCGATGACTATCGTCTCTTTGCACTAGATCTAACAACCCAGATCTCTTCCTCTCCAGCTGATCTAATGACAATTATGATCCCTTCTGAGCTTTAGAACTTATCCCTTCCCCTTGGAATATTTTCTGAAGTTTCAAAGGCATCGACTTTGCTTCTCTTGCGAGCTCAATTCCCTTGAATATCACCTGTGTTCTAGGAACGCTGTCCCTCCTGAGCTTTGTTGACTGTGAAACCTCGAAGGGTTTCTCGACCTCTTGCTCCTCTTTGTTGTTACTCTGTGCACAACAACACTATCCTTCCTGAGCTTCCGAACTTGAACCTCTAAGGGATTCAACCCTTGCCTTCTCCTTCAAATGGAGATTGGTGCCCTCTGACAACTTCTTTCTCAAGCACGCTTTGCTGAGCCTACATGGTGTTCAATGACCCTGTGATACTTCTCCTATCTCAGAACTCGAAAGAGTTCCCTCTGTGCACACTTGCACCAACTCGATGCCCTTCCTGGAAAAGTTCTCCAGAATCCTCAATGACTCTGTCTTCTCACTAAACTCAAAACATAGTTCTCCTCAATGCATCCTGTGCATTTTCTCAATGCCCTCTTGGCAGAGTCTCACAGAATTCTCAAAAATTCTGTCTTCCTTCTCGACACTTCTCCTTCCTCTGATCTCAGAATAGAGTTCTTCTGTGCACTCTATGCACTTTCTCAATGCACTCCTGGCAGAGCTTCCACGGAACCCTCAATGATTCTGTTTTCTCAGTGCTTTCCTCTACACAGTCTTACCTCCAAGGATTCCTACCATCCGTTCAGGTTCTCAATGTCTTCTTTCCAAATATCTTGGCGCCAATTCTTCTGGACTTGACTTCCTCCCTAACTTGAAGGATTTCGAATATTTTGAAGGCTTTGATGGTGTTTTCCAAAAGACTTTTTGGTGCCCTCCTGACACCCTCTACGCTCGTCTCCTGGAGTCTTTCGAACTTAAACAAGTTCCCTCTATAAGCACTTCTTACGATGGGTATGCACACTCTACATACAAAAGTTCTATGCTATCTCTTCTGAGCTTCATTTTCTGAACTGAAAGCATTATGTGTCTCTTCCATTTCTTTGTACTTTGTGGCAATTCAAATCAGTTTTTACAGTCATCAACCTTCTGCAATACAAATGTGCAGACGACTAGAATTTGTCAGACCTTCATTTCTTGACAATTTCTTCATCATTCTTGACAATCAAATTTAAGAAAATGTTTCAATTTCATGACTTTTCCGATCTCTTCTCGGCTCCGTACTTTTCGGGACTTCGGGTTTTTAGTACCTGGGAGTTCACAATGCAGTGACTCCCAACCTCTTGTCACTCCTATCCCCAAAATCTGATACACGGTTTCTCTTACGAGATCCAACGATCCTCGATGAGTTGGATCTAACGGTCCAGATCCTTTCAGGATTTCATGACCAGAAATTCACGATGCAATGACTCCCACTCTTTGTCGCCTCAATTCTTGAATTCCAAAAATTCGGTTTCCTTGCTCTCTGGGCCCACAACATAGCTATCGCCCTTAAAACCTGTTACGATTCTTTAGTCTCCGATGGCTTTGGGACTTCGGGACTTTGGGTTTTGGGACTTCAGGTTCTCAGTACTTGGGAGTTCACTATGCAGTGACTTCCAACACCTTGTCACTACAATCCCTGAAATCCAAAATTTGGATTTACTTTATTCTCCGGGCCCACAACACAACTGTCGCCCTTAACCGCAGTGGCACATGGCACGTTTCGGAGGATCCACGTCTCCATCGGTGACGTCTTTGGGTCCCACTGCTCTCGTCTATCTTTTAAATTCTCTGGCACGTGGTACACATCCATGCACCCATGTCCATTCCAAGAAAAAATCCAATGGTTAGGTCCCCTCTCAGATCCACGACATAGATATTTTTGGCGTTTCGGGGTTTCGAGCATCGAGAGTCCACGTATCCCATATCTCGAATTTCCATTTGCCGAAATCTTGAAATTATGGTTTACTCCTCTGTCGAATCAGATGGTCAACTCCCTTCCTACGATATATGGTGTAGATCGTTTTGATATTTTGGGTTTCAGGTTTTGAAGGTGTTCACCTTCCTCACTTCCCATCTCCCGACTTTGCGAAATTTGAAAGGTTTTTGCGACTAAATTGAGCGTGAATCCCCCATATCTAACGGTCAAGCCTTCCCCCTATATCTACAACGTAGATCTTCTTGGGTTTTCGAGTTTTTGGGAGTTCGCGTATCGCGATTCCCACGCTCCTGTGCAACTCCAAAGGGTTTTTAAACCTTGCGCACGTTTTCCCGATCTGTCGGTCACGAGGGTTCGCTACTTCCATCTCGAATAGATCCTAAGGCTCCAACATTGCTGGTGTGGAGTCCTCTCTCCCTGTGGCCATATACCACACCAGCTGTGGTTTCACAACACCGCTATACCTCCTGAGCTTATAGGCACAGTCAAGTAACTCCTTGACACTCTGAACCATACCAAGGTCCGAAATTGGTCCTCCAGACCCAATTTCTCCTCTCACCCTCAGTCCAAAGACACTCAACTGGCCCATCTAGGCTCAGTGTCAAAACCTTGGCTTTGATACCAAATTGTAACGCTACTTTTTCTGTTATCAATGCTTAATCGCTTTGATACCAAATTGTAGCTCACCTTTCTACATAGCTTTATCACTTCTGATACCAATTGTAACAGTTTTTCTGTTACCAAACTGTAGCACTCTTCACCCCCTTCCAGGGCCAGGCAGGTGCTACCTTCTAGAAAAAAACTCATATAGGCCTTATAAAAAGAACATGCGTTTAATCAAAGAAACACATTTAAGCTCAGAGTAAGCATAATAATTATTACTAACATAAATAATCCATGGAAATAACATTAATCCAAATGCACAGCATAATACATGATAATTATAATACACAGAGATACAAAAACATAATTAAAGCATCATCTGGTACTTATCTTTGAAATAGTGGTAGTTCCACCAACCAAGTGCAGGCCTTCCACGAACCTCTCAGCCTTATACCACACTGCTCATCAGCTTAGCAATGGGTCACCCCCGAGATAGGACTAAGCTCCACCCCAAGGTAAGGAATCCTAGGCTAGGCTGAGGTTATAGGGAAAACAACACAGAAAGACTGGAAAGATTCTTCCCAGGATCCCATCTTACGCCCACTACTTCCAGACTCTCATTCCCCACATGCATGTTCTGCCCGAGAGTATACACCTTCACAAGCACAGTCCATCGATGCTACACCTCATTCTCTAGGTCTCGACAACGGACCGAATCAGGAAGTCTCCGAGCCTGAAGTTGGTGCTGGACACTCTCTAGAAGAAACCACTTCCCAGCAAACTCTCTCACCTGGAGAGAGTTTCTCACAGGCTTGACAACCTGTTCTTCCAATCCTCAATCACCTCTCTCACCTAGAGAGAGTGTTGTACCACTGGCCAAGAAGCCACACGCAGTCCAGTACTGCATGGCCACAACAACCCACGGGGAAAATAGACACAGGCTTTCCCAAACTGGTTCAGCAATCACAGGATGGTCTCATGGTAACGGCTTCGAGACAGGGACTCCACGCACAGACTCTCTCTGTCAGAAAAAGGATGCATTAGCTTTCCAAATTTGACAGAGGCTCTCCCAAAATCAACACTGCAGCTCTCGGTTCAAAGGGTGTACGGGGTATACTCTTACAGAGGTCAGGCCGGACGTACCATTCAGTAGATCGGGTCCAATGAAGGAGAAACCCCTATCATAGCTCAATTCAACAGTTTTCATTTCCATTACAGCATAGTCTCATGGATATGGTTTCGGGATTGCGTGACCAACAATTCCCGTAGGGGTCGAAAAAGACTCCACGGCTCCGAACATAGGTGTATTGGCTCTTTAGAACAAACACAGGCTTTTCCCCCGTTTCAGAATTGCACGAGGGTCTCTTGCAGAGGTCACACGATTCATGCTCAAGACAGTCTAGGGTTGAATGGAGGAGGAAACCCCCAACACAGCTCGTCTTAGCCTTTTATTGCATGTGCCAGGGTTGACACTTGTCCCCCATGCGACTGCATGCGTTCCTTCAGCATGCGTTCCTCCCACCCTGTGGAAATCACATGTCCTTCCAAAAGGACTTAGGTTAAAACATATAATGCACATATCTTTTGGAATAATATTAAAATATTCTTCCCAAGGCTTAAGCCCCTAGGCTCAACACTTAGCCCCTTTTTCCCACCTTCCAGCCCCTAATCCCTTGCCCACTCTGTGGATGCTTAGTCCCCCATCACTCATTCATCATGTCAGCCTACACATGGTGGTGTTTATATTTTTATTAATGCTCTGCATGATTACATATACAAAAGCAGGCTCTTGGCCTTCAACACTTAGGCTCCCTGGCCTAATAATCACATAAGCCCCCAACTTATATAAACTTGGCTCACCAGCCTATAAAACATACTTACAATTCATAATGCAAGATTTACATCAGGGCTCGACCTTGGGGACATTACAACTTTCATCATTATTTGACAGTTGGATGCTCTGAAACAAAACACCAAAATGATAATGCTTTGGAAAGACCTAGAAACTTGGCGTTGTTCTAACACTTGGTATTGAATGCATCTCATTTCTAGACACTACTCAATTTTTTCATTAGTAGTTTCTGGAGCTGCATGTGTCGGGTCTCCAATCAGGATTAAATGTCTTACCCATTCTCAATTTTAAACACAAGAAATACAAGTAACAACTGCACCCCCAAGTGCCCAAATAGATACACAATATTTATCAAACTCTGTTGATGATGCTCTTTGCATTTGTTGTCACCATGCTAGAGTTAAATGGGGATGACTGCTCTCTGAAGAAGACTTTCAAGATTCACTTGGAGAATAATATCTTCATCCACTGAGATCACCATTGGCCATTGCATAAATGGAAATCATAAGATCATGGACCCTAGGTAAGCTTGTGGCATCTATGGCAACATTTGAGCTCTTTGATGATACACCAGGGCCAAGAGGAAACTCATCCAATGTCATATTGCTTGTTGTAGAACCTGAAAAAGTTCAAAGCTGTGTTGTTTCCTTACAACTTCCTTTTCCCTTTATGCAACATCTCTCCGAAGAAATTCTCTCTCTATGGTTTCCTCTGTTGAAAATTCCTCTCTAATCACTCGGCCTTGGGAGCACTTTCATCATTATTTGATAGCTGGATGCTCTAAAACAAAACACCAATATGATAATGCTTTGTAATGACCTATAAACTTGGCATTTTTATAACACTTGGTATTGAATGTTTTGCGCTGCCAATCGACATCTTAATCCCAATTTTTAGTATACCCAATACTTGGCATTCAACCGTCTTATGGAGATCCTGGTGGTGCTTCAATTTTCAACAGTTGTAACTAAATCGACACTTGATTTATTGATCACCAACATTTGTTGATGCTCCATTCACTTGAGCATTTGGATTTCTTACCCATCGCATGCTTAACAATTGAACTTGGTGCTTTTCTATTTTCGTGTATGCAGAGGAAAATATCCATATGCATGAGACAAAAACCCTTTAATATGTTTGAATGCTGATAGTTGTAGAAAAAAAATTGATGCATAGTGCATGAAGATGACATGTTTGTGGGATCCTCCCGTGGCGCCTTGTGTTGAGTAACTCGACTGGGCTTGTGCGCTACTGTTGATGGTAGTCAATAAGCTTGGAGATGTATATCTCACATGGATAAAATAGTGTTATGTATTTTAGTTTATATACCCAAGTAGTTTCATAAAATTTCAATGCGTAGAGCACTATGTTCCCCTCTCCTTGGTGACTTGGGTTGGCGTTTGTGCATTGTAATGTTGTGTCGTGTGGCTAGTAGTAGTAGGTGCTAACCTGTGTTGTTGATCCATATTTTATGAGAAGAACGAAATGAATATAGATTATTATTAGGTTCTTAACAAAAAATAATAGAGATACAGTAAAACTGGTTTTCTATTCAATAACGAAATAAGCTGAAACTGTAAAATGCAGCGGAAACAAGCTTGCTGGAATGGTGGCAGCTTATCTCTGAGAAGAGATGTGACGACAACGCGCATTCACAAGAAGAAGATTAAAATGAGGCTCTGAAGGCCTTTTTACAATAATAAAGAATGCTAAAAACCCTAGACATCCAAAAACCTAACCCTAGGAGATGAAACGCCAAAAGTCATGTGGGCTCCGTTTGGGTAAGCTAGTACATCAACTTCTCGGGGTCGTAACTTTTGCATACGATCTCCGTTTTAGGTGTGTGATAGCCCATTGGAAAGGTATCGTTAAGGAGATTCATTTTGGGGGCTTAATCATGCATTTGGATATCATTAAGGAGCTTGATACCGAAAAACCTTCATTTAGGCCCTCAAAATGGCCCCGGAAGTAAAAACTGCTAAAAATAGTAAATTGCCAAAAATATCAGAAAACTGTTTTGAGACAGTTGGAAAAGGTGGGTGGCCACCGATATCCATATGGATCAATCCTCCCTCCTTAGGAAGCAATGGTATCCATTCCGTTGAGGTCCCCCATTAGATGAGGAAATTTCTGCTGAATTTGGCCCCAGGTGAGCCACTTGCCTTGGTGCAGGAGCTGCCCTGCTTTGACAACTCGATAAAGCTGGATCCTTTTTTGTCGAGTGCCCTTGATCTATCTATCCAAAATATGATCATTGGATGCCTATTGTATGTATTTGAGGTTGAGCTTTGTTGGTGTCAGTTGTTCTGCTACTTCTAAGGTGTCCAATAATGGTGGGAAATAAGGGCGAAGGAGATCCACGTTGAACATTGGGTGCAGGCCAAGGAAAGGAGGAATGTTGAGCTCAAAAGAATTATCCCCCACGACCTTGGTGATAGTGTAAGGTCCATAATGGAGTGGGTGAAGCTTTAGATGGGGTCCTGTAAGGCATTCTTTCTGCAAGTGAAACCAAACTTTGTCGCCCACCTGAAACTTATGCCGACACCCGATGTTCATCATGGTGTTGTTTGTACTTGTCATTGGACTTCTATAGGATATCTTGAACCTGTTGGAGGATGTGATGGATCTTCTCAATGAATCGAGTGGCTTTGTCAGCTTTAGTTGGAGCAGGAGATGAGTCAGTCGAGGTGACCGCAAGGGGAAATGCAACATCTATGGGACCCAATGGTTGGAATCCCAACCACACTTGAAAGGGGCTATGGTCGGTTGAGCTATGCAAGGCTCGGTTGTAGCTATGCTGGACATAAGGAAGGATCTCATCCCATGTGCGAGGGTTCTTTGAATTATACATGTGAAGGATATGCACAATCATTCGATTTACAACCTCGGTTTGGCCATCTGTCTGGGGGTGGAAGGCCGTGGATTTGGTGAGCTTGGTGTCCAGCAGTGACTAGAGGCTTGACCAGAATGTGCTGAGAAATTGACTATCTTGATCTGAGACAATGGTTTGTGGGATTCCAAAATGTACCCAGACTCGTTCAAAGAAGAGCTTGGCAGTGGCCTTTGCTGTGATGCTCTTCTTGCAGGCAAACAGAATTGCCATCTTAGAAAAGCGATCAACAACCACAAAAACACAGTCATTTCCCCGCTTGGTGGATGGGAGGCCCAACATGTAGTCCATTGAGATGGATTCCCCTGGCCTGTACGGAGTAGGAAGAGGGGTGTACAAGCCCTGTTTCTTAGTGGTCAGTTTGGCAATAGTGCAGGCAGTGCATGACCTGATATACTTGCCGACCTCCTATCGAAGTTTCAGCCAGTAGAAATGTTTCTGTAGCATCGCCACTATCTTTTCGACGCTGAAGTGTCCTGCCACCCGACTGTAGTGGGCTTCCCGATCAACTTCGCTCGCTTGCTTGATGGAACACAGATATGGCCCAGACGACATAACAACCCATCCTGAAGATGGAAATTATCGACAACTGCATTTGCACCCAACATTTGGTAGGTGGTGGC
>ML777064.1:1853159-1890702 GCA_009831015.1 Picea engelmannii | reverse complement strand
GACTGGCGGTCTGCTGAGGCAATCAACGACGCGATTGGTGCTTCCTGTTTTATACTTGGTGTTGAGGTGGAATTGCTGCAAGTATGTGGACCACTTTTGATGGCGGTCATTTTGTAGTTTTCCCTGTGTCTGCATGAACTGCAGTGGCTTATGATCAGTGTGGATGACTGTCTCCTTCCCAAGAATGTAACGTCTCTACTGGCAACATGCTTGCACAATGGAGTACATTTATTTGTCGTAAGTAGGGTACTTACAGACAATATCTGACAGTGTCTCACTATGATAGGCTACGGGGTGGCCGTGCTGAGTGAGAACGGTGCCCACGGCCTAGTTTGAAGCATCTGTCTCTATCTCAAAGGGATGCTGCAGGTCTGGTAGTGAAAGTACTGGGGCTGAGCACAAGCGCTGCTTCAAATCATCAAACGCTTGTTGTTGGGACTGGCCCCATGCAAATTTCGCCTTAGCACCACCCCTGTTTATTTGGCTAAGGGCCCATGCAATATGGGAGAAACCCAACACGAACCTGCGGTAGAAATTAGCAAGTCCCAAGAAGATCTGAAGCTCAGTGAGTGTTGTTGGGGCTGGCCAGTCATGGATGACTTGGATCTTGGTTGGGTCCACATGTACGCCATGCTGATCAATGATGTAGCCCAGGTAATGGACCCTGTCCATGCCGAAGGAGCATTTTTCCAGGTTGGCGTATAGCTTGTGCTGCCGCAGGGTGTGCAGAACCTACTGAATATGCTGCAAGTGTTCGTCCCAAGTCTTGCTGTAAATTAGAATGTCATCCAGATACACCACTACAAAAGAATTGGTGAATGGTCTCAGGATATCGTCCATCATCCTCATGAAAGTGGTTGGAGCATTTGTCAAACCAAGGGGCATGACTAGCCATTCAAAAAGTCCTTCCTTTGACTTGAAGGTGGTCTTCCATACATCTGTCTGTTCTATCGGGACCTGGTGGTAGCCAGACTTCAGATCAATCTTACTGAAGTATTTAGCCCCTGTGAGTTGATCAAGGAGGTCATCGATTCAGGGAATGGGGTACCGATTTCTGAAAGTGATTTTATTCAGAGCCCGATAATCAATACAGAGTCGCCAGGTTCCATCTTTCTTCTGTACCAGCACGATTGGGCTCCCGCAAGGTGATGAGCTAGGGCGTATGTGCCCCTTGTGGAGCAGTTCTTGGATCTGTCTCTTGATCTGCTCATTCTCTAACAAAGAGTGACGATAGACTGGCCCATTGGGCAACGGTGCGTCGGGGGTCAGATCGATGGGGTGTTTGACCTGGCAGTGCAGAGGTACCCCTGTAGGTGAGGAGAAGATATCTGAGTATTCTTCCATGACCTTATCTACTTGATTCTACTGTGTGGAGAGGTTAGTCGCAGAGACCCTGGATGTGGCTACTATCTTTCGCTTATTTTGAGAGCGAATCATGAAGAAGACAAACTTCCCCGTTTGAGAGATGACCTTCCTGCATTGCTTAGCAGAGATCAAGGAAATAGCACTAGGTGGGACTGCCTCGAGTATCCTATACAATTTCCTATTCAAAGTAATAATAACACTACGAGGCCTAGACTCATATACAACATGATGTTTCCATAAATAAGTTTGGCCCAAAAGAACATCAAAAACTTCAAGAGGAGAAAGATCACATAATACCTCATCTTTGAAGGGCTTGATGCCGTATGATAGTCAAAACTGTTGGCCGACACAGAGATCACTTCCTTGGCGGAGCCATCCAATGGTGTAGGGTTGTGGGTGTGGCATTGTTGGCAGGGCTAGCTGCTTGATGACCTCTGCTAAGATGAGGTTCTTCTGGCTACCGCTGTCAAGGATGAAGTGCAACGGGGTGCCTTTTACCCACATCTGTGAATGGAAGAGGCGCTCTCCTTATTCTGGCTCGTCTAGTTCACCAGGCTGGATCTTGGTGGTAGCAATGGTGGCACTGGGTTCCGTGTCAATGATCTGTCTTCCCCTTTTTGGTTCTGTCTCGGAGTCAGAATCTACATCTGATTCAGAGGCTTTCACTTCGGCCACCAATGACTGTTTTGAGCGATAGTCAGCAGTGCTATGCCAAGGGCTCTTATGGAAGTCGCACCACTCCCTGGTATCTTTCTTTGTCTTTCCAGTGTCCTTCTTTGCTTGCGCCTTGTAGCAGTTGTCTTGATACTGTCCATCTTTTCTCTATCCTTTGTTCGGTGGGTTGGGGCCGCCCTTTCTTGGATTTTGTTGTGAGGGGTTCCTAGGCCCAAATTGCCGCGTCTTTTGTTTGAGCTTCTACTTGATTTTGACGGCATATCGGTAGGCCGCGCCCAAGGATGAGATGTCTAGAAATTCCATTTCAGTCTGGATGTATCTATGCAGAGCACTGTGATACTTGAGCACTAGATGTCTCTCTGAATCTTTGATACCCAACTTGGTGCGCAAGGTATGGAAGATATTTGTCAAATCTGGCACTGCTTGGTCTCTTTCTTGCCGCAGTGTGGTCCATTTGGTATACAGGTCATCATAACTTTCGACAGGGTAGTATTGTTCCTTAATAGCATCCCTGAAGGATTCCTAGTTGTCCGTGACTGAAAATAATGAGGTTTCCTCTGTTTCCTTTTGCTCACAGAAAGTTTCCCACCAAGCTTTGACATGGGGAATGACTTTGAGGAGCGCAAAAGTAATCTTTTCTCTATTCGAAAATTTATGAACAGAAAAATACCCTTCTAGTAGATTCAACCACTTGTCTACATCATCTGCGTCTATATGACCTTCAAATATAGGAATATAAAAGTTTATTTGTACCTTGAAGGGGGCGACACCTTCGTTCGAAGAAGATGCATCGCTTGTTGGTAGTCGCCGAAGGATTTGCGCGAAACTATCCATCATCTCGTTCCTCTATTGCGTGAGGGATTCCTCAATCAACAGTTTGAAAGGATCTCCTATCCCATCATATTTCTTTTCTCCTACCATGGGAGGTCGCTTGGGCGTGCGAGAGCTTCTGTCCTCAAGAGAAACAAGCTCAAGACCCAACTCTTTGTACTCCGACCTTGTTGGGGACATGCATTAAGACGACAAGGAGCAGACCGCTCTGATACCACTGATCTGGATTTTATGAGTAGAACGAAATGAATATAGATTATTAACAGGTGCTTAACACAAAATAACAGAGATACAGTAAAACTAGTTTTCTATTCAATAACGAAATAAGCTAAAACTGTAAAATACAGCGGAAACAAGCTTACTGGAATGGTGGCGGCTTATCTATGAGAAGAGATGTGACGGCAGTGCGCATTTGCAAGAAGAATATTACAATGAGGCTCTAAAGGCCTTTTTACAATAATAAAGAATGCCAAAAACCCTAGACATCCAAAAACCTAACCCTATGAGATGAAACGCCAAAAGTCATGTGGGCCCCGTTTGGGTAAGCTAGTACATCAACTTCCTGGGGTCATAACTTTTGCATACGATCTCCATTTTAGGCGTGTGATAGCCCATTGGAAAGGTATCGYCGAGGAGATTCATTTTGGGGGMTCAATAATGATTTTGGACATAATTGAGGAGCTCGATACCGAAAAACCTTCATTTAGGCCCTCAAAATGGCCCCGGAAGTAAAAACTGCTAAAAATAGTAAATTGCCAAAAATGTCAGAAAACTATTTTGAGCCAGTTGGAAAAGGTGGGTGGCCACCGATATCCATCTGCATCAGTTGTATTTGATGGAAGGTGCTTGGATCGATAACTTGTGAACTTGGTATTCGATGCCTGATGGGGAGATTGGGCCTCTGGGCCCAATAAGTTTGCTAGAGTAAACATTAGCACTGTAAAAAGGCCTGAAACCCAGATTTTCCTAAAAGGAATAAATTATTTTTCACTTGTCCAAAATAACCCAAGATATAATACTATCAATCCAAGATCATAACAACACATATAAAAACTGGCATGCGTTGCATAAAAAACATTGTTTAAGCAACACTCCTTTAAAGTTTTAAACTGGAAGTTTCAGGTACTAACACTGGCTCCTTCTGGGGATGGCATGCTCCCTGTGAGTTACCAAGAATAAGCAGACCATGTTCCTTAATCTTTTCCCATCTCAATCCTCTTTCCAAATTCTGCAACTTTAACCATGCTTGAAAACAAAACTAAAAACACTGCTCTACTAATGACAAACTGAACTGGAACACCTACTCTTGTGATGGTCTTATTTATATACATAGACCTACACTAATCAATCCACTTGCTTAATTAAGTAATATGATATGTCCAATGTAACCAATCAAACAACTGATTGAGAGATTGGACTCTTGGTCGGTCTTGAAATTTTAGAATGAATAGTGATATAAGAAATTTTGACTCAAAATACAATTGAAACTGATATTCATGGTGCATAAGAAATACAACATCTAAGATAAAAAAATATCCATGTATAATGCCACCAGATCATAAAAATCACCAGGAAGAATACTTTGATAGAAAATGTATGCCTCGTTTCCTTGTTGACGATTCTCTTTGCATTCATCATAAGCTGGTGGATTATGGTAGACCTTTGAACATGAAGATATTGAAATTGATTCATGATTATCATCTCCTTGAACAAAGAACTCGGGAAGCTGGTTTTTTGAAATTTCTAGAGGAACTTGAATCTCCTCAACATTCCCAGAAAAAGGAACATGAATTTGTGCGTTAAAGTTTGAATCTTGTTCATTGATACTCAATGAAGAAACAATGTTTTCCTGATGATTCTGAACTTCAAAAGTACCGTTAAGATAAGAAAAATCCTTGGAATTTATCTGAGCTAAAAAGCATTCATATTCTTTTTCAAGTTCCTTAAGAAGCTTCTTTAAGAAATTAAATTTATCCTCTTCACCAAAGACATTGTAAGAATCTAAAAAAGAGGATAAAACTGAAGAAGAATTTTCTTCCCATTCATTATAAGAAAACATACCTATCCATTCTATAAAATATTGAATAAAAGTAGGGTCTGCCACCAACTCTGTTATCTTGGTAAATGAAGCAACTAGATTAGTGGTTGAACTCACCATGTTGAAACAATGGAGTCACCAGTAAATCTTTAAGCATGGATTCTTCAACCATGTGGAGTGCTATGTGAATGATAAGAAGTCTAAAGTGTCCAAATTTATTTCACCATCCAAATCTAGATCTCTTCGTTGTCGTTCTCCCAGGGAATCTTTCTTCGCTGCTTTGTTCCCGACAACGGAGCCAAAAGATGTTAGTCCCTAAAGTTTCACTGGACTGGTAAGGGAAAGCTAGGGAATCATCAAATTATTGTAATGATTTTATAAATAAGGATGTGTTTTGGGTTTTGAAAGAAGGTGGATCAGGTAGATTGAAGAGAAAGAATAAGAGTAACAAGCTAAATGCAGATAAGTTAAACTACCATTGGGCATGGAGTCAAGTAAACACCTTGTTGATTGAAGGCAATCAAATCGCATATCAAATAAGAAGTTTATATGAAAATGGGTAGAAGAATAGGGAATAAAAAAAAAGTAGAATACCCATCAAACCAAGATTCTCTTTGTCAAATGGATGAAACGGTACTTGAAACAAAACACACAAATAGTAGGCAGTCACAACAAAATATTTATCGCTCGAGAATCTATTATCCATGGGCAGCCATTGATTCTCAATGTCTACAATTCGTTCAAGCAAGATGAAAAACAGAGTGTAAAACAAGGAAGATGAAAAACATAGTAAAAAACATAGTAAAAAACAAGGGAAATCACAATCTGATAAAAACAATTGTCATAGATCTTCAATGTTAGAAGCAATCACAAAATAAGATTCCCCCAGGCTTACAATCACACATATTGGATGGATATCTCATCAATTTTTTCTCATGCTTTAGCCTCTCGGGCTTCTCCCCCCCCTCTACATGATCATGTTCATCTAATATATAGAAATTACATAAGTGACATACATTTATTGTCAACCTAATCATTAGGTACAGATTACAACTAACTCCTAGAAGCCCCGAGGGTGAACTTCTACCTTATCTACTTATAGTCAATAGTTGCAAGTTGCAACAGAAAACCCCAATTTCTAGGTACCCAGATCTACACTAGAATAGGTCTTTAACAAACAATTTCCACTTGGGAAATTGGTTGTCATTTCCTCTGATCCTTAGTGATTGTTCTGATTTCTATATTGACTCAACAAGTGAACAGGTCGAATAGATAGCTAGTCCAACAATTGTCCTCCAAACAAAGCATTTATGATAAAATACCCTGCAGATTGCTTCTAACATATTCCTTTCATGTACTAGCTAAGCTGTAAAATATTCATGCTATAATAGGTTCTGGAAGGACCATCATCCTTTGGAGTCTCCATATGTATCAGATGAAAATATTTCACAACCTCCTTACTCATATCTCATAATTTTCATCTTCTTCCGATTAGATATTTTCTCAGGCATTCCATGTTTCTCGAACTACTGGAGGTCGTTGAAACTTATTCCCTGTATATGGAAACTGATGACCACATGTCTATCTGACTGTTGGTTCTCTACCTAAAAAAGGGATGCTCTGTCATGTGCTAAAATTTATTTATATATTGCACAAGTTTCATTTTTGTATTCTTCCTCCAGCTGTAGTGGAACCAACCAGTGTGTTTCCCTTTTCTTTAGAAATCTTCACAACCTTTATTTGGATATTAATTGTAGGTAAGGATTGTGATCTTGAAGCAATCTCAGCTTTTTTTTGAAAATAAAGATATATATTTGATAAAGCATCTATCTGTTCCATGCGTCACCACCAATGAAACTAACACATGACATCCATCATGTTTTAGAGAGATGCATGCATCTCATTTCTAGACAATACTCAATTTTTTCATCAATAGTTTCTAGAGATGCATGTACTAGGTCTCCAATCATGCTTAAATGTCTTACCCATTCTCAATTTTAAACACAAGTAATACAGGTAACAACTGCATCCCCAAGTGCCCAAATATATACACAATATTGATCAAACTCTGTTCATGATGCTCTTTTCATTTGTTGTCACCATGCTAGATTTAAATGGGGATGACTGCTATTTGAAGAAGACTTTCGAGATTCACTTGGAGAATAATATATTCATCCACTGAGATCACCGTTGGCCATTGCATAGATGGAATCATAATATCATGGACCCTACATAAGCTTGTGGCATCTATGGCAACATTTAAGATCTTTGATGATACACCAAGGCCAAGAGGAAACTCATCCAATGTCATGTTGCTTGTTGTAGAACCTGAAAAAGTTCAAAGTTGTGTTGTTTCCTTACAACTTCCTTTTCCCTTTATGCAACATCTCTTCGAAGAATTTCTCTCTCTATGGTTTCCTCTGTTGAAAATTCCTCTCTAATCACTCCGCCTCGAGAGAACTTTCATCATTATTTGACAACTGGATGCTCTAAAACAAAACACCAATATGCTAATGCTTTGGAATGACCCAGAAACTTGGCGTTGTTCTAACACTTGGTATTGAATGTTTTGTGCTCCCATTCGACATCTTAATCCCAATTTTTAGTATACCCAATACTTGGCATTCAACCATCTTATGGTGATCCTGGTGGTGCTTTAATTTTCAACACTTGTAACTAAATCGACACTTGATTTATTGATCACCAACATTTGTTAATGATCCATTCACTTGAGCATTTGGATTTCTTACCCATCGCATGCTTAACAATTAAACTTGGTGATTTTCTATTTTCGTGTATGCAGAGGAAAATATCCATATGCATGAGACAAAAACCCTTTAATCTGTTTGAATGCTGACAGTTGTAGACAAAAATCGATGTGTAGTGCATGAAGAAGGCCTCTTTGTGGGTTCCTCCTATGGCGCCTTGTGTTGAGTGACTCGACTGGGCTTGAATGCTGATGTTGATGGTAGTCAATAAGCTCGAAGATGTATATCTAACATGGATAAAATAGTGCTATGTATTGTAGTTTATATACCCAAGTAGTTTCATAACATTTCAACGTGTAGAGCACTATGTTCCCCTCTCCTTAATGACTTGGATTGGCGTTTGTGCGTTGTAATGTTGTGTCGTGTGGCTAGTAGTAGTAGGTGCTAACCTGTGTTGTATTTGATGGCAGGTGCTTGGCTCGATAACCTGTGAACTTGGTCTTCGATGCTTGATGGGGAGATTGGGCATGTGGGACCAATAATTTTTCTAGAGTAAACATTAGCACTGTAAAAAGGCCCGAAACCCAGATTTGCCTAAAAGGAAAAAAACAAATTTCACTTGTCCAAAAGAACCTAAGATATAATACTATCAATCCAAGATCATAACAACAAATATAAAAACTCGCCTGCGTTGCATAAAACACATTTTTTAAGCAACACTCCTTTAAATTTTTAAACTGGAAGTTTCGGGTACTAACACACATAATGCTCTTCCTTAATGTATAAAGGAAAAGGATCTATAGTATGGTCTTGTAAATCCTTCATATCCACATCAGAATCATATTCATAGCTGTCATACTCAGGATGGTTTCTCCCTAAGTCAACAAAATGTTATGTGGATATCTGTTGCTCTTCATCTGAACACTCATTAAATAGGGGTGAGCCGAAAACGCCTCCATCTTGCAAAAAATGAGTGATCTCTTGATTCTTCTCTTCGATCCTAGGTAGAAATACATTGTGGAAAACCTCTTGAAGGAAAAGAGGAGAATCCTCCTCCACCACTATCTCTTCCTCCAAATCTGAGACAACATGTGTATTAGGGGCAAAAAATAATACATCCATGGCTATGCAATCATCAACACTGCCAACAATCATATTTGGGAGGATGGAAAATCTCTGCTCTTCATCATTTTCGCAGGTATATCCGTCAAAAGATATTTTCTCTTGGTCAGTATCCAACATCACTTCTTCGTCATAAGCAGGGCTACCCAAAACTTTTGTTTCAGGGACCGAAATATTCTCTGTGTTTTCTTCATAAGATCGACAAGAAAAATATGCCTTCACTTCTTCTATTTTTGTAGAAAGTGATCTTACCAGTCCCACCAACTCACCCAAAGCATCTTCTTCATCCTCATAGTTTACATCAGAATTTGCTATATTCTGAACACAGTCGTTATATTCCTTACAACAGTTATGAGAAATAAACTCATAGGAATAAAACTTTTGACAATGCCTATTGAAAGCCGCATGAAACTGCTCCAAGGAGGAGATGCTAGCAGGGGGTAAGGAGTGGTACCACTTGCGAGCATCTCCTTCTAATGAGATCATGAACATCTTCAATAATACATCTTCATGATGTATTTCCCATTGATGCATGAATTCATGAAACTCACAAAGATGCTCGACAGGGTTCTCATCTTTACGCTCTCTAAATATGGGCAGAAAATCACCGTATTCATCCATAGTAGGAACAACATTAGGAAAACCAGGAACAAAGGAGAAATTAAAAGGAGAAAACCTTCGAGCCAAGATTCTTTCCATTTCAAAAAAGTGGAGTTGCCACTGGATCCTTTAATCATGGAGTCGCTAGGTGAATGATATGTATTTTGAATGTGTTTGGTCTTTGTTCACCATAAAAGACCAAATCTAATCGTTGTCAATCTCCCAGGGAATGTTGAAGCTGAGAAAGCAGCTGCTAAAATCCTTCTCGAGAAAAATTATCTGGGTCAGCTTTGGGTGTGCTAGAGGTAGCCACAACTGAAATAGTGGAGTCGCTAGGTGCAGGCGCAATCTTCAATGGTACTGATATTTGATGCGCCTTCAGAATAAAAGCTTCTTTGTCGTTCTATCCCAGGGAAAATTCTTCAATTTGTTCCCCGACAACGATGCCAAAAATGTTAGAACTATAAGTCACCCTCATATTTCATATAAGGTAAGCCCAATACCCATTAGTTTATATAGTAAATGTAAATGAGTTTTAAGAGGCCAAATGGAAAAGACTCAATGAAAATAACGTTCGAAGTAAAAAATCTGGACTGGTACGCGCAAGCAATTGAGGTCTTGGATCAACTTCAGTAAGTAAGTTGGAGTAAAGGTGAGTAGGAGGAAAAATTTGGTGAGAAAAGTGTAGACATCTATCGTGAACATCAGGCCTTCCAGCAGCCTAAGGAAGAAAAAATTAAACACAAGATCCTCTTGGATTCAAATTTCAAGGAAAATGAAAGAAATAATAACAACACTATAATCAAACATTCATCATAATACAGTTACAACAATCCACGTGAATCAATCATTCATGAACTCTCTTAGTATCAGAGGAAAATAAGATGGAGTAAGAAATCTGACTTAGATTAATCAAGAAGTCTCAAATCAAGACATAACCAAAGAACCAGTGTTCTTCATCAAAATATTACAATAGTAGGGAGCCTAGCTCAACCATTCGACCGTAACAAAATACAAAAACTGCCTATATATAGTTACAAATGATGCAACCAACATGAGTGTGATTATACCACTGCATTTAAAGTTTTTAGTCAGCACCTGCTCTGTCAGATTGTGCAGGTCTCCTCTTATCAGATGCGAGCCATGCGTAGTTATGTGCTTTACAAGAAAATCTATCCATAAGGAATCTTTGGATTGACAGTCTGCCTTCATGAACATTCTCTACATGTTTTCCATTAATGGAGTGAGATGAGGTCTCAATTTCCACCCCATATTCAATAAATACCTTCATCGGGATCAGGACAAGGCCTGACACTCATGAATGCTCAGACGTGGCCCACAACTTCTGAGAATCAATCTCGACGTCTCAAGGCCATGCTGATATTTTTCTATGACTAATATGGGCATTTCATCCTTTGGCGTAGCTCATTTTCATCGCTCCATCCTGCATGCGACCTCAGGTCATAACTTGACGCTTATATCCAAAGGCGTTTATATTCAAAGGTGCTTCAGGATTTTTTCTTTCAGGAGTCTTCACTCCACTTGATTTTAAATATTTCGATGCCCGAACTTGTGAAATAGCCTTATTCAGATCAATGATCAAACTTTCTTTGAATTTGATGGCCACGATTGCTTCCTTGAAAACCCCCATCGCCAACCACTCAATGCTAAAACCTCTGATTCGCGAAAACACAAATCCTTGGATCTGGTGCCACACGTCCCTCTGAATCAGATGGCTCCTGCTGATTTCGGGTTTTGGGAGTTTGAACCTTTGACGAACAACTTTAACAACATTTCTAACTCTCGATTCCCATGATTATTTTCCACCGTTGATCTCGCCTAATGAGACCTATGACCCAGATTAAATATTTGCTTGACCTTTTGACTTGGTCTACGAAAAGGAGAGAGACAGGGAAAAATTACAGTCTTAGGTAGAAACCACAAACGCACAAGACTCTGACAAGTTCATGTGATAACATTTGGCTCCACAAGGGATGACATGCTCCCTGCGAGCTGCCAAGAACAAGTAGTTCCAGTGACTTAGCTGTTGGGTTATGGAGTCGAGCTGAAAACATTTCCCCGAAGGCCGACATGTACACTATTCTACTTATAAAAAGGAAAGCAAACACACATGCTCCAAAAAGAGATTATTTATGTACAGTCCTACGCTAACTGATTTTTACAAAGCGTTAGGTGAAAGAAAAATTCCACCATAACCACCCAGACTGTTGGGTAATATAATTCTTCTCTTTACTGCAAATAATCCATAAAAGGTAAGGGAAGTATGAAAACATAAAGAAAAAATGTATTGGAACACTGGAAATACCTCTGAATGATGATAATATGAACAATTTTGCAGGCTCCAATGCGTTTGGAAATCATAGTTCCATATATAACCCCACAGGGTCACAAAATTTATAATCAAGAAAGCTTGACTGGTAAGAAATTACCTCCTGCTCTTCATGGTTACTCAACCGTTGTTCGATGTTCTCAAAGTGTATAGGTGGGTAGAGGACTGATGTGGGTTGACTAATCCTAGGTGATACTTTCTCATCTACAGGTTCAAGACAGGAGATAAACTGCACCTTTAGCTCCTCCATTTCTCCTTTGTCTGCTCCGATAACATATGCTAGATGAGAGCAAGAACTCTCTTCATGTATATCCATGGATGCCTCTTTATCTCTATCATGCTGCTCAGTGTCTTTTGCGGGCCCAAGGTGGTTGATTTCCACACAATGCTCTTTCTTAATGTATAAAGGAAAAGACTCTATAGTATGGTCTTGGAAATCCTTCATATCCACATCGGAATCAGGTTCATAGTTGTCATACTCAAGCTGGTTGCTCCCCAAGTCAACAAAATGTGGTGTGGATATCTGCTGCTCTTCATCTGAACACTCATTAAAGAGGTGTGAGTGCAAAATGCCTCCATCTTGCAAAAAAGGAGTGATCTCTTGATTCTTCTCTTCGATCCTAGGTAGAAATACATTGTGGAAAACCTCTTGAAGGAAAAGAGGAGAATCCTCCTCCACCAATATCTCTTCCTCCAAATCTGAGACAACAGGTGTACTAGGCGCAGCAAATAATACATCCATGGCTATGTAATCATCAACACTGCCATCAATCATATTTGGGATCATGGAAAATCTCCTCTCTTCATCATTTTCACTGGGATATCCGTCAAAATCTTGTTTCTCTTGGTCAGTATTCGACATCACTTCTTCATCGTAAGCAGGGCTGCCCAAAACATCTATTTCAGGGACCAGAATATCCTCCGTGTTTTCTTCATAAGATCGACAAGTAAAATCTGCCTTTACTTCTTCTATTTCTGTAGAAAGTGATCTTACTAGTCCCACCAGCTCACCCAAACCATCTTCTTCATCCTCATAGTCTGCATCATCATATTCTATATTCTGAACACAGTCATTATATTCCTAACAACAATTATGAGAAATAAAATCAGAGGAATCAAATTTTTGAAAATGCCTATTGAAATCCGCATGAAACTACTCTAGGGAGGAGATGGTAGTAGGGGGTAAGGAGTGGTACCACCCATGAGCATCTCTTGCTAACGAGATCATGAACATCTTCAATAATACATCCTCATGATGTATTTACCACTGAAGTAAGAGTTCATGAAACTCACGGAGATGCTCGACAGGGTTGTCATCTTTACGCTCTCTAAATATGGGCAGAAAATCACTGCATTCATCCATAGTAGGAACAACATTAGGAAAACTAGGAACAGAGGATAAATTAAAAGGAGAAAACTTTCGAGCCAAGATTCTTTCCATTTCAAAATAGTGGAGTCACCACTGGATCCTTTAATCATGGAGTCGCCAGGTGAATGATATGCAGTTTGAATGTGTCTGGTCTTTGTTCACCATCAAAGACCAGATTTGATCATTTTCAATCTCCCAGGGAAATTTCAAGCTGAGAAAGCAGCTGCTAAAAGCCTTCTCGAGAACAATTCTCTGGGTCAGCTTCGGGTGTGCTAGAGGAAGCTACAACTGAAATAGTGGAGTCAAAACAGTGGAGTCTCTAGTTGAAAGCAAAATCTTCAATGGTACTGATATCTTATGCACCTTCAAAATCAGAGCTTCTTTGTCATTCTATCTCAGGGAAAAGTCTTCAATTCGTTCCTCGGCAACTACACTAGAAATTTTAGCACTAGAAGTCACCCTCAGATTGCATATAAGGTAATCCCATTACCCATTAGTTTATACAGTATATGTAAATGAGTTTTAAGAGGCCAAATGGAAAAGACTCAATGAAAATAATGTTTTAAGTAAAAAATCTGGACTGGTACGCACAAGCAATTGAGGTCTTGGATCAACTTCAGTCAGTAAGTTGGAGTAAAGGTGAGTAGGAGGAAGAATTTGGTGAGAAAAGTGTAGAGGTATGCAGTGAACATCAGGCCTTCTAGTAGCCTAAGGAAGAAAAACTTAAACACAAGATCCTCTTAGATTCAAATTTCAAGGAAAATGAAAGAAATCATAACAACACTATAATAAAAAATTCGTCATAATACAGTTACAACAATCCATGTGAATCAGTCATTCATGAAATCTCTCAGTATCAGAGGCAAATAAGATGGAGTAGGAAATCTAAATTAGATTAATCAAGAAGTCTCAAATCAAGACATAACCAAAGAACCAATGTTCTTCATCAAAATATTACTATAGCAGGGAGCCTTGCTCAACCATTCGACCTTAACAAAATACTAGAACTGCCTATATATACTCAGAAATGATACAACCACCAGGAGTGTGATCAAACCATTGAATTTAACGCTTTTAGTCAGTGCCTGCTTTGTCAAATTGTGAAGGCCTCCTCTTTTCAAATGCAAGCCAGGCGTAGTTATGTGCTTTACAACAAAATTTGTCCATAAGGAAGCTTCATATTGACAATCTGCCTTCACAACCACTCTCTATATGTTTTCCATTTATGGGGTGAGATGAGATCTCAACTGTCACCCCCATATTCATTAACTACCTTCATTGGGATCAGGACAAGGCCTGACACTCATGAATACTTAGACGGTGCCCACGACTTCCGAGAGTCAATCTTGATGTCTCGAGGCCATGCTGATATTTTTCCGTGACCAATATGGGCGCTTTCGGCCTTTGGTGGAACTCCTTTTCATCGCTCCATCCTGCATGTGACCTCGGGTCATAACTTGGTGCTTATATCCAAATGCGTTGTTGTCCCTTGACCAAGTTCTGGAGAACCTTGGTCATGTATGACCATTTTGGGACTTCGATAGGCTGGTCAACAACGAAGCACCCAGGCGAAGTGGAGATTGCGGGATCTCGCCCCCTTTTGCAAGCTTTTTGGGGATTAGGGTTTATGTAACGAGTATGGGATGTCGGCCCATGGGTCATACCCATGTTTAGGCCCCTTTTGTAATGTATAAATAAGTAGCTAGGTGATGTAAGAAGGAGCCATTTGTAAGCCAGTGTGCTAAGTACAAATAGTTGTGAATGCTTTGTGCATATTGTGTGTTGAGAAATTGCAGAGCTAAGTGAAAGTGATTGTAAGAAGGCTCTGTGCTATACCAAGCTTGGGAAAGGAGGATCTGGCGAGGTGCATGCATATATTCTATCCTATGCAAAGTTGGTTTTGTGTCTCTGTGCATGTAAGAATACCGAAAGAAGATAATAAAGAAGAAGAAGAGTTGGTGGAAGTAGCCCCACACTGGGGTGAACCATGTACATCCTGTGTTGTAATTTCTTTATGCTATTGATGTGATTTATGCTTAGTGTTGAATATTTATATATGTTAGATGCATCTTATGTAGAATCTTAGTGGTTAGTGATATGAATTAATGCTAGATCTGATCTATTTCTATGTGTTAAGTGCTTGGATGTGTTAGATCTTATGGAATACTGCATTGTTCTATAATTAGGGTTTGAATCTGCAATGTGAATAAGGGTGAAATCTCATGAATGTTAACTGCTAAGTGCTCTATTAAGTATTGTGATCACAGATCTGTGTCCCAGCTAGGTTGTAGACACTTTAGTTCTACAACCCCCCTACCTCTACCTTAGGTGAGACTTCATCTGCTTTGTAGGTGTTGCCGAAAGGGCTGGTAGTTAGGGTTTTGTTGGTAAGTTGTTGAAGCGTTGAACTATGGGTCTGCCCCTGTTCCAACAAATGGTTCCGTTTCTGGGACTTGAAACTATGATTGCTAGGAACTGAGAAAAATATAAAGCTCTGTGCGTAGATCTGTTGTTGTAGTGCGCAGTAGTCTACTTGACTTGTGAAGCTCCATGCCAAGAAGAGAAGTTTGATCTGAATAAAAGAGGTAAGATCTTAAAGCTTGGTGCTCTGATAAAGGTAAGATAAGTGGAAATTTTTGTTTCGAAAGAATGGATCTGGGTATATTTGATAGATTTCGTCCTAGTTTGAAAACTAGGTCACAACTAGAAGAAAGAAGATGTGATATGAATAGATCTGATAGCAATAGTGAAATATATGTTATTCCTATGCATAGAAAGAATTTTTGGACTAACAAGTGGATGCGGGATCCTAGAAAGAATGTTTTGTAGGTGTATCACTGTGATCCCAGTGCGCAGTACAGGAAAGGTTGGGGATCATTTAAGAGAAAGAGAGGATTGACTATTTGTTACAGTTGTAGAAGACCAGGACATCTTGCTAAGGAATGCCCTGGTAGAGGTCCTACTTGCCTTTGTTGTAAGGCTACTGGACATGAAGTTTTAGATTTCCCTAGAATGATTTCTAAAGTTGAAAAGATGAACATGAGACAAGAAAACCATGAGGAAGGTCAAGAGACTAAGAATATGCCAAAGAACCAGAAAGAATCCAAGGCTATATTATTGTAGATGAAAGAAACACTGAATGATCACAAAGACATCAGTTTATCAAAGATCTTAAAAGAGAAAGAGTGCATAGAAACAAGAATAGGAGACTTCGACATAGATTGTGTATTGGACGTAGAAACACAGGTGAACATCATGACAAAAAGTACTTGGGAAATATTAGGAAAGATTGCTATGATTCCTTCATTGGGAGGAATAGGATTGTTTAAAGSAAAGATGATAACCCTATGTGGAAKAATTACTCATGTACCTATGAGTGCTCATGGAACATTGACATAATAAGAATTCGAGGTCATTAAGTTCATTGAGAACAATGCCCCTTTTGCACTTTTGTTAGGAAGAACTTGGATTGAGAGAGATCAGATCTRAAGGAAAGAAGAAGAGGAAGCTATAGAATAGAAAAAACAAGAATTAAGGGATTTCATGGCTACAAGAATAACGCGCTTAATAAAAGAACAAGAGGACAAGTCAAATAAACTAAGGGCCAGAGACTTAGTTGTTGAAGTTGAAATAACACAAGAAGGCTTAAAGAACCTATCCATGCAGGAGAGTAGAGCACCTACTCCAGAAACAGTAAGAGAAGAAGTATTATCCTCGAACCTTGTGAGATTTCCTCAACAATGCGAAGTTACTATGCTAAGAAAAGATAAGAACAAGAGTGGAGAGAGGAATCCATAGATGCAGATCATAGGGAAGAAATAAAGAAAGCTCAGTAAGAAGAAAGCAAAGCTAGAAAAATTGCAGGATGTTCCAGAGAGAAGTTCGCAGAAGGAAGGTTTGCATACCTTGAACCTCACCGGAATAGTAGAACAACATCGACTGGAACTTCACCACGGTGAAGAAATATGACCATTGGAGGCATCCCAACTATTAGAACGAAACACAGTTATTGCCAGAATGTTCGCCATTGGATGGTTGGGACTACGCCATAACAGATAGAATTGTATTGATAGAGGCATTCCTGCCAGTTGGAGGAGTCCATTAAGATGCTGTCTATTTAACTCGTCAAATGTTACACCGAGGAAACTTTTGCAAATTGTTATTATCCAAGCCCACAGATAACTATTTTCTTTCATGCAATTCTTATTGACACCTCGACACCCATTTTGTTTACCTTGAGAAATTGTCCACCTACCCGAGATATCTGATCTCGAGCATGTATGTCAAGAGACCTTAGCGCAATAGAAAATTCTATTGTGGAGATCCTAATAGACCTTATGGATGAGAAGGTAATGTCCACAAGAGCACAAGACTCATCAATGAGAGGATTGCAAGCCTCCCCATTGAATGCACGTCCATCTGGGCCATCCCGAACTACGACAGAGAAACGAAGCAAGCATGGCGATGACTTGGAAAATGTGAAGCTCATACCATCAATCATGCTCGAATATATCTCGCCTCTGGATGGCACAGTTAGTCGTGATAACGGCCAGAGAGAATTCAAATATACACTAATCACTGCATACCTCCCGAAGGGGATACACACAGTTGGACTGCAATTAGGACATATTATGATGCTAAATATCAGTGATTTCAACTTGGGAGACCGTAATAATTATGCAATTGTCACCCCACATAAGTATTTGAAAAATAAAATGGGGAAGACGTCGAATATAATCCCCCAGCCATGGACCATGGACATCGCGAGATCAACAATCCTTAACATGATGAAGATCCCACACTTCGGTAGACATCAGGAGGTTAACGCGTGCGTTAAACTTCTCCTGTCATGCTACCATGGGGGTTACCTATGGTTGGATCAACGGATCACCATAGATCCGTCATTGATCCATCAGATCATGGGATTTTGCATGCAAGGACCCAATCCTTGGGATTTTTACCCAAGAAGGTTGCAGATTGTGCCCTGGTGCAGCGCATAAAAGAAACTTACGGTGATGTGGAGAAAGGGAAGTGGGGCTACAAGGTAGCCTCCATCCAAAATGGCGCAGTGTGCCTAGCTTGCCAGTTGATCTCTGGTAAGCTCGTCAGGAAGAATAACCCAACGCAGGTCACGGGGTTCATTGTCGACCTTGTAGGCAATTGTGTCGAAGGGATGCAAATGAACTGGGTGAGCTACCTCGTCAACCAATTGGAACAAGATTTCCGCGAAGCACAGGACCAAGGCTACGAGTTTCATTTTAGCTGGTTGTTGATTCTCATTACCTTCATCACTTGGGAGATGTTGGAAGGAGCGATCTTACCTAAAATTGAGCTGTCTGAACCACTGGCTATGAATTTCACTACGCTCTGGTATTCGAGTGACATGGAAAAACAATGGCAATCCAATGCGGTGTTCCACACATATTTTTTACCGCTGAAGAGGGCCATTGAATCTTTCCTTTGCATGACGCCAAACACTCTGCACAGGTTCAGGCCACTTTCAAATTTCCATGCAGATAGGCATTTCATTTACATCACTATGCATGGGGACGGACACAAGGAAGAACTACAATCCTATTACAAACTCATAGAGGAGGACATGGAAGAAATAACCAAGGAATGGCCTGCAAAGTTCCATGCTCCGGTCGAACAGACAAAACTCTCTGACCCCCGACCTCATCGAAAGTCCTATAGTCACTCGAGAAGAGTATGATGGACCCCGCAACAACAAAAGGAAGAAGAAGGAAGAAGTATAGGAAATGAACAACGCATCAAAGGAAACTACACCAGATTAACTAGGAGGAGGAGGAGATGATGAAGTAGACCAGGAAGAGAACGAAGGGGAAGAAAACAAACAGGAACATGGTGAAGTGACACCGCCTAAGGATCCCATCACAAAGGCTGAGACATCCAAAAAAATAAATGTTTCCCTGAAGAAACCATCAGCATGAAAGAAATCACGAGCAAATAAGCTTGAATTACAGACTATACTCACGGTGGATGATATTGACCTTATCATCGTAGCTGTATCAGACACCTCAGAAGACATTTTGCAGTGAAACAAATCCAAACAGGAGACAATGTTTGACAGGATCGAAGTGGAGTTGAAAGGGGTACAACAAGACCTCTACTCGAGTCGTGTAGTGTCTACAACACCATCATCATCATCAAAAGGTAGTAGGAGATGAGCCTGCCCAGCTACGCAGATTAGCAGATGCGACAGAGGCTCTCTTTCATCGTGTACATGAAGAGAAAGAACAGGCCACAGAGGCCTTAAAACAAGCAAAGGAGGAAGCCCTAGAGCAACATCAAGTTGTGAAGCAAGAGAAAGATGACCTCAAAGCAAAGTTTGCAGAGGACAGAGAACAGATCCAGAAAGAAAAAGAACAGTTTCTTATAGAGCAGATTGGAGTTAAAGAAGCAGTCACCAGAGCACTTCGCTCTATGCCGGGCCTCACACATATAGAATAAGACATAGTGGAGTGTCAAGTGGAGAAGTCATTGAATTTATTCAGAAGTTTCAAGCAAGAGTGGCAGAACTAGAACTGCAAGCAGTGCCAAGCACTCCACAGGAAGTGCGAGACCAAAGAGAACAAACTTCCAAGAGCGTTGTAAAAAGGATCAAGGAGTTGGCCTCATAATGTAAGATACTTAGCAACCACAGTGCACAAACCTATGAGCGCCTTGCAGAGGACCCAAAACTAAGAGCATTAGAAGCACAAATTCAAGAGGCAAAGAAACAAGCATCGACAATGCAAACACAACTGAAACTTATTTCAACAGTCGAGAAGATGAAAAGGTCACAAGAACAACGCGCAGTTCAACAACAGGTCCATTCCATGCAGAGTAAAGTCATGGAAGTGACCCAGAGACTTCAGCCGGTATAGGACAAAGCCTGCACACTTTTTGAGGAGAACGAGGGACAAGGTGCACAGCTAGAACAAGTGGTCACCTCAGTGGAACAATTATTGGAAGGACCTGTCACTGAGAAGGTCATTCAAAAGTTTGTCGAATAGGAGGCTCTGAAGAAACAACAAGTTGAGGCAGCTCAAGCCGAGCTTGAGGCCTTTGAAGCAAATTTTCTTAGGTCATAGTGAGTCAAGACGAGTCACAGGTGAGCGTTGGGGGCCTGTTGGCCCTCAACGAAGTTCTGGAGAACCTTGGTTGTGTTTGACCATTTTTGGGACTTCGATAGGATGGTCGAAGACGGAGTGCCCAGGTGAAGTGGAGATCGCAGGATCTCTCCCTCGTTTGTGGGATTTTTGGAGATTAGGTTTTATGTAATGGTTATGGGATGTCATCCCATGGCTCTTACCCATGTTTAGGCCCATTTTGTAATGTATAAATAAGTATCTAGGTGATGTAAGAAAGAGCCAGTTGTAATCCAGTGTAGTAAATGCAAATAGTTGTTAATGCTTGGTGCATACTATGTGTTGAGAACTTGCAAAGCCAAGTGCAAGTGATTGTAAGAAGGCTCTGTGTTGTACCAAGATTGGGGAAGGAGTATCCGACGAGGTGCGTTGTTGGCACAGGGGAAGACCTAGGGTTTAATGCTACAACAACGCACCAACAAAACCATAACTACCGGCCCTTTCGACAACACCTGGGAAGAAGATGAAGTCTCACCCGAGGTAGAGGCAGGGGTGGTTGAAAGACTCAGATGTCTGCAACCTTAGCTGGGACATATATATGTGATTCTAATATTTATCAGAGAACTTAGAAGTGAAAATTCATCAGTATCCATTTCTTAGTAACATCCCAGACAAACCCTAATTACAAAGCATTGCAGTATTCAACCAAATCCACATCTAATAGCACTTAGCATGAAAGGAACATATTAGATCTAGTAGATTCAGGCACTAAGCATAATCACATAGGTCAGATCTAACATTCCTTCTCTTTATTAAGCACAAATCAACACCATTTCTATCTAACATTCATCTATATCATAGAAAGTCACACATAAACACACCAACACATCACACAAAGCAGATCAACACAACATATATGTGGTTCACCCCCCCTCCCCTAGGGCTACATCCACCAACTCTTATTCTCTTCTATTATCTTTTGTTAATTAGTTACATGCACAGAGCCTCAAAAACCCTACTCCGCATAGGACGGGAGATCTAAGCACTTCGCTAGATCCTCCTTCCACGAGTTAGGTTCAACACAAATCCTTCTCTCGATATCTTACAGTCCCTTGCACTTAGCCTTACCTGTCTTACATAGTATGCAAAGAGCACTTACAATACTTCAATAACATAGATCCATCACTACTATTTTCTACATCGCCTAGCTTTTATATATATATTACAAAAGTGGGCCTAGGCATGGGTAAACCCATGGGCCAACCTTCCCATACCTGTTACATGATCCCAAAACCCAAAAAGCCCTAAAAAGGGGCCGAGATCCCGCGATCTCCTCTTCGTCTTGCGCTCCATCTTTGACAGCCTATCGAAGTCCCAAAAATAGGTCAATCATGACCAAGTATCCTCAAAACTTGGTCAAGGCCCAACATGCCCCCAACACTCACCTGTGACTCATCCTGAGTCACTCTGATCTAGGTAGTTCTATTTTGAAATCCTCAATCTCGTCTCGATATTCTTTGACTTGTTGTTGTGCCACGACCTCCTGTTCAATGAACTCTTGGATGAATGCCTCGTTCATGGGTCCTTCGAAGCGTTGTTCGGCTGCAACAACAACTTGCTCCAGTTATTCTCCTTGGACTTCAATCTTTGTGAACAGTTGGTAAGCCTCATCCTATACAGGTTGGAGCCTCTGAGTCACTTCCATGAATTTTCTCTAACCGGTGTGAACCTGCTGCTGGGCAGTGCGCTGCTCCTGGGATCACTTCATTCTTTCCACAGTTGACAGGGGCTTCAACTGTGTCTGTATTGTTTTTTCTTATTGCTTCACTTCCTAGAGCTGCAACTCCAGTGCCTTCAGTTCTGCAATCTCAGTGATTTTCTCATAAGTCTAGGCACTGTGATCACTGAGTTGCTTTCATGCCATGGAAAGAGCCTTTATTCTCTTGACTGCGCTCCTGGCAGTCACTTCTCTTTGATCTCTTACATCCCATAGAGTGTTGGGCATTGTCCAGAGCTCTAAATATGATATTCTTTGCTGTAGTTGTTGGATGGCTTCCGTGAGCTTCTCTACTTGATGTGTGACTCAATATTCAGCCTGTAGCTCTAATCCCTTCACAGAGCGGAGGGCTCTGCTTAGTGCTTCTTTTACTTTGAGCTTCTCTGTGAGAAATGTTTCTTTCTCTTGCTACATCTGTGCTTTCTCTGCTTCAAACTTGGCCTTTAGATCAACCTTCTCCTGTTCTTCTATTCTGCATTGTTCTATAATGTCACCTTGTACTTGCTTCAAGGTTAGTGTAGCTTGTTTAGCTTCTTCTTTTGCACGACGAAGATGAGCTTCGACCGTATCAACTAATCGACGGGGTTGGGTTGTCTCATCCACCAACTCTTGTTCTCCTGATGGTAGGGGCACAATGGACACTATGCGGTTGGACTGAAGGGCCTATTTTACCCCTTGAAACTCGACCTTCAGTCTGTCATACATTTCGTCCTTCTTACCTTCTTCTTTCTCCAGAATTTCTAGTGAAGCGTCGTTGAGGGTGGCTATGATGAAGTCGAAGTCATCAGTAGTAAGCGTGGTCTTCATCTTGGTCACAGTGGCTCTTGATTTCTTTCGAGATGAAGGTTTTAAGGGAGAAACCTTCCTTTTCTTCAGGGGATTGGTCTCATCTCTTGGCGGTGTTACTTCGCCTTGCTTATGTTTGGAACCTGTACCATTTATTTCTTCTACTTCTTCATCACCCCCTCGGTCAGGTGATACTGAAGCAGTCTTTCTTGAAGCACTGCTTAATTCTTGGACCTCTTAGATCTTCTTTGTTTTGTTGGGTCTGGGTGTATTATGCATGATTTCTGGGCTATCAGGGTTGGACATCTTTGCAGGGTCTGTTGGAATAAGGAGGTCTGCTGACCAGTCCTTAGTGATCTCCTCAAGATCCTCTTCTGTGAGCTTGTAGTACGACTGCAACTGCTCCTTATGTTCATCGGATCATGCTATAAGGTATATGAATTGTCGATCTGCACAGAGCTTCATCAGAGGTTGGAATCTTTGTAAGGTGTTCAGAGTCATGCGGGGTTCTGCCTCTATGGTTCTCTTCAATTGAAGGTAGTACGTATGAAAAATAGTGTTCAACAGCCACTGTTTGTTCATATCACTCGAATACCAAAGTTTGGTGAAATTCGTGGCAAGTGGCTCAAATGGATCGATGTCCGTGGAGGTTGTACCTTCCGGCATCTCCCAGGAAACAAACACGATGAGGATCAGGAGCCAGCTGAAGTGAAACTCATAGCCTTGATCCTGTGCTTCGCGATAGTCTAGTTCGAGCTGATTGACTGGGTACTTCACCCAGTTCATCTATAAGCCTTCTACACACTTCCCCGCGAGGTCGACGATAAAGCCCGTGACTTGTGTGGGTCGGTTCTTGCATACCAGATTAACTGACATGCTAGGCGCACTGCGCCATTCTGGATGGAGGCTACCTTGTAGCTTCGTGTCCCCTTCTCGACATCGCCAATAGTATCCTTAATCTTCTATGCTAGTGCGTGATCTATGGCTTTTCCTGGGTAGAAATATTGCGGGTCAGGTCCTTGCATACTTAACCCTGTGATCATATGGATCAAAGTTGGATTGAATGTAATACAATGGTCTAGCCATAAATAACCACCATGGTAACACGAGAGATATAGCTTGACACAGGCATTGACTTCCTGGTGCCTTCTGAAATGTGGGATCTTCATTACATTTAATAGGGTTGACTGCGTGAGGTTCATTGTCTAGGGTTGAGGGATTATCTTTGAGTTGTTTCCCTTTGTCTTGGTTAGGTACTTATACGGGATGAGCATATTGTAGTTTTTCCGATCTTCGAGGTTGAATTCACTAAACTTCAATGTTGCAATCTTGTCTTGTTGTGCTCGAACTACGTGTATCCCCTTCTGGAGGTACGCAGTAATCATGGAGTACTTAGAATATCTTGGCATGCTATCTCGAATCACTGCCTTGACCAGAGGTGGGATGTAATCCAACAATATGGACGGGATCAACTTCGCATTGGCTAGGTCATCTTTGTGTTTAGTTCTCTTTTCTGCTGATGCTTGGGATGATCTAGCTCCACGAACAGTCAACGAAGAGGCTTGCAGTCCTCTCATCGATGATGCTTGAATACTTTCATACATCACTCTTTCAGGCATTACCCTTTCATTCATTAGGTCAATAAGAACTTCCTCGACAATTTTCTCTGCAGTGCTAAGCTCATCCGACATGCACGCTCATGGTTGAATGTATTAGGTTCAAAGAGTAACAGGTTAATGCAATGAGATAGATGGCACTAACATGATGATCACTGTCTGAAATAAACTATGTTGCGAGCTCTGATAGTCACGATTGGAAAAAGTGTTCTCGTTGCGTGGCATGACGAGATAAATAGATAACTTGGAAACAAATCTCTTGCAATGGGCGAGAAGCCTTCATTAAATCAGTTCTGTCCGTTGTGGCGCAGTCCCAATGGTCTAGTGGTGAAATTTCTGACCATAAATTCCTTTCTACCCATTCAGGCCGTCAGTCAAACGGTTATACTGTCTCTAACGACTATATTGCTTTTCCATGGCAAAGTGCCATGTGACGTTGTTATGATATTCCAGTGAAGCTCGGATTTTGCAAATTTTTCTTCTACGAAGTTCCCTTGGGAACCTTCTGTAAATTTTCAATCTTAGGTCTCTTCTTACTTAGTTTTCTAGCCTTCTTTCCAGTGAGCTTCGTCTTAGAATTCCTTTTTCCATTATGGTTCTTATCTTCTTTTGGAAGAGTAACTTCGTGCTGGTAGGATTCCTTCCTAGAAATCAAGGGTAATACTTCATTTGTACCTGGAATACACACTGGAATCTTTTGGGAGTCCTTTTCGTATTTTTGCAACTTCGACATCCAATTCTCTTGTTTCAATTGGATTCGATTTGTTCTCGTGTTCTTTAATCAAGTGCGCGATCTTCTTAGTCATGAAATATTTTAATTCTTGCTTCTTTTGTTCTAAGACTTCTTCTTCTTTCCTTCTGGACTGATCTTTTTCAATCTACTGTTTTCCTAATAACATAACAAATAGAGCATTGTTCTCAATAAATTTAACAACTTCAAATTCTTCCTCTATCGAAGTTCCATGAGCACTCATAGATATCCTGGTAATTATTCCACATAGGGTTATCAAATTTCCTCTGAATAATCCTATTCCTCCTAATGAAGGAATCATAGCAATCTTTCCTGTAATGTCCCCAAGGCTGAGCCCTGATGTAAATCTTGCATTACGAATTGTAAGTATGTTTTATAGGCTGGTGAGCCAAGTTTATATAAGCTGGGGGATTATGTGATTATTAGGCCAGGGAGCCTAAGTGTTGAAGGTCAAGAGCCTTCTTTTGTATATGTAATCATGCAGAGAATTAATAAAAATATAAACACCGCCGCGTGCAAGCCGACATGATGAATGAGTGATGGGGGACTAAGCATCCATAGAGTGGGTAAGGAATTAGGGGCTGGAAGGTGGGAAAAATGGGCTAAGTGTTGAGCTTAGGGGCTTAAGCCTTGGGAATAATATTTTAATATTATTCAAAAAGATATGTGCATTATATGTTTTAACCTAAGTCCTTTTGGAAGGACATGTGATTTTCAAATGGTGGGAGGAATGCATGCTGAAGGAACGCATGCAGTCGCATGGGAGACAAGTGTCAACCCTGACACATGCAATAAAAGGATGAGATGAGCTGTGTTGGGGGGTTCCTCCTCCATTCGACCTTGGACTATCTTAAGCGTGAATAGTGTGACCTATGCAAGTGACCCTCGTGTAATTTTGAAACAGGGGAAAAGCCTATATTTGTTCTGAAGAGACAATACACCTCTGTTCGAAGCCATGGAATCTGTGTCGACCCCTGCGGGAATTCTTGGTCACGCAATCCCGAAACCATAGCCATGAGACTATGCTGTAATGGCAGTGAAAACTGCTGAATCAAGCATTGATAGGGGTTCCTCCTTCATTAGACCCGATCTGCTGAATGATACGTCCAACCCGACCTCTGTAAGAGTATACACCGTACACCCTTTGAATTGAGAGCCACAATGTTGATTCAGGGAGAGCCTGTGTCAAATTTAGAAAGCCGATGCATCCTTTTTCTAACAGAGTGAGAATGTGCGTGGAGTCCCTGTCTTGAAGCCATGACCGTGAGACCATCCTGTGATTGTTGAACCAGTTTGGGAAAGCCCGTGTCTGTTTTCCCCATGGGTTGTTATGGCCACACAGTACTGGACTGCATGTGGCTTCTTGGCCAGTGGTACAACACTCTCTCCAGGTGAGAGAGGTGATTGAGGATTGGAAGAACAAGTTGTCAGGGTTATGAGCAACTCTCTCCAGGTGAGAGAGTTTGCTGGGAAGTGGTTTCTTCCAGATAGTGTCTAGCACCAGCTTCGGGCTCAAAGACTTCTTGATCTGGCCTGTTGTTGAGACCCAGAGAGGGAGGTGTAGCATCAATGGAATGTTCTTGTGAAGGTGTATACTCCCGGGCAGAACAAGCATGTGGGGAATGAGAGTCTGGAAGTAGTGGGCGTAAGATGGCATCCTAGGAAGAATCCTTCTAGTCTTTCTGTGTTGTTTTCCCTGTAACCTCAACCTAGCCTAGGATGCCTTACCTTGGGGTGGAGATTAGTCCCAGCTCAGGGGTGACCCACTGCTGAGCTGATGAGCAGTGTGGTCTAAGGCTGGGAGGTTCATGGAAGGCCTGCACTTGGTTGGTGGAACTACCACTGTTTTAAAGATAAGTATCAGATGATTCTTTAATTATGTTTCTGTATCTCTGTGTATTATAATTATCATGTATTCTGCTATGCATTTGGATTAATTTTATTTCCATGGATTATTTATGTTAGTAATAATTCTTATGCTTACTCCAAGCTTAAATGTGTTTCTTTCATTAAATGCATGTTGTTTTTATAAGGCCTGTATGAGTTGTTTTACACAAGGTAGGGCTTGCCTGAACTTGGAAGGGGGTGAAGAGCGCTACAGTTTGGTAACAGAAAGACTGTTACAGTTGGTATCAAAAGTGATAAAGCTATGCAGAAAGGCGAGCTACAATTTGGTATCAGAGCGATTAAGCCTTGGTAACAGAAAAAGTAGCGTTTCAATTTGGTATCAGAGCCAAGGTTTCGACACTGAGCCTAGATGGGCCAGTTGAGTGATCTTTGGACCAAGGGTGAGAGGATAAATTGTGTCTGGAGGACCAATTTCAGACCCTGGTATGGTTCGGAGTGTCAAGGAGTTAGTTGACCATGCCTATAAGCTCAGGAGGTATAGCGGTGTTGTGAAACCGCAGCTGCTGTGGTATATGGCCACAGGGAGAGAGGACTCCACACTAGCAGTGCTGGAGTCTTAGGATCTGTTTGGGAGGGAAGTAGCGAACCCTCGTGATCGTCGGATTGGGAAAACATGTGTAGGGTTTAAAAACCCTTTGGAGTTGCACAGGAGCGTGGGAATCGCGATATGCGAAATCCCAAAAGCCCAAGAAGATCTACGCTATAGATCTAGGAGGAAGGCTCGACCGTTAGATCTGGCGGAGTCACGCTCGAGTTAGTCACGAAAACCTTTCAGATTTCAAAAAGTCTGGAGATGGGAAGTGAGGAAGGTGAACACCTTTGAAACCTGAAACCTAAAATCCCGAAATGATCTACAACGTAGATCATAGGAAGGGATTTGACCGTTCGATTCAGCGGAGGAGTAAACCGTAATTTCAGGATTTTGGCAAATGGAAGTTTGAGATATGGGATACACGGACTCTTGATGCTCGAAACCATGAAACGCCGAAAAGATCTGTGTCGTAGATTTGAGAGGGGACCTAACCGTTGGATTTTTGCTTGGAATGGATGTGGGTGCATGGATGTGTACCATGTGCCAGAGAATTGAAAAGATGGGCGAGAGCGGTGGGACCTGAAGACGTCACAGATGGAGACGTGGATCTTCTGGAATGTGCCACGCACCACTGCGGTTAAGGGCGATAGCTGTGCTGTGGGCCCGGAGAATAAAGTAAATCAAAATTTTGGATTTCGGGGATTGAGTGACAAGGAGTTGGAAGTCACTGCATAGTGAACTTTTGGGTACCGAGAACCCAAAGTCCTGAAACCCGAAGTCCCGAAGTCCCAAAGCCATCGGAGACTGAAGAACCGTAATAGGTTTTAAGAGTGATAGATGTGCTGTGGGCCTAGAGAGCAAGGAAACCAAATTTTCAGAATTTGGGAATTGAGGCGACAAAGAGTGGGAGTCGCTACATCGTGAATTTCTGGTCATGAAATCCCGAAAGGATCTGGACCATTAGATCCAACTCATCGAGGATCATTGGATCTCATACAAGAAACTGTGTATCATATTTTGGGGATAAGATTGACAAGAGATTGGGAGTCACTGCATCCTGAACTCTCGGGTACCGAAAACCCAAAGTCCCAAAAAGTACAGAGCCGAGCAGAGCTCGAAAAAGTTGTGAAATGGAAACATTTTCTTAAATTTGATTGTTAAGAATGATGAAGGAATTGTCAAGAAACGAAGGTCTGACAAATTCTAGTCATCTGGGCATTTGTATTGCAAAAGGTTGACGACTGCCAAAACTGATTTGAATTGCCAGAAATGGAAGAGACGCATAATGCTTCCAGTTCAGAAAATGAAGCTTAGAAGAGATAGCGTAGAACTTTTGTATGTAGAGTGTGCATACCCAGCACAAGGAGTGCTTACAAAGGGAACTTGTTTAAGTTCGAAAGACTCCAGGAGACGAGCGTAGAGGGTGCCAGGAGGGCACCAAAAAGTCTTTTGGAAAACACCATCGAAGCCTTCAAAATATTCAAAATCCTTCAGGTTAGGGAGGAAGTCAAGTCCAGAAGAATTGGTGCCAAGATATTTGGAAAGAAGTCATTGAGAACCTGAATGGATAGTAGGAATCCTTGGAGGTAAGACTTTGCAGAGGAAAGCACTGAGAAAACAGAATCACTGAGGGTTCTGTGGAAGCTCTACTAGGAGGGCATTGAGAAAGTGCATAGAGTGCACAGAAGAACTCTATTATGAGATCAGAGGAAGGAGAAGTGTTGAGAAGGAAGATAGAATTTATGAGAATTTCATGAGACTCTGCCAAGAGGGCATTGAGAAAATGCACAGGATGCATTGAGGAGAACTCTATTTTGAGTTCAGTGAGAAGACAGGGTCACTGAGGATTCTGGAGAACTTTTCCAGGAAGGGCATCGAGTTGGTGCAAGTGTGAAAAGAAGGAACTCTTTCAAGTTTTGAGATAGGAGAAGTGTCATAGGAAGACACTCATAGGGTCATTGAACACCCTGTAGGCTCAACAAAGCGTGCTTGAGAAAGAAGTTGCCAGAGGGCACCAATATCCATTTGAAGGAGAAGGCAAGGGTTGAATCCCTTAGAGGTTCAAGTTCCGAAGCTCAATAAGGATAGTGCTGTTGTGCACAGAGTAACAACAAAGAGGAGCAGGAGGTCAAGAAACCCTTCGAGGTTTCACAGTCGACAAATCTCAGGAGGGACAACGTTCCTAGAACACAAGCAATATTCAAGGGAATTGAGATCACAAGCGAAGCGAAGTCGAGGCCTTTGAAACTTTGGAAAATATTCCACGGGGAAGGGATAAGTTCTAAAGCTCAGAAGGGAGCATAACTGTCATTAGATCAACTAGAGAGGAAGAGATCTGGGTCGTCAGATCTAGTGCAAAGAGACAATAGTAATCGAATCCAGAGGAAGGCACACGGAGTTTAACCTCTGGGAGCTAGCAAAGGAGAGGAGCCATATGGATGGTGGAGACACTTCATGGAGGAAGTGCTGAAGTTGCGAGAGTCATTGGATCTTGCAGAGTGGTGAGGGGTTTAAGGCCGAGTATCTTCTGATACTCTGAAGCTCAGGAAGGATAGCGACAATCATATCTGGGTCAACGACAGCCGTTGATCTCATTCAAGAAATTACGAATTCAGGGATCATGAACTTGGAGCACAGGACAAATTCTTTGTCACTCCAAGTCATGAATCGCGAAAGAGATTAACAAGGGTAGAATCAGACGGTGGAGCGCTTCTGGGAAGAAGTGTCGAAAACCCGTGAGCCGTCGGATCCATCCAACTGCGAGGAGGATAACGCTAAGATTCATTTAGCACTTGAAGTCTCAGGGGAGGTATTGAATCATAAATCTCATGGAAGATCGAACCATTGATTCCTTTCATCGGGAAATTGGAAAATCAGAGGAAAATAAGGGGAAACTGTCTTTTGAAACCCCAAAACGTGAATTGTCGATTCGCGAGGAATTGACTGGGACTGTTGAACCCGGAAAGCTGTGGACCTTTGATCTGAGGAAACTGGGTTTTGAGAGTTCAGACCTCAGGAGAAAGGAGGAGAGTTATTCCTTGAAGTTCGTGAAGGGTAAAGTCCTGTAGTGCTTGGAAGTTGGGCCCCAGGTCATAGCTAGAGGTCACGCCGGTGGAAGTTAAAGGAAGAGCTAGCATGCACTAGATTCTTGTTTCAGATTTTGGGGATAGAGAGAGAGTCGAGGGTGACTCATATCGAAACACCCGGTACGCGAAATCCTGAAACGCCTTTTGGATAGGCGCATGGTCATAGCCGGTGGCCATGTGGGAGAAGCTTGTGCCGCCGCTAGTTCTCACGGGTGATTTTTCATGCGAGGCCTGTGGAGGTTCTAGTAAGGACCCAAAGAGCTGCTCCAACTCTGAGAGTTGAGGACCCATTGAATGGGAGGTCAGCAGACCCAACTGAGGTGGGGAAAAACTACGTCGAAAATGCTCAGGGAAGGAATGACTATGCACAATTATTACAGTGGAGAGAACAAGAAGATTCAGGAATCCTCGAAGAATTGAATACTTATGGGATCCGTAAGAAAAAGTGTTATAGGGAGAAAGAAGTTGCTGCAATTTGTGGCAGCAAGTGTGTTTTGGCTCGTTGGGTCAACCAGAAGAAAAAATGCTTGCATGTTGCAGGTGTTGTTGGTAATTTTGTTGCCTCATGAAGGAAGAAAGAGAGAGCTGAAGAGATGGTTATAAGTCTGATAAAAGAAGCTTGAAATCTTCTACTGCTATCAGATATTCAAGTAGTATAATTTTTAATGGCAGTCATGTAGGTATAAGTTTTTATCACTATTTTTTCATAACTGTTGAAAGGAAATTATGGTAAGAATTTCCTCAGCTAGAGCTATGTGATTAAATAAAGGAGAGGAGCCATATGGATGGTGGATACACTTCATGGAGGAAGTGTCGAAGTTGCGAGATTCGTTGGATCTTGCAGAGCGGTGAGGGGTTTAAACCCAAGTATCTTCCGATACTCTGAAGCTCAGGAAGGATAGTGACCATCAGATCCGGGTCAATGAAAATCGTTGATCTCATTCAAGAAATCACAAATTCAGGGATCGTGAACTTGGAGCGTAGGCGAAATTTTTAGTCACTCCAAGTCCCGAATTGCGAAAGAGATTAACAAGGGTAGAATCAGACGGTGGAGCCCTTCTAAGAAGAAGTGTCGAAAACCCATGAGCCGTCGGATCTAGCCAACTGCGAGGGGGATAACGCTAGTGACGCTACTTTATCTGTCATAGTATCTTTTATTCATGTATTTCTTCTCGAAATACCTCTTGAACTCCTTCCAAATGATATCTTTCTCTTTGACGTGCTGCACTTGCACAATCTGATCCCACCACATGGATGCTTTTCCTTTCAGTTGATACATTGCAATTCTTCCTTCTGCATGGGTGGAATAATTCTACTGTTGGAAATATTTCTTCATGCCAAGCAACCATTTCTCGGCATGTTCGTCCTTATTATGTTCTCCATCAAACATTGGAGGCTTGATCTTGTTCATCTCCCCTTTCAATTCATCCTTTCCATATTTTTGGTGTTTTCTGGTAGGGTACAGGCTTGAACTACTATGTGTTTCCCTGCCAGAATGCTTCGGGGAGAGACGGTAATGTCTGCTACCACTCCTCGATCTTCTTCTCTTATTAGGGGTTTTGAAACTTCTTGAGCTGCTTGTGTCACTCTATCTTTCCAATTTATTTTCTATTCTTTCCAGGCTCTTCAACATTTTTAAGTTGAATTCACCCTGCCGATCCCTAACTTTCATGAGCTTTCAGCTATCAACTCGGCGTGGCTGGGCATCTCTTTGCAATCCTTCAATAATTTTCATTATGTGCCCTTCCTTGTCTAATTATCTTCCATGCCCATTGGATTTCGATCCTTCAACTCCCAGGTTGACATCTCTTCCTTCTCTTTCGTCCTCTGAAATGGAGGCAATCCACACCTCTTCCATTTCTATACTCAACATCGATTAACTGGTGTCCTGACACTCGTTGAACTCTGCACACGCAATGTGCAATCAATTTGAAGTTTTTCAGACCTTAAACATTTAATAAAATCACAATAATCATAAACCAACGTGAGTGATAAACATTTGACTTCACAAGGTTTCCTGAGCTCTATCGACTCTGCAATTTTTGGGACTTCGGGTTTCCGGTACTCGAGAGTTCACTATGCAGTGACTCCTAACTTCTTGTCGCTACAATCCTTAAAATCCAAAATTTCAATTTCCTTGCTCTCCGGGCCCACAACACAACTGTCACCCTTAAAACCTGTTACGGTTCTTTAGTCTCTGATGGCTTTGAGACTTTAGAACTTCGGGACTTCAGGTTTTCGGTACACGGGAGTTTGCTATGCAGTGACTTCCAACTCCTTGTCACTACAATCCCCGAAATCTAAAATTTCGATTTACTTTATTCTCCGGGCCCATAGAACAGCTGTCGCCCTTAACCGCAGTGGTGCGTGGCATGTTCCGGAGGGTCCACGTCACCCTTGGTGATGTCATCATGTCCCACCACTCTTGTCTGTCTTCTGGACTCACTGACATGTGGTACACATTCATACGCCCACGTCCATTCCAAGCAAAATCCAATGGTAATACTCCTTCCTTAGATCTACGGCGCAGATATTTTCGGCGTTTCGGGGTTTCGGGCATCAAGAGTTCGTGCATCCCACATCTCGAACTTCCGTTTGCTGAAATCCTGAAATTATGGTTTACTCCTCCGCTGAATCGGACTGTCAACTCCCTTCCTACGATCTAGGGTGTAGATCATTCTGGGATTTTCGGTTTCGGGTTTCAGAGGTGTTCACCTTCCTGACTTCCCATCTCCCGACTTTGTGAAATCCAAAAGGTTTTCGCGACTAACTCGAGCATGACTCCGCCAAATCTAACGGTCGAGCCTTCCTCCCAGATCTACAATGTAGATCTTCTTGGGTTTTCGGGAGTTCGCGTATTGCGATTCCCACGCTCTTGTGCAAATCCAAAGGGTTTTTAAATCCTACACACACTTTCCATATGCAATGGTCATGAGGGTTCGCTACTTCCCTCCCAAACAGATCCTAAGGCTCCAGCACTGCTGGTGTGGAGTCCTCTCTCCCTATGGCCATATACCACACCAACTGCGGTTTGATAACACCGCTATACCTCCTGAGCTTATAGGCACAATCAAGTAACTCCTTGACAATCCAAACCATACTAGGGTCTGAAATTAGTCCTCCAGACACAATTTCTCCTCTCACCCTCGGTCCAAATACCACTCAACTGGCCCATCTAGGCTCAGTGTTGAAACCTTGGCTCTGATACCAAATTGTAACAAACCTTTTTTGTTACCAAGGCTTAATCGCTCTGATACCAAATTGTAGCTCACCTTTCTGCATAGCTTTATCACTTCTGATACCAACTGTAACAGTCTTTTTGTTACCAAACTATAGCACTCTTCACCCCCTTCTAGGGCCAGGCAGGCGCTACCTTGCGAAAAACAACTCATACAGGACTTATAAAAATAACATTCTTTTAATCAAAGAAACACATTTAAGATCAGAGTAAGCATAAGAATTATTACTAACATAAATAATCCATATCAATAACAATAATCTAAATGCATAGTCGAATACATGATAATTATAATACACAAAGATACAAAAACATAATTAAAGCATCATCTGGTACTTATCTTTGAAACAGTGGTAGTTCCACCAACCAAGTACAGGCCTTCCACTAACCTCCCAGCCTTAGACCACACTACTCATCAGCTCAGTAGTGGGTCACCCCTGAGCCGGTTCTAAGCTCCACCCCAAGGTAAGGAATCCTAGGCTAGGCTGAGGTTATAGGGAAAACAACATATAAAGACTGGAAGGATTCTTCCCAGGATGCCATCTTATGCCCACTACTTCCAGACTCTCATTCCCCACATGCCTGTTCCACCTGGGAGTATACACCTTCACAAGCACATTTCATCGGTGCTACACCTCCCTCTCTGGGTCTCGAAAATAGGTCGGATCAGGAAGTCTCCGAGCTCAAAGCTGGTGCTGGAAAATCTCTGGAAGAAACCACTTCCCAACAAACTCTGTCACCTGGAGAGAGTTTCTCACAGGCCTGACAACCTGTTCTTCCAATCCTCAATCACCTCTCTCACTTGGAGAGAGTGTTGTACCACTGACCAAGAAGCCACATGCAGTCTAGTACTGCGTGGCTACAACAACCCACGGGGAAAACAGAAACAAGCTTTCCCAAACTGGTTCAACAATCATAGGATGGTGTCACGATCATGGCTTCGGGACAGGGACTCCACGCACAGGCTCGCTCTATCAGACAAAGGATGCATCGACTTTCTGAATTTGACACAGGCTCTCCCCGAATCAACACTGTGGCTCTCGGTTCAAAGGGTGTACTGGTTATACTCTTACAGAGGTCGGGCAAGGTGTATCATTCAACAGATCAGTTCCAATGAAGGAGAAGCCCCTATCATAGCTCGATTCAGCAGTTTCCACTGCCATTACAACATAGTCTCATGGTTATGGTTTTGGGATTGCGTGACCAACAAATCTTGTAGGGGTTGACACAGACTCCATGACTCTGAATAGAGGTGTACTGGCTCTTCAAAACAAACATAGGGTTTTCCCCTATTTCATAATTGCACGAGGGTCTCTTGCAGAGGTCACATGGTTCACGCTCAGGACAGTTTAGGGTCGAATGGAGGAGGAACCCTCCAACACGGCTCATCTCAGCCTTTTATTGCATGCGCTAGGGTTGACACTTGTCCCCCATGAGACTACATGCATTCCTTCAGCATGTATTCCTCCCACCGTTTGGAAATCACATGTCCTTCCAAAAGGACTTAGGTTAAAACATATAATGCACATATCTTTTGGAATAATATTAAAATAGTATTCCCAAGGCTTAAGCCCCTAGTCACAACACTTAGTCCCTTTTTCCCACCCTCGAAACCCTAATCCCTTGCCCACTCTGTGGATGCTTAGTCCCCCATCACTCATTCATCATGTCGGCTTGCACGCAACGATGTTTATATTTTTATTAATGCTCTGCATGATTACATATACAAAAGTAGGCTCTTGGCCTTCAACACTTAGGCTCCCTGGCCTAATAATCACATAATCCCCCAGCTTATATAAACTTGGCTCACCAGCCTATAAAACATACTTGCAATTCATAATGCAAGCTTTACATCAGGGCTCGGCCTTGGGGACATTACAATCCCCCTCCGTTATTTTTGTACTGTCCTCAGTGCAACTTTCACACAACATCAACAAGATTTTCAAAATCTTCAAAAATATGCGGGTATTATACCCGTATAGCATCCTCATGCTCCCATGTCACGTCCTCAGGACCGTACTAGGTCCACTGGACCCTTACAAGCTCAATAGCTCGATTCTAGAGCTGTTTTATTTTCCTGTCCAATATGCACACAGGATGCACTTGTAGGACACTTCCTGGTTCCACCTGAATCATAGTCCAATCGATTACATGATTAGCATCATGTATATATATTTCTTAAGTAATGAAATATGAGACACCTTAGGTACAGTCATGGATGCAGTAATGCAACCATATATGCAATGTCTATGTATGTATATACAAACAAATTCAATAACATTAAAACTGTATACAACATACACAACATACAATAAATAGAGAATTGTACTTATCTTTTGATTGAGAGACCTCCCACCCCGGAGCAGAGCTATGACTCCATCGGGCAATGGCTTCCCAAGATAGCCATGGTCCACACTCCTTATCCACATGGTCTAGGCCAAGGTACCAGACCTCAGCAACACTCCAACCATTCAAACCTCAGCAGTACTCCAACCAAGGGTCTCTCATTCCCCACATGCCTGTCCCACATGGGAGTATACACCTTCACAAGCACAGTCCATCGATGCTACACCTCCCTTCCTTGGGCTTGGCAATAGGCTGGACTGAAAGTCTTAGAGCACCGTGGTTCCAGGAGTTCCAACTGCCCTCAAAGGTTTCCAAGCAGCATCTTCCCGAGATACTCTTTATAGCCAACATTTTAACTTTTATCATCATCATCTCATCTGCATCAACCACATGCAATTATCATGAGAGAACATACAAGAATTCATTTAGTAATTCCAATTAATTTGAAAGGAAATTCAACTTTTATTCCCAAAACATGACGTCCTATTTCATGATTCATCTTGGCTGTTGCCACATTAGGAATGAAATCATCCTTGTGATTTTTCCATAGGCACAAAACTTCCTACAATTTTCCTGCAAGACGTCATCTTGCATACTGCCAACAAATTGTCAGTATTTTCTGTATATCATAATTCAATATGTACAACATATTATGCAATAATCTTAAAATTTTTGCACCTGGCAATTCAATCACAATTACCAAACAACTTGACCAATAGAATGACTCGTCAGTCTATGCTCGGAAGTTGGGCCCTAGGTCATAGCTAGAGGTACTGCCGATGGAAGTTAAAGGAAGAGATAGCATGCACTAGAATCTTGTTTCGGATTTCGGGGATCGAGAGAGAGTAAAGGGTGACTCATATTGAAACACCTGGTATGCGAAATCCTGAAACGCCTTTTGGATAGGCACATGGTCATAGCTGGTGGCAATGTGGGAGAAACTTGTGCTGCCACTAGTTCTTGCAGGTGAGTTTTCACGTGAGGCCTGTGGAATTGTTATTTGGAGGTTCTAGTAAGGACCCAAAGAGCTGCTCCAGCTCCGAGAGTTGAGGACCCATTGAATGGGAGGTCAACAGACCCCGCTGAGGTGGGGAAAACCTGCGTCAAAATTGCTCAGGGAAGGAATAACTATGTTTTGTGCCTCTTCCATCACCTTAGTGAGAAAAATAAAGATGCTTGCAATCTCAGCTGGGTCTTCTGAGCAAGACAACTGCAAGGAAAAGAGTTAGGGAAAGAAATAAAAGACTACAATTAAGAATTAAAGTAAGAAATGGAATAACAACTAAATTCATGAGCATAGGTACATAGAAACAAAAAGAACCATAAGACCCATGTCACCAATGTTGAGGCTGAT
>ML777064.1:1749677-1759892 GCA_009831015.1 Picea engelmannii | reverse complement strand
AAGCACCAACTTCCTTTGTTTTCCAGCTGCAACTGGAAGGAGGCTCCAACCCTCTAGTTTCTCAAGTTACAACCTGAGGGAAGCTCCAACTCCCCAGTTCTCTGGCTTTAACCAGAAGGAGGCTACAACCCCCTATGATCTTCGACTACAACTGGAAGGTCGATACAAAAACCATTCCTTGCCACGTCCAACTGCCCTGAAGTAGAAGTAGAATGATGGAACCATGGTCACACTATCACTGTGAGATATACCACTATAAACATGTACCAATAAGCCTGAACCATACATCAAACATGCATCAACCTGTAATCAACCTATACCATAAACAAGTGCAACCAACCATGTACCAAGTATGTACCAATAATGTTTCAACTACTCATCAACTATGACTCATCAATATGTACCAACATCATCAACTATACACCTCATGTATGTGTCAACTCATCAACTACTTGTCTCAACCATGTACCCAACTTGTACCTCAACCAAAATCCCTCATCAATTTCATCATCCAAATATGATTTATAAATATGTAATAGACTTGGTGTATATTACCACATACCTTCAAACCTTTCTTAACTCTAAACAACAAGAGACTAGCATTTACATCAAACTTTTCTTTAGTCTCACATGACTAGTTTTGGATTAGTCAACAACCCTAACTTGAAATAATCATAACTTTGTACCTGTAATGAATAAAGATCTGAAATTTATAAACAATGTTCTTCAGTGTGTTTTTTGCAATTCCTCCAGGTGTCACTACTTGGAACCTCTCATAAAAGTAGTTATAGCAAAAATGGCATACCTTGCTAAATTCTGGCTTATTCTAGAGAGTGACCTTGTAGAGCATGCCCCACACAAAATACATTTGATTAATCGATCTGAAACTCTTAAAAACAATACTAAAGACTGTACTCTAACCAACACATCTTGTTTTATTGAATTTGGATCTTTTATGAATAATTTATGTCGTGTTTACCCGAAACACATGTTTCTGACTAGTTTCAGCCACAAACCCTATTTTCCACGGAGTGTAACTCCAAAAATAAAATGACCCACAAGATAGAGGTTTTACCAAAGATACTTGGATATGTTTCCTCAATGGCATAGCAATTTCACGGTCTGAATCATTCTAGAAAAAAAGTTATTGCGAAGATGGTGAGATGACTTGTAAATAACATACCTTAGAAAGCATCATCAAAAGAATTTATCCTTCCTTGAATTCCGACTTTATTTTCTTCACCTTCCCTCAGAAATTCGGCTTAGATATCCTTTGGTTACCTCAGGCACCTATAGGTATTCAATATTCTCTAGTGTTTCTTAAATGAGAGAGCCTTTCCTCTTATTTATACTCTCCAAGTAGCTTCCTTAAAAACATCTTCTAGGTCACTTTGCCCACTTTCCTTATTTTAGGGTTAACCCACTTCTAATTTATCCATTAAATTTATTATTTAAATAATTTATTTTGTATTCACTTTGAATTATAGTACAATCATCAATTCACATTATTATTTACCTTCTAAAATCTCTTAAACCACTTTGACTATTTTGACATTTTGGGGCTTCTAGATGACATAAGAGGGTCCTCCAACTTCGTAAGTCCATAACTCTCAAATCGTGAGGAGTTATGTGATGTTCCACATACGACTAGAAATGGAATGACATGTACCATCCATATAGAATAGTATTACCTGAAAATATATCAAAACTCATACCATTATCCATCAAACAAACTTCGGTCCATTACCCAAACCTGGGTTCTCCAACTTCTCATGGCCATAACTCTCTAACCGCGAGGAGTTATGTGACGTTCCACATACCACCGAAAATGGCATGACAAGAAATATCCATATAGGATAGTTTCACTGAAAAATTCACTGACCTTCATCTCGTTATTACACAAATAAGCATGGGTTATATAACCATACTTCTAGGATAACTCAATCCGCAAAGCGTCTTCCCGTGAGGGTTTTCACCATAAGGGGACCACTTTGGATTTCATCCATTTCTACTTATTATCAACCATGAAAAGAAAATAATGAGTCATATTTACATAAAACAATATTGGGTTCATTACCCAACATTTGTGCTATGGGGCTTTCTTCAAGGGTTGACATCAATGACAACCAACCTAAGTGTGGGATTATGTGGATAGTTTCTTCTTGGCATTCAACATTACTTTTGTGCACAGGAATTTGAATCAGCACACTGACTCTTTGACACTTGTAGCCAGTAAATTTAAGACCCCAATGTTTCCTAATTTAAAATTTGAGATTGAGGTTAGACACAGACCCTCAATTCCAGATAATATAAAAAATTGGCAGGTCTTTAAAGATGATCAGGAGATTCAAAGATTCTTAAAGACTATTGAAGAGTTTTCAAATATTTCAATAGATCAGGACAATGAAGATGATGATGTAGAGGTACATGCTACAAATGTTCTCCAAGACAGTGTTGTTGGGCACAAAATCATTGAATTGAAGACCAATCATTTGCCTAAAGGTTTGGTTCCACTTGAGAGATTGTTTGATCACAACGATGTTTCCAAAAAGGCTGTTAGCTAGACATAAGAGACTGATGTAGTGGACTATGATATCAGTTCTGATTTAAATCCTAGGATGGTTAAATTATGCAGAAAACTGTCAGAAAAACAAAGAGACATATATGTCAATTTGATGAAGCAGTATTCAAATGTATTTTTCTGGTCTTATGAAGACCTAAAGGTTTTTGATATAGAGATTATACAACACAAGATTCCTCTGAAGCCTGGATCAAAACCTTTTAAGAATAAGTCTAGGAAATTTAATCCTTTGTTGTTGCCCAGAATAAAAAAGAGTTGAAAAGGTTATTGGATGCCAAAATTATAGTGCCACTAGGATACTCAGAGTGGGTAGCTAATATTGTACCTGTCAGGAAGAAGAGTGGAGAAATAAGGCTAAGTGTGGACTTTAGGAATTTGAACAGGTATTCCCTAAAGGACAATTATCCATTACCAAAAATGGATCATATTTTACAAAGAGTAGTAGGGGAAAAGAATATTTATATTCTTGATGGTTATTCAGGGTACAACCAAATATCAGTAATGGAGGAGGACAAGAAGAAAACAACTTTTACCACTCCTTGGGGAAATTTCATGTATGAAAAGATGCCCTTTGGATTGATGAATGTAGGGTAAACCTTTCATAGGGCTATAGACATTTATTTTATTGGTGAGAAAGATAGGTTTGTGGTTAATTATCTTGATGACATCACTGTGTTTTCAACATCTGATGAAGAACATTTAAAACTTTTGAAGCTGAATTTTGAGAAATGCAGGAGGTACGGTATATCACTTAACCCTAAAAAATCCCATTTTTCCATGGAAGAAGGAAACATTTTGGGACATATTGTTTCACCTGAAGGTATTAAAATAGATCCTGAAAGAGTAAAAGATATCCAACAGATAAACATTCCAATGAACAAGAAGTCTATCCAATCCTTCATAGGTAAAATAATTTTTTTAAGGAGATTCATACCCAATTTTGCAGAAATTATCAAATACATTACTGATATGTTGAAAAAGGATGCATAAATCAAATGGATACCAGAAGCTAAAGAATCTTTTGAGAATATTAAGCGGGCTCTTGTTCAGGCCCCTATTCTCATCAGTCCAGATTACTCCAAGGGATTGATGATTTTTTCATTTTCCTCAAAAGACACCATAGCTGTTGTTCTTCTACAAAGAAATGATCAAGGGTATGAGAAACCCATCTCCTTCTTCAACAAAACTCTCAGAGACTCTGAACTAAAATATGATATAATGGAGAAATAGGCATATGCCCTGGTGAAGGCTTTAAAATATTTCAGGGTATATGTTCTACAATTTTAGATCACTGCATATGTGCCAAGTAGTGCAGTCAAAGAAATTTTAGTTCAGCCTGATTGTGAAGGAAAGAGGGGAAAGTGGATAACAAAAATTTTGGAGTATAATATGACTATAAATCCCACTCAACTGATAAAATGGTCAAGGCCTTGCCAATTTAATGACAGAATCAAATTCCAAGGTAATTGGGTTGTATCATCTCTCAAGTAAATCACATAATTCTTCATTCCAGATTGGAGAAACCAACTCATAGGTAAACAACAAGTATGCTTCTTCACCATGGTACAAGGATATTGTATTTTTTCTGTTGAATCTTCAATCTCCTCATGAACTGGATAAATCAAAGTTCATATCACTTAAATTAAAATCAGTAAAGTATTGCATTATTGATCAAATCTTATTCTAGAAAGATCCTAATGGGATCTTGTTGAGGTATGTTGATGAAGAAGAGGCTAAACAGTTTTTTGTGATCTACACCATGGTGTTTGTGGAGGTCATCACCATTGGAAAGCTACTGCTTTCAAGATTCTCAGAGCAGGCTATTACTGGTCTATGATGTTTTTAGACATTTTTTATCAGGTCAAGGCATGTGAACCCTATCAAAAGTTTGCAGGAAAGCATAAACTTATGTCTCTGCCTTTGAAACCCATCATCATTCATGGAACATTTCAACAGTGGGGATTGGACTTCATAAGGGAAATAAACCATTCATATTCTCGACAACATAAGTGGATCCTTACAACCACATATTACTTTACAAAGTGGATTGAAGCAATTCCAACTCAGAATGCAACATACACGGTGATCATGGAATTTCTTGAAGGACATATTTTTTCTAGGTTTGGCTGTCCTAAAAAGCTAGTTACTGATAATGCCCAAGCTTTCAGATCAAACTCTATGATTGATTTCTGCAATAAGTATAATATCAAATTGGTTCACTCTACTCCATACTATCCCCAAGGAAACGAGTTAGCAGAGTCCTCCAATAAAAGTCTTATAAGGATTATAAAAAAACTACTTGCAGAACACAAAAGGTCATGGGATTCCAAGTTATAGTTTTCCCTATGGGTTGATCGTATCAGTAACAAGAAGTCTATTGGAACCTCCCCTTTCCATATGGTGTATGGAACATAATCCATTTTTCCAACTCAATTGGGCTTACCCGTTTTAAAATTTTTGCAAGAAGAGTTAGAAGAACCCAATGATATCAAAAGGAGAGTTTTTCAGATGATTGAGGTTCAACAGGTTAGAGAATAGATGGATTAGAAAGTTGCTGCTCACCAGAGCAAAGTCAAAGCCACATTTGATAAGGGAACTAAGAAATATGTTTTTAATGAAGGAGATTTGGTATTAAGGTGGGATGCTAGGAGAGAGGACAAAGCAAAACATGGTAAGTTTGATAACTTATGGTATGGTCCTTTCAAAATAGCCAAGGTCATGGATAAGAATACTTTTCTCTTACATAATCTAGATGACACTGAAAATTTTGGAGGCCCAGTGAATGTGAGGTTCTTGAAACATTACTTTCTTTAAATATTTACCAAATGTTTGAGCCTGTATGATAGTTGTTTCTTTCAATAAAGACTCCATATACCCAATGGAATTGTTTTTACACAGTTTTGTTGTAAATAAAGGATGACAGAGCAAGGAAATCATAGAATCAAAAGCAAGGTAAAGGCATTGGTCTACAGATCTTAAAGTTTTATCATTAAAAATTTACCCCAAGAAGGAGCCAATTTTAGTCTCTAACTTTGTTCTTGATTAAGTGAGTATCCCTAATCCTAAATCCTCTCTTCTTATACTTTGTTGCTTGAATTTTAGACTTTTACCCTTGGTTTGATTTGCTATGTTTTGCATTTTTGCAGTTTGAAATAATTTTCTTAAGTTTTTGAAGGTTTAAGATGTGATTTAATGAGATTTGTCACATCACTTGTCTACTTTACCTTTGAAATTTCAATTTTTTTCCAAGTCATGAATGGCTCTACAGGAATAGCGCTATTCCCACAACGCTAAGGTAATTATGTTTTGACATGTGCCAGCCAACCCAGATCTTATCATGATTGTGCAAATCATGGATAGAGGACCTGCATGTGCTCCACAATGTTTTCTCGAGTTGATGTTGCAGTTTAAACCATTATATGAAAGGGATCAAGTTGTACCATCCAGGACCTGCATCAAATCAAACCCGTCCCAATATTATTAAATGACACTGCCACCTATTATTCTAATATATCGGATGTTGTGTGCAGATATTGAATTAAGAGGAATTGTTGTGTTCTAATAGTTACAGGTTTTAAAGTTCCCAGTTTCAAACCGCGTAGAGTTTTTATAGAACTATACCAGTAACATGGTGTCGAAGAAGAGTGGACAAATCATTAGGTTGGAACCTGAGGGAACATAATTTCTTGAAGCTTACCCACAACTGGCACAGAGGTTTAAAGACACAGGTTGGTTTGATTTTTTCACAACCTTCCAGGGACACGATGAACAAGTCTCCATGATCTTCGCATAAAACTTTGATGGTTTTGAAGTTGTGATTGGAAATTTTTTGATGATGGTGACTGAACACTCAATTTCAAGAGCTTGTAGATTGCCAATTAGTGGAGAAAGGTGGTGGAAGAAAGAGACTTTGGTAATGGAGTTCGTGAATCAGTTCTTGATACTAGAAAAATAGAACCCTAATTAGAAAAAAGGAATACCACATAGCTGGATCAGAAAGGAGTGGTATACTGCCTTGATTATCATTCACATGTATATTACATGCAAGGGTAGGTTCTCACTGGTTTACATTTATCATATCAGGTTGTTAATTCATATTAATGGAGACTACCCTCTCAATTTACCTTATTTCCTGCTAAAGAGTTTATCAAAAATGTCCAAAAGGGTGCAGTCTCACCCTGCTACAGCCAAAGGAAGTCTTTTCCACAAAGTATTGATAAAGACATTGGTTGTCTCTTCTTTGAATGAAGTAAATAGACCCTAGGATTGGCTAATCTAGTCTCTAAGTAATGATCCACAACCAAGAAAATCTAAAAATACCAAAGGGAGGAGATCAACTATATAGAGACAGACTGGTTCAGTCAATGAAATCCCAATTAAAGAAGAAACATCTGCAACTAGGGTAACAAGGGACAGTAAGAGGAAGATGCAAACTCAACAAGTTGTTGTTGATGCTTCTATAGGTAAAGTCCAGGAAGAATCCACTACCAGTAGAGGTAAGAAATCAAAACCTAATGCAGATATTGATATGTTTCCTGATACAGAGATAAAAATGGAAGTGGCTGAAGATGAAGATTATAATGTTAACCCAATTCAATCCACAGTCAAGAATAAACATAAATCAACCATTAATAAAGGTTTCAAGGGTAAAAAACAGGGGAATAAACCCACACTTGTGCTTAAATACCCTAGGCGGAACTCCACTAGGGATGTCAACAAATTCAGGTTAAACTCCAAGGCTCTGTTTGATCCATCCATAAAAAAAGAGAACCTTATAGTCATAGAGGACAATTTTTAAGACTCTAAAGAAGGTATTAAAGAACAGTAAGAAATTCCTCCATTGCACAAGAAAGAAAAAGAAAATAAAAACTCAGGGAAGACACAAGGAAAAGAAAAACAAGTTGCTCAATACTCTACATGACCTATAACAAGAGAAACCATTAGATCATCAAAAGATGAAGCATTGTTTAAAGGTACAGGCATGATTTCTGATGACAAAGACTATCATTATGCATATCTAGATCAACTTCCAGATCTCCCAGAGGCCATGGAATCAGATAGTTCTGATGATGATCATAGCTCAGAACTATCCTCTATATATCAGATCAAACTAAGAAAACCTCAGGCTGCTATTGACTTGAACAAACCTGCACCTACAGAAGAATTTCCATAGTTTAAAGTCAAGGTTAGAAGTGATAAAAGCAAGATTAAAGAACTCCAGAAAATGGTGAAGCAGTTAAATAAGGAAAAGGCTCAGGTGGAGAAATGGAGCGCCATACAATAGGAAAAGATACATGGTTTCATGAAAAAGAGAAAGGAACAAAAGGCACTGTTCAAGGAGCTGCGAGAGTCTAATTTCAAATTGTACTGGCACAATATTGTGCTCACAACCAAGATGAAACAAAGGACTGCTAAAGCCAATGCCATCATTATATCATGATATTCTTATGAAGTCCTTTTATGCACAATTTTGAAAGTTTTGATACTATTTACCCAAGGCCTAAAATATGATCAACTTTATTTTGACCTAATGATTTTTGATCATTCGAATGTATAGCTCAGTCAAGATCAAGTCCAATTTTTGTGGGATTTGATAAGTTGTTGTAAACGTGTTTTGGATTAAGCTATTGAGATGATTACTATTTTGGCAATGTAAGTGCTCATTTTGAGCTGATCTTCCTAGAAGATAGACATTGATCAAATCCTGTTACTAATTTCATACTAGAAAATAGGATCTGTAGTCATCTTTTGTATAGTTTAAATAGACAGATGAAATAATTTATGAGGGTCGAAAAGTTGGATACTCAGGGACTTGTTTTGAACTCTTTGTAAGACAGATTTATTCTACTTTGATACTTAATGGAAAAGACATGTTGATGGTCAGACTTTCTCTTCTTTCATGTTCTTTTCCTTTTCTTGCTTGAGATCATTTTTCAATTGCAATGCATTGTTTTCTTGGTCTTAATTAATGCAGTGAAGATTTTTTTGTTATTGTTATTATCAAGATTTGATTTACAATTACATGTTCTTGTTTCTAAATTACATTTTGAGATAAGAAATCCATATGGGGTTAACAGATTGAAGACTTCCATATTTCCTCTCTTAATTTTCCTTATTTTATATGATCTATTTATATGGCTACCCTTTAACAAATCAGTGGGATATCTCTTGTCTTTATTCTGAACTTCATGTTTACCTTGAAACCTTGAACCAATTTTCAACCACCCTTTTAAAAACCAATTCATAAAATCCTTAATTTAAATTCACACTCACCCACCTGTATTCCCCAAATGAAAGCAAACTCAAATAAATTTCGCTTTCTAGAGATGGAGGTTTAGTAAAAAATGAAATCTTGCTCGTTTGTCATAACTATATAGTAGTTGAGTGAAGAAATTGTAAGCATTGGAAGACTTAGTGGCAACAATAACATGGTCCATGTTGGAACCCTCCTTCCTGAGAAAGATGTTCTCCTTGATTGATGTAGAAAACAATGCAGGATCTTGACTTACTAATCCAATTTGGAAACATAGCTATTTCGAATTGTAGGACCTGAGTGTTCCTGCAACTACAGTCACATGTAAAGTCTAACTATGACAAGTATGCATAGCTCGTAATATGTGTCATTGGTTAAATAGTTTAACACAATTTAATTTGAGGAATGACACATGCACACAAAAAACAGGGGATCTTAGTACTCACCATTTCAGGAAATAACACCCAAGGGTGAAGAAATCTAGGCTCCATTTGTTGTTTAGTGAAGCTCACCTGCACAAAATGACTGGGACCCATCTTATGGCAGAGCCGTCAACATCATTTTGCTCTGCAATCGCTTCAACGCCTTCTCTATGGCCACTAGTATCAAGGTTTCTAGGGTTTCTCCCATTCAATATGGCAATTTCAGTTTCGCTTCCATGTTCTTGGTGTAGGTAGAACTTTATGATAGGAGAGATGCTCTCTTTATATACATGCATATAGCTAAGAATAAGTCTCACTAAGATTTGAAGGACGTTTCAGTTTCAGAGTGGGATGATGGATCAGAACGGAGTTGTTGTTCTGATGTTGTGTGCTTCGTCTTCACTGTGGCCACTCTAGCTGTAGATTCAACAAATCTTAATCCAAGCGACATTCCCCTACTCATCGGAGAACTCATGTGTATAGTTCAGTGGGCGGATTAAGTTATCATCGAACCTGTCTTTTGTGGTGGCCCATCTTCTACCTTATCATTTCTTGGTTACCGTCCCTCTTTCATTATTGTCCATCACATGATCCTCCTTTGGAACTTGTTTTTACTATCAAACAAAATTTGGGGGAGACAAAAAAGAATTTGCAACATTCACATGTGAAGTGGACATTTATATGGATGGAACAAGTCCATTTTTTTCCTTACAAATTTGACATGGTTTTACACACATTTTTGGAATTGTAAGTTTCAATACTGGATATCGCCTTCTTTTACACAAACATAAATTATAGGGTTATCGACTTGCATGTCTGATTCGAAAAGATTGTCAGATAGATAATCCAATTCCTTCTTGCAGTTTTATAGCACTTCACAAGGCATCTCATTGCCCGCCAAAGCAGTGGTCAATGCCATGTTGTTGATGGAATATCTGGGTTTGATTCAAAAATCTTGT
>ML777064.1:1733067-1748581 GCA_009831015.1 Picea engelmannii | reverse complement strand
ATGAATGTCTGAAGTAGAGCTTCAAATGTTGTTTTCTCCCAGTTTCGATTCAAATCTCAGTCGAAGTTTAAATCTCAATCGATGTAATTTGTTATTCCTCTCGTGACCGTAATGCCTTTGGAAGACCCTGTGGACTTCGATAATGCTGAGGATAAATTAGAAACACCGAGTCTCTCCAGAGTAGTACAATACTCAAAATGGGGGTTTGAGAGAGCGAGAGTAGTACAATACTCGAAATGTTGGCTTGAGAGGGAGAGAGTAGTACAATACTCGAAATGAGGCACTCGATTACAACACCCTCCCATGGAAATGAGGCACTCGGTTACAACACCTTCCCATGGTGCCTCTGTTGTAGAGACTTAGTTTTCTTCTGAAACAAATGAAATCGCTGGTAGCCTATTTTCTGTAGAGTGTGCATGAAGATAGCCACGATGTAGCTAAACAATTATTTCTCTATTGCAACAATTATAATAAATGGTTATTTTTTAAATTTTAAATTTTTAAATGATTTGTAATGTTGACACATAGTGATAAAAATTTCAACATACCAGGGTTAATTAAGTCGCATCACAACCATGATCCAATCAAAAAATTCAAATTACTAAATTGAAAAATATAATTTTTTTATATGTTTTTCAAAATAATAAAAATAATAAACTTTTTCCTAACGCTCTTAAATATTCTTAAAAAACTCCAAAATAAATCAACCAATAAAACAAAATGCGACCGCCAAATGTAAGGACTAATAATAAGAGTTTAAGTAATATGATTTACTATTTGAAATGTGGTGCAATTGTTTGATTTTATGTTAAAAGAATGATGAAGCGGTGACAATGTACATTCTATTTTATGTTCGAAGATCTAATGATGAAGGGGTGACAATGTACATTTGGAAAGGTCATCACAATTTCCTCCAACTATGAGGAATCATTTTGGGCAATGTTTGAAGATTTATTAAGTAAGCTTTTAAGTTGTGGCTAAGTGATAAATCTTTGCTTCCACAATTAGAAGAGATGATGAGCCTATGAAAAGCACGTGTGTGCGTCTTGACTAGAGGAGGAGCTACATGCAATAGAATGGTGTTCGTAATGTTGAGTGTTTCCTGGTTTTATGAATTGATAGTTTAATGCTTAGTTGCACAATGTTTTCATTGTGAGGGAGATTTGCTTTTAGAGAATCCTCACTAATGGTTATTACATGTGTATGAGATGTTTAAAAATATAACTCATCATCTAACCAATTGTTGTTGTTGTTTTTTATTTTTTAATACGAGTATTTTTTAATACGATGGTTCATATTTTGTGGATATATATATATATATATATATATATATATATATATATATATATATGTCAAGGCTTACTACAAAATTTATTATTATATTTATTTTATCTTTGTGTATATATTTTCCATACTTTGACAAGATTTGTATTTACATATTTATATTATTAATTTATTAACTTAATATTTTTTAATAATATTTAACAATTTTCACATTAAACTTTAATAATTTTAATAGGCAACATTTGTTTTGACAAGGACTGATAAATATTTTATTAATAAAAAAAGGGTGGCCAAAGTTCATAGAAGAGTACAAAAGAGTCTAAAAGGCCTATAGGCATATCCAAAAATTTAAGAAGATCTACTCTTGCTATGGCTAACCAATGTTTAGTTTGAGCTTCACTAGCTTTAATTACATTACAAAATTTGCAGGTTTTTATTCTATAGAAGATGCCTAGAATGCATATATATTTAAAAAACATTAGATACCTAGCGATGGAGAGTCTAGTTTTTCCATTTCATTGTCATGTGCAGGCATAAGGAATATTTAGATCAAGAGGAGGTTGATTGACCGATGGAGCATAATCACTTTCGGAGGGAGAATCGATGAGGTCTAGAGGAGCTGGTGTTACCTGTATCTGCAAACTTTCAACCTAAGCCCCGATGGCATCCACCTCATCATGTTGTTGCCTCATATCCATCCTGTGTTGGATGAGAATTTCTAGGATGTATGAAATCCAAGAAGGAAAATTTTGGTATACTATTTGAAGTTGTTTAAGATCCTTCCCCAGAGTGTCTAGGGCCATTGTTGTCTTCTTCTACGAGGCATTGGACTCAAAAGAGGATGATTATTAATGCTATGCCAATGAGAGAGGATGGGTTCAAAGCCATGTTGACCCGAGTAGAGAAACCACTCACACCAAGGAGGCCAAATTGAATTCCTTACTAAACCAATTAGATCAAAATATTCTGAGGCCCGGGGTTGACAATTTCTACCTACATAATTCCACCTGCTTCCATCCTTTCAATGAGGAGAAAGTTGAGCCCACGTAGCATCTAAAGTCCATGTTTCAATTCCCTGTTCTCTCACGTGATTATTTCTCACCTTCTTCTTTGCAAACCGGTCCTGAAATTGTTTCTTCAATTCTCCTTCCTCCTTAATTGTTTCCTGATTCTATCGAGTGAGTGTAAGCTTAATATACCCCTGAGACCAACATATACTACTCCCTTTTTCTTCAATCCCACTTGATACCACACCTACCACTGCAACACAAACTTGATGGTTGAAGCTACAAGTGTCCCGAGATTCAAATCCACACCCATGCAAACATGGAGAGTTTTTGCACATTCTGCATAGCCTATGCCTTCTCATGATGATTCTCATATGGCTTGATTGTCTTAAATTTAGAGGAGAATATACATTCATTGCATCTGTTGTTTCCCACATGAGTGGATGAGATATCTTCATAACTAAAATGTACCTCACCTATGTAATCCCACCTTGTTCATGCCCAAACGATACTATGAGTCTACGACCTTAAATGGAAATGACTTAGCTGATGGTTTGTGAATGACAGAGGGGGATCCTATTGCTTTGACAATTTGTTTTCTTTATGGGTATGACACCTAAATGACATGCATTTTATTGGGTTGGATTTGCATTGATTATGGAATTGGATGGTGCGATAATCTCCCATTAATTCTAATTGTCCCTTTTGGGAATGTGATAGTCAGGTTGGCTTGTGAGTCCGTCAACCGCAGTAAAGTGCCTTTAATCGGGCTTCAAACACACAAACATAATCTCTCATAACCCTTTTGTGCACCAAGAAGAACTTATGTTTAGCCCTAATGTCACAGCCCATAGAAGTATTAGAGCCAAACTTACATGATAAGTCAAGTAATAGCAACATGACACACCCAATGATGATAATGTAATAAAAACCTATACCAATGTGTCTAGTCAATACTAGATCTAGCAACACAAATCCTATGCACTTAACCTAGCTATGTAGTCCTTGTGGGGTTAGCATGAAATAACCCTAATAGACAATATAGTAACACACAATGACACTACTCCATGTGCAATTGTTTTATCTACTTGAAAAACATAAATGTGGTAATATATCTTCTAGATTCTTTTACATATAAGGAAAAGAGCATAGCATTGTTGAGTGTTGAAAATACAACATAAAAAAATTGTAATATACTTATTGTTGGGTATCTATTAATGTAAATTCATCTTAATTTTAGATTTATCAAGTGTTTAAAGGGATCAAATCCCTTTCAAATGAAAATCTTTTTGATACTTAAAAAACTTGAGGAAATAATTGCACCAAGTTGAAGGAGTTGACTCATCGCTTGATAAATCGAGGTTAAGATGGATATGTGCTAGTCTATAATAATAATAATCTAATTAGGTTCAAATTGATGTATGGGACTTCCTTGCTTGTAAGACAAGGAATACTCTATGAAATGATTTCATTTCATTATCTTTTTTTTTCCAACAGAAAAATTGTTCATTATATTAATATATAATTTGTTCACATGGCATAAACTATGCCTTTTGCTTACAACCTTCAAACTATGAAAAAACACTCATGGCTAAATCTGAACCAATTACATGACACCTTCACATGGAAAAATATATGTACTAGTCTGTAGAATTTTTAGAATCTGATCCAAATGTAACAAAAAACATGGTCTATTTTTCTGACTGTCCCATGGCTAAGAACAATATATCCTCAAAAAAGAAATTGTCACACTTCAACTGGATAAATAGAAATATGACACTATAAGATGACTAGATGCTATTAGAGGTTAATAAAGAGAGTGGGACCCTCATGTCCATCAACCTAGTGGTTGTATGTGATTTTTCCTTCTTTCTTTTGTAGTGCAATCTTGGAGAGTAAATCGACATCCTTGTTGTGATATCGATAGATATGTGTGTAGTTGATCTCCCTAAAGATGGATTGTATCTCTCTGATTCCGTCCTTCTAGCCCAATAGTGAAATAACCTACAATTTTCCTCTGTGATTCAACCAATCAATTATGATTTTAGAGTCACCAAATATTTGTAATGCTTCAAGGTTGAGTCTTGTTGCCAAGTTTAGTGTAGCCCAAACTTCAAGTAATTATGCCCTAGTGTTGGTTCCTTGACCACAACTGAAGGTCCAAGTGTAATAAGAATTTTAAGTTATCCTTAGTATTCCCTCTGCTTCACTATGAAGACCATTTGACTGTGTTGCTCCATCAAACCAACCTGCAGGTGTGCTGCTTCATTTCATTATCTACTTGTGTGTGAGAAATAATATTTTATTATGATAGGACACTTGTTACAATCTCTGGACCCAATACAATAATCTTGGAGTTGTATTAATTTTTTATTAGTTTTATTTCTATACCAAATTGTATTATTTTTCACATTCATATTCAAATCTTTCTTGATGGTGCTAAAACCTCTTTTGCATTAAAAACAACAATTTCATCAATCCAAAATTGCAATTTTAGCAATGATTGCCTAACTAGATTATGGTGATGACAAATAAGAAAAGGTTGAAAACATATAACATTTAGCTTTTTTTAGCCTTCTTCTAAATTTTACTAATAGTCTAAAAGTTTGATGAATTGACCCTTTTTTGGAAGCTTGGAATAACATGAGGGGAAACCAACCTTTTTTGCCCTGAATCCAGGATGCATCGCATTTTGAATTAATGGAATTACATATATCAAATATTAATATTGCACAATCCAGTTGCAATAAGGACACTCGAGGGTGTTGTATCTATTTTTGCATCAAAAATAATAATTTTATCAATCCAAAATTGAAAATTTAGCAAAGATTGCCTTACCATTTTTCGGTGATGACAAACTGAATACGATCGAAAATGTAGAATGTTTAATCTTGTTCTAAATTTTACTAATAATCTAAATGCGCAACAAATTCTTTTGGTACCTCATAATAACGAGAGGAAAAACCAGTGCAATTTCATCAAATCAAAATTACAATTTCAATAAAAATTGCTCAACCAAATTTCAATGATGACAAATTGGAAAAAAAAAAGTCACAATCACACTTTCACATCTACACAACATTTTGTTACTTTCTTTGAAACACTATCACATAACATTATTGTACTGCTGAAGGTAGTATATAGCAATGAGTTAGCATTGACTTTTATATTAGTTTTGTGTTGACTTGGAAATTTAATCTCGGTTTTAATGTTCAACATAACAAGTAAAAAAATATATTTTTTAATATAACAAAAATAGTATTTTTTTAACTCCTCATTAGTCAAAAAATTGATAGTGTTATTGCAACCTTCACATATTTTGAGACCTTCAATTAATGAGGAAGGAAAGTTTTTTAACTCCTCATCCTTATCTTTGTTGGTTTTCAATGTACTTGTGTTGTTACAGGGGATCCAACGATGTCCCACCAACGACCCACTTGATCTCCAAAATTCAAAATGCTCAGTCACCATTCTTTCCATTCTAAATAAACCCAATACCTCAAAGCATGCTTTAATGGCCCCAATTTATGCGTTCAACGACCCTCCCAAAGCCAAAATTCACTTCAACCCGAAGCTAAAAACCCTGTTTAAAATAAAATTATTAATAAACAACTAAGTCAAATTTTACTTAGAGTTAAAAAATAAGATATTATCCACAGATTTTAGAGTTCTTAATTATAATATTTTTGTTTTGGTCATGTGATCAACGATTGAGAAATTTAGTCACTAACATCTGTGATCTCAATTTCTTTGGCTCATATGGACCCTTCACACGCGTCTGTCAATTAGTTGATCTCCCCCTTCGATCGACTATGCTTGTATTTTATTTTATAGTTTTTATTTGGTTTCATCGAATGTGAAATTGGAATAGGGCCACATGGTAAGTCCAACTTCCTACCTCACTTTGACCCACCACATCCCCAACAAAAATAGCAGCTTCACAAAGTTGCGTGATGATTTTGCATAGATAATACAGAATGAATATATTAAACATTTTTTTTATTAATTTATTATTTTAAAGTATTTAGGATCAATATTACTTAGCAAACATGTTTAACGATTTTTTCACTAAAAACCTTTCTCAATCAAAAGAACAAATCAAAACAAAAGTCTTAACCAACTACCCATTATTATCAGTAAAAAAAAATCAAATCAAAACAAAAAATTTAACAAATTACTTTATTTTTATTAATATTTTTATCATCATAGAATTAATATAATAACATGAGGTAAGTAGGAATACTGTGGATCTTATGTAAAAAAAATCAAATCAAAACAAAAAATTTAACAAATTACTTTATTTTTATTAATATTTTTATCATCATAGAATTAATATAATAACATGAGGTAAGTAGGAATACTGTGGATCTTATGTAGTATCGACTGATGGCATATTGCATAACAAGATTTTGTAAAAAAACGTTATATGAAGTTAATTAAGTGTTAAATGAGGATAGATGGATGAGTAGAGAGGGTGTACTGTGTAATAAATAATATGTTTTTTAAAATAATTTAATTGATTTTAGATAATAATAAAAAATAATTTTGATAATAAAAATTTATAAATTTTAATATTGGAAATAAATTTTTAAGTTTTTATTTTTATTAAAATAATTATCAATTTTAATTTTAATAATTCAAATTTATAATATAAGTGTGTAGATTTTTGTAATTAGTTATAATGTTGTTTGAGTTTTTTTTGAGATAAATTAATGGATGAAACTTCACCCATTCACTCCTTATAAAACTAAATAAAAAATTTATAAAAATTCAATTAAATTTATCTATATTAAAAATTCAAATTCAAATTCAAATTCAAATTAACTTATTGTACCTTCGAAGGTAGTATATAGTAATGAGTTAGCATTGATTTCCATATTAATTTTGTGTTGACTTGAAAATTTTATCTCAGTTTTAATGTTTAACATAAAAAAAATTATTTTTTAATATAACAAAAATAGTATTTTTTTTAACTCTTCATTGGTCAAAAAATTGATAGTCTTATTGCAGCCTTCACATATTTAGAGACCTTCAATTAATGAGAAAGGACATTTTTTTAACTCCTCATCCTTATCCATTCGCTCAGGTGTTCCCCACGAACTGAAGTCAGGCAACTACCTCGATCCTTCCACTCTTTCCATTTGCTATATTCAGTCGTTACGTGTACACAACTTACTCCATAGTAACAGTGGCAGTGCATTAATTAATCTCGAGCACCGTTGATAGAGAATTGGACAACCACAGTGAATTTACAATTTGATGGAAAATTGTGATTTCTTCTTTGCAAATTGTGTGATTTGAATTAATTTTTGAGGCAGTACATCACAACATGCTAGCCCTTGTTCTGATTTTGTATACTTCCATTATCATCACGCGTAATTGTATTCTATTTGATAGGATTATAAAAAAAAAATTAATGATGTTAAAAATATTTGATATTGATGTACGATAGGATCCTAGATGATATGAGAGGGAATATTATTCTAGATGATGGTGATAAGGTTACAAAGTTTAGAACAATCAAGCATCATCCACTTTAGAAATTTGACAATTTATTATTATAAAAACATTTAATATTACAAATGTTGATCCCAACATTATTAAATTGTTATTAATATTAATAATGTGAAACAAATATTCACAAGTTCTAAAAACGTTTTAGAATTTTCAAAATATTTTTTTATAGGAGGAGGTGGTTAGATGTATGTGTCTAGGAATCTATTGAATTTAAAATTTAAATTTTTAAATATTTGTTATCAAATTGGAAAGTTAAAAAATTTCACATCTTATTTTTTTTTGTGATTTTTTTTTTTTATATTTAGAGTACCTGAGATTATATCGCAAAATTCTTGGTTAAAAAGAATATCAAAACTATGTTCAAATCTTACAAAACCCTCAAACAACTTTTTAGAATAGTTAAAGATAAATTTTACATCTAGAGCATTTGAGATCATATTCCAAAATTTTTGGCTAAAAAGAATATCAAAACTATGTTCAAACCCTACAAAACCCTCAAACAACTTTTTAGAATAGCTTAAGATAAATCGCACCGATGCTTGGCCAGTTATCCCCGAACATTCGTTCAAATCCAAGCATCTTATTTTCTTTGACCAAACAAAAATATTAGTCTCTACCCCTCATTACTCCTCCCGTCTCATTCAGAAAGCCCTTGAAATCGAAAAACATCCTAATAGCTTTAATCGTGAATATGACTACAAACTTAGCCAATCCTAAAAGCCTACCATTCGTCACCTTGACCATTAGGCTTCCTCCTTTTAGATTTATGTGATCATCTCCAACCTTTGGTTCCTCAGTTTCTTTTCCTCACATCTAACTACTCCTCTCTCTGCAACTTTTCTCTTCTCTGCTCTGAATTTTTCTTATCTCTTCTCTGCTCTAAATTATACTCATTTCATTGGTTTCGTCATTTAACATATCCTCTTTATCTGAATTATATTAAATCTCTCTCTTAATTAAAGAAATCCTTTGGCTTTAAATTCTTTTTAACTTTCTCTATTCTATTATTATCTCATAATAAATTTATACTAAATCTCACCCTTAATTAATTAAAGAAATCATTTTTCTTTCATTATTAATATGCCTCCACAACTTACTTTAATAAATTATTATCCTTTTTAATCTTATTAGTCCCTGTCGTAGGCATAGAGGGATTATAGTGATCGATAAGTCATTGATTACATATTAGTTTGTCCTTTGACCAGAAATATTTGCATAATACCTATTGTTGGAGCTAGGGAAATAAAAGTAAATATTTTTATAGAATAAATAGTACCATATATGTACTGATCTGATTGGATAAGAGATTTGAGGTGTTATTACCGGCTTTGCTATTCCCAATGTTTTATATGGCAACATATCCAAACTTTTTCTCATATACAGTGTTTTTGAATCATATATTTTTCTTATGTATTGCTTCAAGGTGGATTAATGCTAGCATTAGTTCGAATGTTTCTATTAACATTTTCTACTACCTAAATATATTCGTAATTTTTAATATGTACTAAGCATATTGAAATGTTTTGATATCCAAGCTTTATAGTGATTGTGAATTCTAAAGTTTATAACGTCCTTGGCGGATGTTTGGGGGATGTGTTTTTGTTGAAATATATTGACACTTTTTTGAGATGCCTCAATAGGCCTGACAACTAAAATGTTCACATGAGGCGACGTCCTCCAACAGGCCTGACAACTTAAATGTTTTCATATCGCGAGATCCTTAGACAGTCTGACAGCCTTAAATGTTTATGTAAATACGCTTCTCGGAGTGTATTTTTCCTCGAAATTGTCCATACAGTAACTAAAGAGCCATTGTATGTTTCATCCTTCTTCTACCTTTGCACTGCAATTTCATTATCGTTGAAGCTATATACATTGTTTACTGGTTTGGTGACTGCTTCTTCTTTGCTGGTTTCTCAGTTGCTGCTTATTGTTGTTTTGTTCGCGAGTCAACCTGCGGTTCTGCATTTCAGCGTTTCAGAGTAAGTTTCGATGCCATAGTTTCATTTTCTTTGTTCAGTGTTTGCAGTCTGCAAGTAAGAATGTTTTCTTATTTCTTATGGCATGGTCCTCATATGTTTTCGGTTCCTTCTCTGCTTGGGCTACAGTTTCGTAATCGTTGGAGATACATATGTTGTTTACTGGGTCGGTGGTTCTTGTTGGTTCGTTGGTTTGTGGGTTGCTGGCTCTGTTTGTTTGGCTCGAGTTTACACTTTGGGGCCCTGGGGGTGCAGTTTTTCCTTTTCATGCTTTATCGTTGTCGGGTTCTTGTTGTTTTATTTTGTTTGTTTCGGCCTTGTAGGGTTGGGGTCCAGCGACGGTGGTTGGAGCTTTTATTTTTCTATTTTTTTTTGGATTATTATTGTTTTTTGGGGTGCTTTGCAGTGTTGAGCCCCTGCATCCAGGGGTCGACATGAAGTTGTGTTATTTTCCCTCTCTGCCGAGGTCCATATATGTTATTCTATGAGATTTTGTTGGTGCATCAGTGCTAGCATGACAAAAAATAGTTGCATGCAAAATTGTTCGAGGATTACATGTGAAATTTCAATATCCGCAGTTTTTTTGTTGGAATAAACCATATGCAGGGTACATTTATAGACCATGTATGGTCAGATGTGCCAATCTAACATTTCATGTTCCTTCTCCTCTGCACAAACTGTTGTGCGCGTGATACAATTTCTGTTGTGCTTGAGGTATGATATGTACAACAAAGATTCAACAAGATTATATTTGGATGTCTGGAAGCATGCATGGGTAGTTTTCCATGGAAAACTAAAAAGCTTGTATCGTGGACACAACAGTCTGTGTAGAGGATAAAAAACATGTGTTTCAATCGGTGGAGGCATGTCTCAATAATTTTCCACGGAAAACTAGAAATCGTTTATCTACGGCCATGCAGTTGCGTGATGTTTTGTGGATTGTAATATATTTTGGGCAGGGAAAAAAAATTACACGTTTACAACCATGGATGGAGAAGCACAAAGGTTCATGTTTCTGCCTATCTTGTAGACTGTTCGTTGAGTCTGTTTTACTCTATGTACATATTTCTTCTCCTCCCGTGCATACCAACTTCCATTCATGTTCATTGTGTTTTGTGTATTCCCACATTAAAACAAACAGAATAGCTGGAGAAAAGGAGGGAGTCTTGTTTTCATCGGTTGAAGAGGATATAGAAAGGTGCATGCTTGTATTGTTATTTCATATTGCATTGTTTTGTATTTCATTTATGGTTTGTATATGTGTTCACACAGTTTATTATATGTACATTTTGTGTGCCTTCGTACATGATACATTATCTTCATAACATTCCTTCTTGCATACTAACATGCTTCATGTTCGTTGTCTTTTCGCTGCATTGGTACATATAAATAAACATAATAGCTGGAGATGGCGATGGCCTCTTTGGTGGGTAAATAGACATGTTTCTCTGATTTTATATGTCTTTCTTCATACTAACTTGCCTTCATGTCCATTGCATATTTAACGTTGTTGCCTTGGAAAAAACAAGTTGCTTAGACAGGGAGATGAATTGTTCTGTGCAACAACAGAGGGTTCTGTGGTACAATCTTCTAAAAGGTATACCAATTGTGGTGGTAAATTAAATATACAAAGCGGGTGGGGGCATATAATATTAGAGTTCAAAATGATGGCTTGGAAGCAATGGGCCTTTCTGCCCCCCTATTTCTACTTTTTCTATTTTCTATTATCCCTTTTGTTTTCTAATTCATCTGCTTAGTGTGCTTTCCGAAAATGCCTTGGTTCGCCGGTTGGTGGACTAACGGTTTCACATATGTGGTTGTGCTTCTGCCTTGTTCCATACTTTCCTACTTTCTCGATTACGGGTGTCGATCAACCAGGTTGAAGATTTCTCCCCTGCTTTCTAGGGGTCCGCGATATACAACTTGGCCATGGTGCCCTGTCCTCACGCCCTGTTTACTATGAAACATTTTCCTAGTTAAAAAAAACAAATGCATACAATTTTACGGTTGTTTGGTACTTGCGATGGACAGTGTACAATGCATATGATTGTTTAGTCCTGATGTTCATGTGCACATGCTTGCATAAAAAAAAGTTGGACTAGTGACATGGGCATGAGTAGTCAGTCATCCCAGACATCAATAGACCGACAAGGCCAAAGGTAAAGATGCATATTCTCTTCTCTTACTATGTTTACTAAAAAAATATCCTCGGCTTTATATTCATCTATGGCATGGTGGATATGATGATGTCGAATGCAATACATGGTTTGCAGCTCGCAAGAAGTATCAACAAGTACAAGCGAGACGCCGAACGTGCTGCATGTTCCGCAGAGTAAGAGGTGTGGTTGCAAAACTCTAGCTCCATAGTTCATCCAAGCTACGCGTGTACTTGTAGATTTATGCCAGTGAAAGAAGAATATAGGAAAAATAAATAAAAATGCATAATACCATTCACTTTAGTTTTTCCTGTTCAAAAATTGTGACCAGGTCTAGAGTTGTAACATCCAAAGTACTATCAATAGAGGGCTTGAACATCCGCCAAACTGGACAAGTGTTCATGGGGGACATAATGGTTGTCTATAGCACCTGCTTGGACAAGGCAAACAAAAGTAGATCCATTATGCGTGCTGAAATGACAGACAAGGAGGCCATGATGACAATCACACTGATTGTTCCTCCACAACTTGTCTAGAAACATGCAAAAAAGATATTGTCGGGTAATGGGATATCCATTACAAATTTTAATATATTGCCCAAAACAATATATGACCATGGTGATTGCAATCGAATTATTTCGCTGAACGAAACAAGCATTGTGGAAAAAATTCCCGTTGTTTGTTCAGAATATCATTTCGTCCTGGACTCGACTATCAACCAACTTGCATAGAGAACTAATATTTACCCAATCAGAACAATTGGCACAACTGTCACATTGGCGAGAAAACTTGGCTCACAACACATTCTCCATATAAAGGATGGAGAGTCGGACAATGACAAGGCAATGGTACTTCTTTTCATATTAAGTTTTGTCCTTTACTTTTGCATGTGCATGTATGTCGGGTAAGTTACACAAATATTGCACTGTTCCATGTTGCAGCTACAATTGTTTGATACGTATTCAAATTTGTTTTCGTCAATCGAACAACAATTGCATAAAGGGAAGATTCCACTTATGCTTTTCAAAAATATAACAAAGAAAAGGGATGTTAGAGAAAGGATCCTAGGCAACGTTTGTAACAAATTTGCGAGCAGATATAGTAGAGGATTTGAAGAAACTAGCTAGCTCTACAACTGTTGTGCATATACATCCTCAAAATAATCCTCATTTTTCTTATAGAAATAGCCTTAAACAAATTTTGGCGCCCTGTTTAATTTTCTATTTTTTTTTTAAGGGGAGGGGAGGGTGCAGTTCCGTATTATATTGTTCGATGTATTAATTCCTATTCTTTCATTCCCAGGTTGAAGGTCTTTTGGTTGTAGCCAGTGTGTACTTGACCCCCTTTGAACCTGTATGTGAAAAATGCAATTCTCCTGCTTCTGCCTCCGCTTTGATAAGTGATGATACAATTGATTGCCTGCGATGGAGTGAAAAATGTCCATATATATATGGACATTGCATGAATGGTGTCATCCGAACCATGGGCAACATGATCGTGCATTGTATGGTTAGGTAGCCTCTGTTACAAAATGTGCTTCCTAAGTTGGTAGACTTGTCGTATGAAATGTATCTACAGAAAAAGGCAAGTTGTGTGTACATGCTGCGGGAGCTTCGGATACACAAAAAATTCACCTTAAATGAGGACAATGCAATTTTGTGTATTGGCTGAAGAAGGGAAATATATATATATATCCAATTTTGGCAGGAAACGAAAATACCTCATGTGTCTCTGCAATATTTCTTCAACATCCAGCTGAATGTTCGTCGGACAGGGCTAGTCGGGATTGCACGCGCATAAGATTGTTCGGTCCAAAAAAATGCTAAGCATGGAAACTAACCCCATATATCCCATGGGCACGGTTATTTTGTACTGGGAACATATACCAGATGCAAGAGAAAATGAATGTGGCGATGTCTTTTCTTTCTATATCAAATTGTTTGGTGCAAAGGTCGATGGGTCCTGCTCTATGGAACCTTCTCGGAACTTGCTTGTGGCCTGTTTGAAGTTTGGTTGGTTCTTGGTTGTGTGCTTCCATCTCTCAATTTGTATACCTTGGAACTCCAACTGTTGTTTGGAGGACAAGGAACAATATAATTGAACTTTTTAGCCAGCTGGCCCGTAGATCCACCTGAAAATTTCTATGGGGTTGTGGTACAAATGTAGTATGTGGCTTGTTTTAACAGATTACGTTGATCAATGAAATTGGTAAAATTATTGTCCTAGAATAATTTGAAAACAACGAATATATACTGTGTGAAGTGCAATTGTGTTATGATATCAAGAAAAAGACCTTAAAATTCAAATTTTTCATTGTTTTGGCATTTTTTCTTAGTCGGTGAACTCGGTAAAATTAATGTCTTGGAATAATTTTAAATGAATGAATGTATACTGTGTGGAGTGAAATTGTGCTATCATATGAACAAGAGGTCCTTAAAATTCAAATTGGTTCTTGTTATGCTTGCGGTGATAGAATTTAAAAAAAACTTTCTTTTCTTTCCTTCATTTTTTAAAAAATAAGCGATTTAACATCCTTTAATAATTTAATGCAATTCAATTGTGCAATATGAATATTTAGTATTAGTAATTTAGTATTTGAAAATAATGTTTTTACATAAATTTAGATAGGATGACCATTCATAAACAATTGAAATCTTGAATATGCTAGTCGTGGGGTCTTGTCAATTTGTATATCCTGTAACTCTAACTGTTGTTTGGAGTACACAGGGCAATAGAAGTGCAATGTTGAGCCAACCAGTCCGTAACTCCACCTGTCAATTTGTATATCGCGGAATTCTGGGTGCTATTTGTAGGACATAGAACAATAGAGACTCAATTTTTAGCCCGCAAGGCCGAGAACCCGTGATCCAAAAAGTTCCTAAGTATGGAATGAGGGATTCGTATATGCTCTATAAAATCTCATGTCGATTCTATATTGTTCTATCATATGAACAAGAGTTCCTTAAAATTCAAATTGGTCCTTGTTATTCTTGCGGTGATAGAATTTAAAAAAATAAATCTTTTCTTTCTTTCATTTTTTTAAAAATAAGCGATTTAACATCCTTTAATAATTTAATGTAACTCAATTGTGCAATATAAATATTTAATATTAGTAATTTAGTATTTGAAAATAATGTTTTTACATAAATTTATATAGGATGACCATTCGTAAACAATTGCAATCTTGAATACGCCAGTTGTGGGGTCCTATCAATTTGTATATCCTGGAACTATGACTGTTGTTTGGAGTAGACGGGGTGATAGAAGTGCAATGTTGAGCCAACCAGTCCGCAACTCTGCCTTTCAATTTGTGTATCGCAGAAGTCTGGGTGCTATTTGTAGGACACAGAACAATAGAGACTCAATTTTTACCCCGCAAGGCCAAGAACCTGTGATCCAAAAAGTGCCTAAGTATGGAATGAGGGATCCGCATATGCTCTATAAAATCCCATGTCGATACTATGTATTGCTCATTTGTCGGAAAACTTTTATATAGCTCGCTCGACCAATTTGTCCAAACTTTCTTCTCTAATTAAATTCTGCAATGTCAATATTTAATATTAATAATTTA
>ML777064.1:1691942-1705197 GCA_009831015.1 Picea engelmannii | reverse complement strand
TGGGTGTCCGACCGATCCTCTATTCGCCTGCACTCTTCCTGCAATTCTTGAAATTGTTCCCGTATGTTTTCCAGTGTGCAGGCTGGATAGGAGAAAGAGTCTCGACATCTGATAGTGCTTCGACGCATGGTGATACAGTAATTGGGGGGCGGGGGGGCGGGGGGGCACAGGGAAATGGCAGAGAAAGGACAAGAGAATTGAAGTCTTGAATCCCAGAAGTGTGAGGGTGCTTAATGGAAGAGAGGAGTTGTAGATGATGGCTATATGGAGGCCTCCATAAACTGTTATAAACCAGAGTGCTCATGATTTCCATCAAGTGAGGTTGCATAGATGACTGAAGCGGGGCCTGGGTTGTCGCGAGGTGAAGTACACAGACGGACATCCAGAGGAAGAGTTGAAGTGCCATGAAGTGAAGAAGGCTAAAGTGAAGGGAGGGGGGAGGTATGGAAGCGAGGGAGTGTGACGTGGGAAGGAACGGGGGGTGCACGTGTTCACACATGCCAGAGGGAGAGGAGGGGGGATAGTACTGAGTGTGTGGACGAGAGGGGGAAGTGTGACGTGGGAGGTTGAGGCAGGCAGGGTCCAAGAAAGGCGGAAAGGTGAGAGGGGAGGGGGGATGAGTGACATGGGAAAAGGGACTTGTTTCTAGAAGTGAGAGGGGGGCTATGGGGTTATTGTGCTTAGCACAACCAAACATTGGAGAGGGTTTGGTTGGTGAGAAGGCTACTTTGTTCTATTTTTTTAGATGCTTTGGCCATTTTGTTAGCCTCCATATTTTGTTTTCGGAGAATGTGAAAAAATATCAGATGCACAAACATTTTCTTAAGTGAATTTATGGTTGTGGATATTCTTTTGAGCGAGGATTTTTCCATATTGGGCATCCGTCTCAGTTCTTTAATGACAATTTCAAAATCCCCCAAAACTTTTGATTTGGTTTGGTCAATCAAAAGACAGAATCTCAGGTTTCGGTGGTTTAGGCGAGCCTGGAATGTGCTCATTAACCACCGAAAGCCTTTGTTCCCGGTAGTTAAGAGGGAAAAGAAAAAGCGGGGTTAACTACCGAAAATATTTCAACGAGAAAAATGAAAAGCCCGTGCTTTTGCACGAGCCAGTTGTCAATTGGCGCAATGATGAAAACATAACCGCCGAAAGCTCGTGAAAGTGGTAAGGTATGCAGGTTCTTGTTATATCTATCCGAAGATTGATATCCTGTTGTCCTTTCAACTGCATTTGTCTTTTCAAAATTAAGACTCGACAAAGATACAAAAATTCATGCGTGTTTCCCAACTAACAAAAATGATTAGTCACGTAGCCTCTCACCATTTCCAGTCACGAGTACACAATCCATTATGACCCCGATTAATCTCTTATTTGATCTCCATTCATTATCAATTCGAATTCGGGAGTTATTGAGATAGTCTTGAGCCCGTGATTTCATCAAGCGAACGCATATCCATAGATCACAATCCCATTTCTCATGGTGATCGTCGAGCGCAGTTAGAGTCCAACAAATCACTCTCAAGCCAATTGTCATACCAATCAATCCAGGTCGAGTCATCAGGTAAGTTCAAAACCCATACTATTTCAATTTAAATGTATATCCCACCGAAACTCGAAATTTTCGGCATGTTTTCAGTCAGTCTGGTTCCTAAAATCGGTTAGTGATTGAGCTTTGCGATCCGAACTCTGTGTCACCCTGTCCCATTTTCTTTTCTATGAGTCATACTCTCTGTCATCCTAAATCATAGAGTCTTTGTCTCCCTGGCACAAAATTTTTCCTTAATCACAGGTACAGTCAGCATTTACCAATGTCGAAAGTAGGGCCAGTTCTAAGGGCTGAATTGGATGGAGTTTGGTACCTTGAGGCACACCCTGAGGTGGCCGAGTTCTTCAAGCAGACTGGAGTCTATATGTATTGTGAAAAACTGGCAGATTTTCATCAACAAGTGTCTGAGACTTTTGCTATATCGTATGATGGAAGAAAATAAATAGTGGGAAAGGAGCAGTTTGTGGTTGATGAGACAACCATAGCTGAGTTCACATGTCTTCCCAGAATAGGCAATTGTTGGTTCAAATCAACTGTACCTTCAAACATTGAATTTAGGTCCTACCTACAGCCTCTGCACAAAGATCTTACATGGAAAAAAGACATACCAATGTCTTATCTGGAACCTAAATGGAAATCTCTCCTGAAGGCAATCTTTGTCTATATCACCTGTGAAGGTAGATACAACAGAGTCATGTTCTACCACTTCAAACTTTTAAATCACTTCACAGGGATATCTCCCATCAATTTACCATTTTACTTGCACAAAGACCTCACGAAAATGGCTAGACAGGTCAAGGCTAAGCCCACTAAGGTGGCAAGTAGATTGTCTCATCAAGGACTCATTACTCTCATTGTCAAAGAGTCATTGAAGAAAAGGCAGTTATATTGGAACTACTTCCTCTTATGGAATGAATTCCAGACTGACTGGCAACAACAGGAGAAGGGTAAAAAGGTTGCCACTAAGAAGACCATTACTCCTAAAATCAGTCATAGAAAATGGAAGGGTATCTCACCACCAAGAGATCCAATAGAATCATCCTCTGTTAAAAAGAAAAGAACCAAAAGAAATTTACATTTTGAGGGTGAGCAGTCCAAGGACCCTGATGAAGGAAGTAACCCTTTAAACCTACCCTATAGTGATTCAGAACCAGAACAGGAGTTAGAAGAGACACAAGGTAATGTATAGGCTGGAAAAGTTGCAGACGATTGTTCCAACTTACCTTCACCAACTCCCCCAGAGGCAGACATTCCATCATTGGCAAAAGCTTCTTCAAGTAATCCTAAAGCATCTAGGGCACGGAAAATCAATAAACTCCTGCAACAAGTCTATGAAATGGAAGTCTTGGAAAGAGTTATTAAAAAGGAAAATGCAGACTTGACTGAAATAAATGCAGAGCTCTTCAAAATAAACCAAAGCCTCAAAGAAAAGCATGATAAGATAAAGGACAGGAACAGGGTGTTGATAAGGGAGAACATGAAGTTGTACAGGCATCTTAGAATTCTCAGGCTCAAATTAAAATATTCTCAATCGCCAACACAGGAGAAAACATGTTTGGAGACTCTAGCCAACTTAGCTACAACCATGGTAGATACACCAGAGCCTTCCACACAGCTAGTTGAAGTTTGCAGATCTGCACGAACAAGGGCTGCATCGTCCAAAAGACCTTGAACATTCAACAAAGAATCAAGGTAATCATTTTTGCAAATTTTGAAGTTTTCTCAAAGCTGAAGTTTCGGTGGTTTAGGAGAACAGGACGACTGTTCATTAACCACCGAAACAAGATCTTTCGGTAGTTAATCCACTCAGGAGTCTTCTAGGTTAACCACCGAAAGCCTGTGACTGCCAGAATGACCGAATTTTCGCCCAGATCAAGATTTTTTGAGTTGGAATGGTTTGAAACCTCTTCGAATGGACATTTGTTGAATTGTCAAGTTAGATCCAATAGCTATTTTTGATGGATAAGGGAAAGAAGAGTTGTTTCAAGCATTTTTGGTATCTTTGACAAAGGCAAAAAATCAGGATGTTTGCTCACCACAACAAATTCGAATTTGTATCTCTTGGAAGAGTCATCACTCAGCCTTGGAAGGCTATTCTGCATTGCATCATGACTCTACAAGAGATGAAGACCATGAAATTTGGGATTGACCTCATGTTTGGGGATCATTCCATATCTTTTGCAAACTGAATTTTGACTTTCTATCTTTAGCATATTTGATCCATGCTTTTAGGATCTCAAAATTGTATTGTAAAGCTATAAAGCTAAAGGTAGAATAGGAACTAAAGGTTCGAATTTGGAGACTTTTTTCATATTATGTACTCAAACTTCTCATTTTCATATTAAGTAATACAAGCTTCTTTTTCCATAACTTGTTCAGATTTCATCTTCTTATCTATTCTATACTTGCACTTGGATATTATATTCATGTTGTTATGCTTGTTTATGCTCGATAATTGTCATCTTATAATTGCATTCATAAGTTAAACTTTGCAAGTATTCCTGTGATTATTGTAATTGGCCATTCATATATGCTTTATATGTGATTCTGCTGATATAATAATTATTTCTCTATACATCTCTTTATTTGTAAACCCTCTAAATATTTGTGGTTGAAAGCCTTGTCCATCTAAATGTGTTCATGCATGTTTTGAGTGAGAAATGATTTAGTCATCTGAATTGATCCAAATCCACACTTTTTATTGAGAAAACAGTTATTAAAAGATTAAGTTACCAGGCATCTCTGACTTACAGCCTAGGAGAGTTTCCTGGAGTGATAAAAAATTGGTGTCGTTGCTGGGGAGAGGAGATCGAAGCTCAACTTCCTTGGGAGACGACATAGATCCATCTTTGATGATAGACAAAGCTTGGACATCATTTGGGTTGTAACCATCTATCTAGTGACTCCATTGAAACGAAGTGGCTCTGAAAAGAGCTCACACCAGGGTGAACCAAGAAGGACCACTGGCAGCGCCAGTTCCTGACCCTGAGAAGATCATCAGTAAGGGAAAATCTTTACAAAGATAGGCTTTCGGATCTGCAAAGACATCAAATCCAGGTATTCAAACTGACACTTCTTCTTTCATATCTAAAAGGCCTCTAGTTGAATCCCCTGCTACTAAAACTCATAGTTCTCAGGAGATTGAAAGTTTATCTGAAATATTCAAGGTAGAGGAACCTTCATCTCCTGAAAATTTATTTAAACTCAACCATCCCATCTCAACCTTCATCTCCTGAAAATTTATTTAAACTCAGCCATCCCATATCAACCTTCATCTCCTGAAAATTCTTCTTCTTTATCAACCCCCAAGACTGCCATGGTTGTCCCTTTAACCAAGATGGAACATATTCTAGCAAATAGGTATGCTCCACTTGTCTTGCCCAATCCCTTATCTGCCATGCCAATCGGAAATTATCAGAAATATATGCCAAAGTTTACCAGAGCTGGGGATTATACTGTTGAAGAACATATAGAGGCTTTTTATGCTTATGCTGAAAATATTAACATTTCAGAAGAAGATGTGTGGACCAGAGTTTTTGTGCAGAGTTTGGATGGTCAAGCCCAGAAGTGGTTCAAAGAGGTACCGGAAAATTCAGTCACAGGTATTGAACAACTAGATTGGGTATTCTTAAAACACTGGGGAGAAAGAAGAGATATACTATATTACATTTCTGAGTTTGAAAACTTAAGAAGAGAAGATGGAGAGTCGGTCTCAAATTTCATCAAAAGGTTTAATAGAATGTTTGGCAAGATCCCTGCAGAAATCAAACCAAGTGATGCATTGGCAAAGATCACATTCTCTGCTGCTTTTGATCCAGATTTTTGTCTAATCCTTAGAGAAAGAAGATTAGCCACACTTGCTTTAATGCAAGATGTTGCCCTTGAAGTTGAATCAAACATTATGGCATCTCAAAAGTTCAAAGGAAAGGTCGAGAGAAAGAAGTCTGTTGTTGAGCCCCATTCTTCTTCTAATAGTAAAATGGAAAATATGGCCAAGATGTTGGACAACTTGACATCTGAAATGTCAAAATTGAAGATCCAGAATCAACAACCAGCGAGGAAAAAAGAGCCAAATTATTTTGTCCCAAGAAATCCGAATGCTTTCCCTTACAGAAGGAACAATCAACAAGTCTAGATCCTTCAGAGAGAAAAGAATGTAGCTGATGATCAGAAAATCAGACCCCCTTTCCAAAATGCAATGTTAGAAGAAGATCAACAACCATCTCATGATGAATTTGAAGAAGCATATGAGATAAATTGTTTTGGTGATGAAAATGATTCCTCCTTTTTGACACAAGTAGATTATGAAGAAGCCCTGATGGACCAACGAATTCATGAGGCAAGTATTGAAGAATCTGTCTACCTAACGGATGATCAGAAAGGTTATAATTTGAGATCCAAAAATGCTACCCCTAAACCATTGCTCATTGCTCCTGTGAAGAATAAAGAAGTTGTTTCCAAGAAACCTGTTGCTCCTGTAAAACATACCTCCACTCCTGCAAAACAACAACAGAAGCAATCACAACCCCTAGCCAAGGAGCAAGTCATTCTCAAAGCTCCTTCCAATGAGGTAAAAGCTCCTGAAAAATCAGCTTTCTCTTTTAATTTCGAATCAGAAATTCAGAAAGTAAAGATACATATGCCATTAACCGAACTCATGAAGAATGATATCTTCAAATATGCCATCCCGAAGTCCCTTGAACCGAAGACATATTCATCTACTGATTTTGTAAACCTACAAGATGACAAGACAACAGTAACTATAGGGCCTATGATAGAAGATCGAGATGATTCTTGTCCACCATTCTATATATCCCTAAATGTCCATGATAAGATCCTCCACAACTGCTTTCTTGATTCAGGAGCATCACATAATCTTATGCCCAAAGAAGTGATGGATGAGATTGGGCTTGAGGTCACCAAACCATATCATGATCTCTTCTCGTTTGACTCTAGGAAAGTCAGATGCCTTGGCCTCATAAAAGACCTTGTTATAAACCTTGCCCAATTGCCAATGAGAATCATGGTAATGGATGTGGTGGTTGTTGATATCCCACCCAAGTTCGGGCTCCTCTTGTCTCATCCATGGAGAAAAAGGTTAGGAGGTACCTTGCAGATGGATCTTTTGTATGCTACGATCCCAGTGTTTGGAGGAGAACTAAAAAGACTTTACAGAGAAAATCAACTTGCCTACATCATCGGTGATGCAAAAAATTCTGTAAATCATCCTATTTATGTTGCGGATATAGACTTTGGCTCGTGCATTCTTCAAATAGATGATTCTGAATCAAGTCCTATGCATCTTGTGAAGCCCACTGAATAACAAACTGATGACAAGAGCGTTCCAGTTTGGACCATGTATTTTTATGGGGCCAGTACCAAAGATTCAGCAGGAGCAGGGGTAGTTTTGATTTCTTCTTCAAAGGAGACTGTACATTTGTCTTTTAAGCTCAATTTCAAAACTACTAACAACATAGTAGAGTATGAGGCCTTGTTGTTGGGATTAAATTCAGCTAAAGAGATGGGGATAAAAGGTTTAAAGGTGTTAGGAGATGCAGATCTCATCATACAAAAAGTAAACAGTATCCAAGCAAAGCATGTCAGATTGAAAGCCTACACAGATGAGGTATGGAAAATTAGAGATTCTTTTTCCATTTTTTAGATTTCTTATATACCCAGGGATATGAATCATCTTTCTGATTCCCTTGCTGTTTTAGCTAGCATGTTTATTCCTCCCATGCCCTGTAGGCTCAGTTATGAAATCCAAGTCAAATATAGGCCATCTTTGCCCGACAATATTAAATATTGGAAAGTTTTTGAGGATGATGATGAACTTAATAGATTTCTTCAAGTGGTAGATGAGTTTTCTGATATGCACGTTGACCAACAGAATCTAAATGTAGAGGAATCCTAGAAGCCTAAGCTAAAACAAAAATTGGTTCAACATGATATTGTTCAGCTACCTAACAATTATATACCCCAAGGTTTGGTACCTCTCGAAAAGCTATTTGATCACAACGATGTCCCCTACAAGCCAGACAAAAAGGAGAAATATTCTATTGTTCATGAGCACAACATAGGGAGCGAAAGCCAACCTAAATTCATAAATCTATCCTTTGAATTGACTCTTGATCAGAAGTCCGAATATTGCAGCATTTTGAAAGAATTTTCTGATGTTTTTTCTTGGAAATATAGTGATTTGAAGACTTATGACCCTGATATCATTCAACACAAGATCCCTCTAGAGAAGGACACCATCCCTTTCAAACAAAATCTCAGACCTATCAGTCCTCTTCTTTTGCCTATGATTGTAAGAGAAATCAAAAAGCTTCTTGATGCTAAGATCATAATCTCTTTGAGATACTCCGAATGGATTGCAAATCTAGTAATAGTGAGAAAGAAAAATGGTGAGGTCAGGTTATGTGTGGACTTTAGAAACTTAAACAAATGCTCTAAGAAAGACAAATATCCCCTACCTAAAATGGAACATTTGTTGCATAGAATTTCAGGGGCTACTGTCATGTCTTTCCTAGATGGTTTTTCCAGCTATAACCAGATTTCTGTCTATCCTGATGACCAAGAGAATACTGCATTTACTACTCCTTGGGGTACCTTTATGTACGCCAAAATTCCATTCAGATTAATGAATGTCGGGGCCATGTTTCAAAGGGCCATGGACACAGATTTCGTGGGTGAGAAAGACAAGTTTGTCCTCATATATCTTGATGACATCACAGTTTATTCCAGCAGTTATGAGGAGCATCTAAAGAATTTAAAAAGAGTGTTTTTGAAGTGCAGGCAGTTCATAATCTCATTGAATCCCAAAAAGTCCCATTTTTCTCTTAGGAAAGGTAAGATCTTAGGCCACATTGTCTCAACAAAAGGTGTAAAAATTGATCCAGCTCGGGTGGAAGCAATTCAGAGGCTGTCCTTGCCAAGGTTGAAAAAGGATATTCAATCGCTGCTTGGTAAGATAAATTTTGTTAGAAGATTTGTTCCAAATTTTGCCGAGTTAGTAAAACACATAACATGTATGCTGAAAAAGGGGTCTGAGATAACTCAAGTACAACACAACAACACATTCATTCTACAGAATCTGGGAGGTGAAGAAATGTTCGGTGGCCCGGTCAATGGGCAATTTTTGAAACTCTACTTTATCTAAGGCTGTGAAGCCTGGACACTGTAATTTTAGTTTTAGTCTTTATTTTTACAGAATAACTCCATGCCCAATGGAAACACTAGCAGATAGTTTTTAGTTTTGTTTTCAGGAAATGCATTGGTTCTGTGGTTCTTGAAACCTCACAGGGAGGCATTCATCCCCAATAGGAGCCAGTGTTATCTCCTCAAATAAATTGGTAGAAATTTTGCTTTTGAGGTGATAGGTTGTGGTCCAAAATTTATTCCTAAATTTTTGTAGGTAGGTTAGAGAGTCTATTTTCTGAAAATAAGCTCAGAAAGAACTTTTGATTTGGTTTGGTCAAGCAAAAGACAGAATCTCAGGTTTCGGTGGTTTAGGCGAGCCTGAAATGTGCTCATTAACCACCGAAAGCCTTTGTTCCCAGTAGTTAAGAGGGAAAAAAAAAAGCGCGGTTAACTACCGAAAATATTTCAACAGGATAAATGAAAAGCCCGTGCTTTCACACGAGCGAGTTGTTAATTGGCGCAATGATGAAAACATAACCGCCGAAATCTTATGAAGGTGGTAAGGTATGCATGTTCTTGTTATATCTATCCGAAGATTGATATCCTGTTGTCCTTTCAACTGCATTTGTCTTTTCAAAATTAAGACTCGACAAAGATACAAAAATTCATGCGTGTTTCCCGACTAACATAAATGATTAGTCACGTAGCCTCTCACCATTTCCAGTCATGAGTACAAAATCCATTATGACCCTGATTAATCTCTGATTTGATCTCCATTCATTATCAATTCGAATTCAAGAGTTATTGAGACAGTCTTGAGCTCGTGATTTCATAAAGAAAACACATATCCAGAGATCACAATCCCGTTTCTCATGGTGATTGTCGAGCGTAGTTAGAGTCCAACAAATCGCTCTCAATCCAATTGTCATACCAATCAATCCAGGTCGAGTCATCAGGTAAGTTCAAAACCCATACTGTTTCAATTTAAATGTATATCCCACCGAAACTCAAAATTTTCGACATGTTTTCAGTCAGTTTGTTGCCTAAACTTGGTTAGTGATTGAGCTTTGCGATCCGAACTCTGTGTCACCCTGTCCCATTTTCTTTTCTATGAGTCACACTCTCTGTTATCCTAAATCATAGAGTCTTTGTCTCCCTGGCACTAAGTTTTTCCTTAATCACAGGTACAGTCATCATTTAGCAATGCTGAAAGTAGGGCCAATTCTACGGGTTGAATTGGATGGAGTTTGGTACCTTGAGGCACACCCTGAGGTGGTCGAGTTCTTCAAGCAGACTGGAGTCTATACGTATTGTGAAAAACTGACAGATTTTCATCAACAGGTGTCTGAGACTTTTGCTAGCTCGTATGATGGAAGAAAAACAACAGTGGGAAAGGAGCAGTTCGTGGTTGATGAGGCAGCCATAGTTGAGTTCACAGGTCTTCCCAGAATAGGCGATTGTTGGTTCAAATCAATTGTACCTTCAAACATTTAATTTAGGTCCTACCTACAGCCTCTACACAAAGATCTTACATGGAAAAAAGACATACCAATGTCTTATCTGGAACCTAAATGGAAATCTCTCCTGAAGGAAGTCTTTGTCTATATCACATGTGAAGGTAGATACAACAGAGTCATGTTCTACCACTTCAAACTTTTAAATCACTTCACAGGGAGATCTCCCATCAATTTACCATTTTACTTGCACAAAGCCCTCACGAAAATGGCTAGACAAGTCAAGGCTAAGCCCACTAAGGTGGCAAGTAGATTGTCTCATCAAGGAATCATTACTCTCATTTTCAAAGAGTCATTGAAGAAAAGGAAGTAGATTGGAACTAATTCCTCTTTTGGAATGAATTCCAGACTGACTGGAAACAGTAGGAAAAGGGTAAAAAGGTTGCCACTAAGAAGACCATTACTCCTAAAAGAATTCATAGAAAATGAAAGGGTATCTCACCACCAAGATATCCGATAGAATCATCCTCTGTTAAAAAGAAAAGAACCAAAAGAAAGTTACATTTTGAGGGTGAGCAGTCCAAGGACCCTGTCGAAGGAAGTAACCCTTTAAACCTACCCTATAGTGATTCAGACCCAGAACAGGAGTTAGCAGAGACACAAGGTAATGTACAGGCTGGACAAGTTGCAGACGATTGTTCCAACTTACCTTCACCAACTCCCCCAAAGGCAGACAGTCCATCATTGGCAAAATCTTCTTCAAGTAAGCCTAAAGCATCTAGGGCACAGAAAACCAATAAACTCCTGCAACAAGTCTATGAAATGGAAGTCTTGGAAAGAGTTATTAAAAAGGAAAATATAGACTTGACTGAGAGAAATGAAGAGCTCTTCAAAATAAACCAAAGCCTCAAAGAAAAGCATGATAAGATAAAGGACAGGAACAGGGTGTTGATAAGGGAGAACATGAAGCTGTACAGGAAGCTTAGAATTCTCAGGCTCAAATTAAAAGATTCTCAATCACCAACACAGGAGAAAACAGGTTTGGAGACTCTAGCCAACTTAGCTACAACCATGGTATATACACCAGAGCCTTCCACAAAGCCAGTTGAAGTTCACAGATCTGAACGAACAAGGGCTGCATCATCCAAAAGACCTTGAACATTCAACAAAGAATCAAGGTAATCATTTTTGCAAATTTTGAAGTTTTCTCAAAGATGAATTTTCGGTGGTTTAGGCGAATAGGACGACTGTTCATTAACCACCGAAAGCAGAGCTTTCAGTAGTTAATCCACTCATGAGTCTTCTAGGTTAACCACAAAAGCCTTTCACTGCTAGAATGACCGAATTTTCGCCCAGACCGAGATTTTTTGAGTTGGAATGGTTTGAAACCTCTTCGAATGGACATTTGTTGAATTGTCAAGTCAGATCCAATAGTTATTTTTGATGGATAAGGGAAAGAAGAGTTGTTTCAATAATTTTTGGTATCTTTGACAAAGGCAGAAAATCAGGATGTTTGCTCACCTCAACAAATTCGAATTTGTATCTCTTGGAAGAGTTATCACTCAGCCTTGGAAGGATATTTTGCATTGCATCATGACTCTACAAGAGATGAAGTCCATGAAATCTAGGATGGACCTCATTTTTTGGGATCATTCCATATCTTTTGCAAACTGAATTTTGACTTTCTATCTTTAGCATATTTGATCCATGCTTTTAGGATCTCAAAACTGTATTGTAAATATATAAAGCTAAAGGTAGAATAGGAACTAAAGGTTCGACTTTGGAGACTTTTTTCATATTATGTACTCAAACTTCTCATTTTCATATTAAGTAATACGAGCTTCTTTTGCCATAACTTGTTTAGATTTCATCTTCTTATCTATTCTGTACTTGCACCTGGATATTATATTCATGCTGTTATGCTTGTTTATGCCCGATAACTGTCATCTTATCATTGCATTCATAAGTTAAACTTTGCAAGTATTCCTATGATTATTGTAATCGGCCATTCATATATGTTTTATATGTGATTCTGCTGATATAATAATTATTTCTCCATACATCTCTTTATTTGTAAACCCTCTGAACATTTGTGGTTGAAATCCTTGTCCATCTAAATGTGTTCATGCATGTTTTGAGTGAGAAATGATTCAGTCATCTGACTTGATCCAAATCCACACTTATTATTGAGAAAACAATTATTAAAAGATTGAGTTACCAGGCATCTCTGACTTACAGCCTAGGAGAGTTTCTTGGAGTGATAACAAATGACGATAGAGTTTCTGATCTTGTTAGAGAAGGTAATTTTTATGTTTAAATATTTTCAAACAACTTGTAGATGTACTTGTGTGATAATCTAACACAAACTACTTGTTGTCCAACATATCTAATTATTTGCAGTAGATGTATTTGTTGTGGTTGCACCTCTAGACAACATTTAAAACGTGAAATATTATTTGATGCAATGCACATAACAAAAGATGAGGTTATTCAACGATTTTGATGATAACAATTTTACATATGAAAGAGGATCCATCGTATTGAAATGATATTTTTTTCAAGAAACCCATCAAGCCGATACTTATGTTCACTTTCAAGACTACCAGTCAGATGTCATAAGTTGTCAATATAGTCATTTGGTATGTGCAACGCGCATAAAGTTAATAGAAGTTCAATCAAGAAAAAAAAACAAAAGTTAGAAAATGAAAAATGTCCAAAGTCGATCATGAACGAATAATTGAACATGGCATACCATTACGATTTTTTTAAACAAGTGACATGTGTACATTCCATAATTTTATATTTTTCATTGAAAGTATAGGTATTTATGAATATCTAGGATTCTAGAATCATTTCCAATTTAGTTTACTTTCATAGTCCATTCAATTGAGAAACTTGTTATATTTTTGATGAATTATAAAGTTTACTGAGTCTTATTTACAATTTCAAGGAAGAACATATAGATTGTATCTAGGAAACCTAAAATGACCTATACTTTGTGTGATTATACTTTAATCCTACAAATTATCCATCATATACACAAATCCTTTAATGCATAACCAATTTACTACATATAGGATTTGAGTTCATTATTTGCAATGATTGTTCAATG
>ML777064.1:1616696-1643312 GCA_009831015.1 Picea engelmannii | reverse complement strand
AGTGGAAGGAGTGGCTATCCACAGTCACATGGTTGAACGATTCATATGGAATTAACAACCCTTTAGATACTATGACGAATCATGAAGAACCATTCTTTGAAAATACCTTTGCAAGTGTCAACTGTGCTTAATGTTTTGGTGTTAAAATATTAAAGAAAAATTTCAGTTGAAATATGGTATACGTCAATGATAAGGTATCCAGATTGAGTGCTTATGGGAATAATGTCACTGTTGTAACAAAATTCCTCGACAAGTAACTTAACATAATTTAGATATTCAGATTTCAATATGGGATTAAGCATGGTAGTAAACTTCAATAATTTGGAAAATTTGAACAAATTTGTATATCACTACAGTAACAACCCAATATGCATCTATCTGCAAAACATGGCATAATTTAGATATTCATATTTCAATATAGGATTAAGCATGCTAGTAAACTTCAATAATTTGGCAAATTTGAACAAATTTGTATATCACTACAATAAAAAAACTAACATTAAACGAACCTAGACCAAATTTATTATGATTCATTACTGTTATGATTCATTAAAACTAACAAAACTAACTCTAAACAAACCTGGACCAATGCAGCTCCAACGCAACACCAACGCAGCTCCAACGCAACACCAACATAGCTCCAACATAGCACCAACATCCACAGCTCCAACGCAACACCAACGTCCTATATTACCTATCGCTATCGATAATTCAGGAAAAATATGAGGTAAGTGATGTGCGGGTAATATATAAACCATTTGTTCGGACGAAAGGTTCTTTCGGCCAAAAAACAATTTGACCAACAAAGAGTTTTAGCCAAAAGACTCTTTCGGCCAAAAAGATTTACCGAAAAAAAAAAACCGCCTGACTAAGATGGTAGAAGACAGTTGAGGCCATTGTGCCAGTACCTTTTGATTTGACGTCCAATTGTTTAGCCGAAAAGAGGTGGCTTTCATTCGAAAGAATTGTTAGTTCGACCGAAAGAATGTAGTAGGAATTTTGGAAAACCCGATTCTCACAAAAGTGTTACCCAACTTCGTGATTTTACCCGGTAAAATTTTCTTCTTTCTTCTTTTTGGTAATTTTTTGTTCTTTCTGTAGTCTTAGTTGATGACTCTAGGAAGATCTTCTCGTGTATGTGCTTTGTTGTGGTGACATATTTTTGTTTCTGGGGCTTCATGCCTCCTTTGCTACAACTTGCGTGTTGGTCTCTATCTTCTATATCTTCGTATATTGTGGTTTTATTCGGATGTAAATTTATGTTTTGATCACAATTATATAAATAAATATAATGATACTATTGGAAAAAGAAAAACGTAAAAGCATGATCATGATTTCGATGATCATGATTTTGAGTAAGTGAAATATTTTTGGATATTTTTACAAATATCTTGGAATGATTGTTGATAATTCTTTGAGGATCTAAAGGAATGGAGGATTTATTCGTTTGAACTTCTAGTGAGCACAATTATGTAATTACACCCTATTAAATCAATTCACCAATGTATTACATGGTTAAAATCCCTAGAGGGGGGGATGAATAGTGTAGGGCTCTTTTATTGAAAATTTACCCTTCACAAAACTCCTTAGTTAGCAATCACCATTAACTCATTACTTACTGCTGTCATTTATAATCAGTTAGATGTGAACATGCATCAACAACATATATCAACAACATATCATCAATAAATCATCACCACAAGGAACACAAAGAACACAAGATGTATGTACAATTTTATTTTTATTACGGACTACAATCCTTGGGTTTATCAACAACAACTGAATAGAGTACAACTCTACAAGAGCACCAACTCTATAATGCAAGACTCAACTTACACCCTCAACACCGACTGAGATGAGGCAAAAATCCTCAACAGATATCAATCTGTCAACATGTACACGACCTGTCGGTAGTGCAACATGCGTATGTACGCACCCTACCAATAGTACAACTCACATATGTACGTGGCCAGTATGTATTACAACATGCGTATCACTTCTGAGAAATTAGAGTTTTTTTTTCATCACACACTCAGATCCTCTACAACCTTCAATCACATTCTCTTCTGTCTTTCACTATCCAATCTGACCCATAACCAGTCACAACACATCCAAGCTCTCCAACAACTTACTCATGCTCCTCAACAATACAATATGAATGCTACTCAATCATGTATAAGCAATCAACATACTATAGCAATCATATCAACATTGAATCATAAGAGTGTTTCTCACTCCATCAACCAACACAAACCACATCACAACAACCATACAAAGAATGCCTTAATCATTCACCACACAACAAGCAAGAGTATCCATCAAGACAACAATGTAACCATACCAAAATTTCTATGGAAAATATGATCCCATAGAATGCAGATCTGGAACCTGCTTCAGTCTTCAAGAGATTGTCATCAGCTCACACACAAGTCTTCATGACTTCATCCACTATATGCGCCATGTCTTCATGCAGCCCGCATATGTACACGCCCTGGCTCACTACATCCCGCATATACCTCAAAAACTAGGGTTTCTAAACTTCCGAGACTTTTTCCGTCATGAGCTCTGACTTACCAAAACTTTGATGCGTCCATGAGATCCTCCAGATCACCTCTCTCAGAATAGATCTTCAATACATGCTCAAGAGATACACATTTCACAAGAGACCCTTGCCTCTTATATATACTCTCCAAGTAGCTTTCTTAGAAGAATATTCTAGGTCACTTAACCTATTTCTAGGTCACTTAACCTATTTCTAGGTCACTTAACCTATTTCTAGGTTACTTAACCCATTTTTAGGTCACTTAACCTATTTTCCTCTTTTTTAGGGTTAACCACTTTCCATAATTAGAAAGTTATCCATTTATTTATCATTTAAATATTCTTCCTTGACTTTGTCACTTTTCCTTACCATTTAAATAATAATTCCCTTTTTTTTTAAGCACTTTGACTTCTTTGACCTCTTGGGGCTTCAAGCCAACATATGAGGGCCCTTCATCTTCGTAAGGACATAACTCTCAAACCATGAGAAGTTATGTGACATTCCACATACCACCAAAAATGGCATGACAAACACTATCCATCTAGGATAATTTCACTAACAAATTCATTGATCATCATCTCATTATTCCACATATATGCATGGGTTCTCTTAACCATACTTCAAGGATAATTCAACCACAAAGCATCTTCTCATGAGGGATTTCACCATAAGGGGACCACTTTAGAGTTCATCTATTTGTACTCCTCATCAATAATGATAAGACAATAATGAATCATCTTTACATCAATTCAACAATGCATCATATACCAATGAAACCACATCTATCCATCTTCATCTATGCATCATGTATCAATGACAACTCATTGATCCATCTTCATCTAGGACAATACATATTACATTTGACATCAATCATCAATCAATCAATCCTTTGGCATCAATCACTCACTTGACATCAATTAATTACTTGACATCAATCCTTTGACATCAATTAATTAAACCTTTGGCATCAATGACAACATGATCCAACAATAAAACACTAGGACTTCCTGAGAGGTCGCCCATGCCTATACTACTCTAGCCCAAGCACGCTTAACTGTGGAGTTCCAATGAGATCTGGTGCATTAATGTTGTAGTCATCATTACATGATGGTTGTAATTAACAAATGAAGATAGCATTACATTACATTCCCCATCATAAGGGTGAATATCATGGTTTATCAAAACCATAGGCTCGAAAATGTTGATTCGGTGGAAAATGTGGATGGCCACCAAGATCCACCTGGATCAAATAGAGATCATGGACCAATTAGGTGTTAAGCCCTAGATGGGTATAGATGTTAGTATCAAGGATAAGATGAAACATCATATCACTTTATGTCTAGAACATAACCATAACCGTTGAATTAGTTAATTATAATGCATATTAAAGAAACACATTTTACATAAAAACGTATTAAACCAAGTTGCTCTTAACTAACTCCTAAATGTCTAAATACACTAACATAAAGAAAGTAAAATCTAATTAACACTTCATCATAAAATATAATAAGAAAAAAATATTAAATAAGTTATATAAAAAATAATAGAACTAAGAGAAGATAATAAGAAGTTTTATTTATTTCATTTTCATTAAATATTTAGTCTTTTACTCCATGGTTGGGTTGTAGTTTAGTGATAGATAAGTGGGAGTTTACCTCTGATGTAAGATTGATTCTCAAAATATTATACATAACTTTCCCAAAGAATCTCTAAAGGTTTAGTGGTTGATGGATGGGTGTTGAAGAATCTTTACAAGTTTAGTGGTAGATGGATGGGAGTTTACCATTGATTTAGGTTTGAATTTCAACGTACTACATGAGACTTTTTTTTTTCAGAACCCCTAAATTGATATGTTTCAAGGGATTTACCTCTCCCAACAAGAAAATGGAGAGCTTACTGTATATCCAAAAAAAAAATTAGAATTAAATGGAGAGCTTCCTCTATATAAAAAACAAATAGAATTTTATACAAATATACAAGTACATTTTATTTATACATCTAGTAGTATTATATGAATGAAGATTATTATTACTAAATTGAAATTTAATTTTGTTAAAAATAATATAATTGGATACCTAACTAGTTGACTATTTTTTTTATTTAAATTATGAATATGGTCATTAATATCTATGGAAGCATAACATGTCATATTTTAATGTGTGTTCAATGTGATTAATAAAAGGAGTGTTACAAACTTTATTGTTATATTTCCTCTATTTTTTTTTGCATTATTATGCTCTCAATCTTTATTAATGCGTGACTTTTTAAAGTCATGCATTGGTGTATTGGTTAAAGATATATTAGCATTGTTGTTTGGTTAATGGTTAAAATCATAAATGGACCATTGGTCACATACACAATCTCTCCTCTATAAGCCCTGTACCAGTCCAATTACTAATTCTTGAGATATTAGAATCATGTATTGGCATAGGGTTAAGGATCCATTCACATTCATGTTGTTTATTGCTTTGAATCACAAAGTGGCCCATCATTCACATACAAAATCTCTCCTCTATAATCTCTACATATTTGAATGCCTTTCCAATTAACAACTTACAAGATCTCTCCTCTACAAGCCATACATGTTTTGATACCTTGTCAATTACCAATGCATTACTTATGCCTTCCCAATTAGCAACTTACAATATCTCTCCTCTACAAACCATACATATTTGGATACCTTTCCAATTATCAATGCATTACATTTTAGAGTTAAGAGTTAGTGCATTAGTTAAGAATCCATTCACATTATTGTTTGGTTATTGCTTCAAGTGAGTCTGAATATCTCATGAGAAGGGCCTATGTTTATGATATTTTTGTAATTTTGATTATTATAAATTAAAAATTAGAGTAGAGTGTACATTAAGATTAATTTTTTGCAAGGGATTTTTGGATTTTTAAACATTAAGATTTTTTCCATGATATATTAAATCCCTTTCTTGATGTCCTCAATTTTGATTTCTTATGTTTTTAGTTTTTTTTACCAATGTAATTATGTTATTGTATTTATTTGGATAGTGTAGTTTTAGTTTCACCATAACCTAGGGTTATCTATAACTCCTTATTGTCCCTTGGATAGCTCTTGGGATCCAAACCAATGGTTACAAAGAATATGATTTTTCTCTTCACACCCATGCAAGACATGAAACAATCAATAACATCGAAACATGACTTTGAGGTGGTAGTGCATAACATGTTGACTACCCATTTTAATGTAGTCATGTTACTATTAGCATTGGTTTTCCCTCACACCTCCTTTATCTAGTCCAATGTAATCTCAAGTGGAGATACTAACCAGCATTAGCAATTGGACTAACATTGAATCATCCTTTGCATCTACTAGATCTATTGTTGATGAAACCATACAAAAGAAAATAGTTGAGATGTATGAATAGTTTGTATTTCAATTTATGCACCAAGCCACATGCCCTTCTCCCTCTTCAATATCCAACAATGACTTATTTGGAGCTTGTTCACCCTTAAAAGTTGTTGAAATGTTGTTCAATACTGAGAGGAGGGGGGGGGGATGAATCAATATTGCTTCTTTTTAACAATTTCTCAACAAGAAGGTACAATACACAAAATTTTCAATGTAACAATCATAAAATTTATATTTTTTCAAGCTACAACTTGTAGGAGAAACCAATCTCCCTTCTTTTTAGAACCAAATCAAGGAGACAACAATCCCCTATTTTCAAGAACCAATTTGTAGGAGACACCAATATCCCTTATTTTGAGCACCAACTCAAGGAGACACCAATCCCCTATTTTCAAGCATCAACTTGAGGAAGTTGCAACTCACTATAGATCACGCTCCAACCTATAGAGGACTCCAATCTTATGTTTTCAAGAAAAAACTTGAGGAAGTTGCAACTCCTTGTTGTTCGAGATCCAACATGGAGGACTCCAATCCTCCCTAGCTCCTACCTTCCACCCTCACTTCATGTGTATGTTTTTAGGTTTCAAATTATTCCTTGGAATTTTCCTCTGTTTTGATCTTCTTTATTAGCTCACGAAGACACTCTCTTCATCACCATATTTCTCTATTTATATAGTATTAAAAAAATTCGTATGACATTGAATCAATGTGTCTCTTTGTAAAAGAGCAAATGAACCAATGTGCCTTTTCATTTTATTAATGTTGTTTTAATAAAACAATTATTCCTTTATTATTATCTTTAAGTAATCTAGTGACCTTGGTTCCTCTTCAAAATGTATTTAATAAAAATTAAATTAAGAATCATATTCTCAATTAGCACTAGTAAGCCAGACACTTTTCATAGGATGTTTTTCATTTCAATAATACCATAATTTATTCAATTGCTACAAAATAGTGAAAACTTTATTCTGCTTGATGATCTCTATTATTTTCATCAAGAGCATTGTGCATGATATATGATCTAAGATTCAAGTCGTAAATGACTTTCAATACTTTGTTTGGTCGTCAGAATTACCTAACCAAATATGTAGAACATAACCCCACACTTCCATTGTGTCCTCAGTCCTTCAAAGGATCATATTCGAGATTTTATTTTCTTTCTAGTGCCTTGTGTTGTTAGGGTGGATGGGTGATAATATTGTGGCCCCTTTTCCCATAGGACCAGGCATTGTGACCAATGGCTAAACGATGAGGGGTAATCCATGTTCTATACCTTATCCCAAAGGCACTTTTTCTATTTATCAAGTGACCACACCCAATAACCAAGTGTTATCCAATATTTTAACCCATTGTTGCCTCATAAGGCTTTGACATGTGACTAAGAGCAAGCACAGATGAGGATTATCTATGCTTCAACCAAATCGATGGTTCAGACTTAATCAACCTTTGAGTGGACGGTCCAGGCTCGTTTCAAACAAATTGATGGTTCATATTTAATTATCTATTAAGTGGATGGTTTGCATGAGTTTTTCATTTGAGAGATGGGCTCGACTTAATCCCAAGCCAAAATTTGATGAACCTTAACGCTGACATGTGGTTTATTAAATTTTGCATCATTTCACTTTTTTGCATCTTCCCTAGCCACTTATCCTTCGTGCTATTCCAAACACGAATTATATTAGGGTTGTTCGATCGTGATCTCATATGAGTTTTCTATAAAAAATTTATGTTCATGTGTAATATCCCAAAGGACAAGCCATGTTGTAATCATGCTTTGTAGGCCGGTGAGTCGAGCATTGATAAGATGATAGGCTTATGTGTTTATTAGGCTGGAGAGCCTAAGTGTTAAAGGCCATGAGCCTGATTTTGTACATGTAATTATGCACATTATTAATAAAAGATAAACATATTTGCATGTGGACCGACCACAATGAATGAGTGATAGGGGACTAAGCTTCCACAAAGCCTAGGTAAGGGAGAGGGGGATGAAAAGTAAGAAAGAGGGTCTAAGCTTGGGGGCTTAATCCCTTGGGAAAAACAATTTATTATTATTCCAAAGTAATGTGTAAATGTATATGTTTTGTCCTAAGTTCCTAGAGAGGAACGCATGTTGATGGAGCACATGCAGCTTCATGGGTGACATGTGTCGACCCAGGAGCATGCAGTTAAAACCATAGGAATAAGCCATGTTGGGGGTTCTGCATTTCTCGAGCCATCACCTAAGTCTGGGGGTGGGACCTTCCAATTCACCATCCTCCGTCTGAACTGGTGACTGTCCATGATCGACCTCTGTCTAGTGTTGTTTTCATATCCCTTACCTGGACAGTTCAATCCTGTGCGTGAGATCTCTGTGCACCCTTATGCAATCTCGAAACCATAACCATGAGTCTGTTCTATGTTTCATGATATAGAAACCTGAATTTGTCTGGGTTGTGTTGTGCTATCCCAATGGGATGTTGTGGCATCATAGTTCTTGACCGTGTGAGGTTGATTCCATTGACTGTGTGTTGTTGAGCCTTGTTGTTGTGTCCTCACTGTGCTGGAATTGGTCATAAGAACAGGTTGCCAAACTTGTGAGAAAATCTATCCAGGTGAGAGATTGTGCCGAGGAAATAAGAACTTCTGGAAGGGGTCCTATAGTTTCTACAAAACTCTGAGACTTCCGGTCTGGACTGTTGCTAGAGCCTAAGGCAAGGGAGTTTAGTAGCCGAAGCACTATCTTGGTGACAGTGAAAGTGTATACTCCTGGGATGGGACATGCATATGGGGAATGATATTCTGTGAGCAGTGGGAATAAGTGACTCCTGGGAGAAAATACTTCCTCTGTAACTGGGTGTCTTCCCATTGACCTTGCCTAGCCTAGGATTCCCTGCCCGGTGGAGCTTAGTCCCATCTCAAGGGTGACCTACTGCTGAGAGTGATGAGTAGCACGGTCTAAGGCTGGGAGGTTCGTTGAAAGTCTGCATGCAGTTGGTGAATTACATCTAGTTTCAAAGATAAGTATATGCATGTGTTTAAATTCAACTTTTAAATGCATGTCTTTGATGCTTGCAATATTATCATGTATTCTGTTGCGATGATTTTTACTGTTTTGCATATGAATTATTGTTAATGCCATTGATTATGTATGCTAGCAATAATTATGTTCTTACTCTGTGTTAATGTATTGAATTTATTCAAATGCATGTTATATAAGTGTTATTCCACAATAGCATTACTCCTGACGTGGGTTGACAGCCTGGAGGATGTTACAATATGGTATCAGATCTTTAAAGGGATACAGTCATAAGTGTTGGTAGCATTGCCCAGCCTTTAGAGGGTTGGGGATGTTACATTTTGGTATCAAAGCCAAGGTTTTCAACGTTGAGCCTAGATGGGCCAGATAAGGGGTCATTGGACCCGAGGTTTCAAGTAGAAATTGTGTCTAGAGGGACTAATTTCAAACATTAGATTATTTCTGAGTGCCAAGAGGTTTCTTGGTCATGTTAAAAAACTGCAATCGGTGTGGTATTTGGCCAAAGAGAGAGAGAGAGAGCAACGCACGAAGTGTTGGAGCTGTTGGATCTGGTCGGGAGGAAAGGAAATCCCTCACAACCGTAATATCTGGAGAAGGTGCAGGAGAGTTATCCTAGAAACCTTACGGGGATTCAACTATTGGGAAAAGAAAGATGTGTTGAGGCACAAACTCCCGATGCTTGAAACTCTAAAGTCTTGAAAATATCTACACCATAGATCGCAAGGAAAGAGCTTGACCATAGGATAAAGTGAAGGAGGAGATCGCAATTTTGGCTATCAGGAAAACCAAGATGTGTTGATGCATGAACTCTCGATGCCCAAAAATACGAATTCCCGAAACAATCTACACCGTAGATCAGAGGAAGAAAACTTAACCATTAGATCAAGCGGAAAGTAAATCGCAATTTCGCAATTTCGGCTATCGGAAAAAGCGAGATGTGCGGATGCACAAACTCTCGAAACCCGAACTCATGAAAAGAAAAGTGAACGTGGTAGGACCCGATGATGTCGCCGAAGGTGACGTGGACCTTCCTAAGCATGCCACTTATCACCGTGGTTGTTGGAAACAACTATGTGACGTGGGCCCAAAGGGGATAAAATAAATCGTAATTTTGGATGTTGGATGATTTGGAGGAAACAAGTGTGGGAACCTTCGAGGTCTGAAGTCCTGAAACTTCGATGATGGAAGGACCATAGTGGGTTCCAACCATTGGATGTCATGTACACGTGGACCATTGATCCACCCGATGTCACGAGTTCGGTAACTAGAACTCAAGAGATAATGGTCTAGCGTTTTCTCATGGCCTGTGATCGCATGGGTTGGGGACTAAGAAAGGGGGGGATATCGCTCGAATGTTACAGAGCTAAGCAGAGCTCAAAATATTCATGAAGTCGAAACATTTTCCCAGAATTGGGTTGGTCTTGAATGTGTGGAATTTTTTAAGGAATGATGGTCTGACAAATTCTGGTTGTCTGCACGTTGTGATTGCAGAAGTTGACGAGGACCAGAACTGGTCAGAGTTGTCGTCGAGTGAAAATAAATGGAAGAGGCATGAATTGCCTCTAGTTCAGAGAACAAAAGAAAAGGAATTGATGTCAACTTGGGAGTCGAAGGATTGAACTCCAAAGGGCAGGGAAAGGAGATGGATAAGGAAGGGTATATGATGAAAATAATTGAAAGATTGTAGAAATATGCCCAGGCTCGCCGAGATGATAGCAAAAGGATCAAGAAAACGTAGGATAAACAGGGTGAATTCAACTTGAAGTTTTTGCGGATCCTGGATAGGATCGAAAAGAAATTGGAAAAAGATAGTGACATAAGAAAAACAGGGAGTCGCAGGACCCCTGAGAGGAAAAGAGGATCGAGGAGTGTTAGCGGACATTATGGTCGCTCCCCAAAGCATTCTAGTAAAGAAACATACGGTAGTTAAAGCCCATCTCCTACCAGAAAGCATAGGAGGTCTAGAGTGGATGAACTGAAAGGAGAAATGAATAAGATTAAGCCTCCCACATTTGATGGAGAACACTAGAAGGAAGAAGATGTCGAGACATGGCTTCTGGGCATGAGGAAGTACTTCCAATTGTAGAATTATTCCTCTCATGCCAAAGGAAGAATTTTGATGTATCAACTAAAAGGAAAAGCATCCATGTGGTGGGATCATCTTGTGCAAGTGAAGCACATTAGAGAGAAAGATATCACTTGGAAGGAATTCAAGAGGTTTTTCGAGAAGAAATATTTGACTAAAAGATATTATGATAGAAATATGAAAGAGTTCTTTGAACTCAAGGTGGGAAGCATGACCATTGATGAATAAGAGTGAATATTTTTGGAACTGCTGAAGTATGTTCCGTTCATCAAGGAGAATATTGTCAAGATTCAAAGGTATCTAAGTGGATTACCACCTTCTATTGGTGACAAGATTCAGTATGATGAGCCTAAGTCTATGGAATAAACAATAATAAGAGAAAAATGTTTATATGAACAATAGAAAGAAAATCCTACCTTCCAGAAGTCTTGGGAAGACAAGAAGAAGTTCAAGAAGGAACAGAGGCAGAAGGGAAACACGCCTCCCTTTTTTCAGAAATAGTCTTCAGGGACAACCATCTTTTAGAGAGCCTAGAAAGGTTGTAGTGGGTGCTCAATTGCCAATGTAGACACCTATGGTGTGTTGGGGTTGTAAAGGAAACCATAGGTACAAATATTTTCCCCATAGAAATTATAAAGCGAGAGCCGTCCACAATGTTCAACAAGCTGAAATAGTGGAGGACATGGGCAGTAGAATGCCAAGGATCTACGCAGCCCTGGACAACAAGCAAGATGAATTTCAATCACACATGATTGAAGTGGAAGGTATGATTAACAACTGACCACTTACTGTTTTAATTGATTCAGGGCTAGCCATAGTTATATAGATCCTAGAGTGGTGGAAGGTTTGCATTTATCAAGAAGAAAACATGAAAAGTCTTGGTTAGTGCAGTTGTCTACAGGAACCCAGAGAAAAGTCACTGAGTTGGTTAAGTCCTGTCCTATGGACATGAAAGGATTGAGCATGAAGGTTGAATTGAATATTATGCCTTTAGGCTCTTATGACTATTTAATTCGGATGGACTGGTTGGACCAGCACCATTCCATCCTGGACTGTCGTAAGAAGGCATTTACTTGCCTGGATGAGCAGGGGAATTAGAAAACAGTCCAAGGAATTCCCAAAGTTGTAGTTGTTAGAGAAATTTCAGCATTACAACTGAAGAAATGTTATAGGAAAGGATGTCACTTGTTTGCAACCCATATGGAGGAAGCATATAAGGATGAGGTCTCAAAGATTGGAGACCATGTGGTACTAAAAGAGTTTGAATATGTATTTCAAGAGGTACCTGGACTACCTCAGAAGAGAGATATCGATTTCTCTGTAAATTTGATGCATGGAGCAACTCCAATGTTGAAAGCTCCTTATAGAATGCGCACACTAGAGTTGAAAGAACTTCAGTTGTAGCTTGAAGAGATTCTGAGGAAGGGGTACATTCGCCCAAGCATGTCACCTTAGGGTGCCCCGTTTCTATTTGTGAAGAAGAAGGATGGAAAATTGAGGTTGTGCATCGATTTCCGACAATTGAACAAAGTAAATGTCAAGAACAAGTACCCTCTGCCGAGGATTGATGACCTCTTCGATCAGTTGAAGGATGCAAAGATATTTTCGAAGATAGATGTCAGATCAGGATATCACCAAGTAAGAATAAATGATGAACACATAAGAAAGGCCACCTTTATAACAAGGTATGGTCATTACGAGTTCACAGTGGTGTCGTTTGGGCTGTCAAACGCACCTATTTTTTTTATGTGCTTGATGAATGGTGTGTTCAGGGACTATCTAGACAAGTTTGTCATAGTCTTCCTGGATGAAATTCGGGTGTATTCCAAGTCATAGGAAGAGCATAAACAACACCTGAGGATGGTGTTGCAAGTGCTAAGAGAGAACTAGCTATATGCAGAGTTGAGAAAATGCTCATTTTATCAGGAACAGATCCATTACTTGGGGAATGTTATTTCAGAAGAAGGGATCTCTGTGGATCCTGAGAAGGTTGAGGCCATCAGAGAATGGTCATCACCAAGGAATGTGGCAGAAGTTAGATCCTTTATGGGTATATCGGGCTATTACATAAGGTTTATCGCAGGGTTCTTGAGGATAGCTCACCCTATCACTTCTTTGCAAAGGAAGGAGAATAATTTTTTGTGGACAGAGGATTGTGAGAGAAGCTTCCAACAATTGAAGAAATTGGTAACCAGTGCTCCAATCCTGAGGATTGCAAACCCAAATAAATATTTCATGGTATGCACCGATGCATGTAAGGAAGGGTTGGGAGGAGTCCTCAGCCAGAATGGATTCGTAATCTGTTATGAGTCCAAGAAGTTGAAAGAGCATGAAAATAATTATGCCACTCACGATTTGGAGTTGGAAACAATCATTCATGCTATGAGGAAATGGAGACATTACCTCATGGGGAGGAGATTTGAATTGAGAACAAACCACAATGGTTTGAAATACTTGTTTGACCATCCCACCCTAAATGTTAAGCAGATTAGGTGGTTGGAGTTTCTGTGTGAATACTACTTTGATATCAAGCATATCAAAGTGAAGGAAAACAAGGTGGTTGATGCACTTAGCAGAAAGGTGCACAACTTACATGCTACAACCGTTAGGATGTACCAAACTAATATAAAAGGGAAAATTTTGGAGGCTGCAAATACAGATTTGCAGTACAGAAATTTGGTAGAAAATCTATAGCAAGGTAAGATGCCATAGAAAGTGGAGATTTATAAACTAGGGGCTGATGGAATAATTATGTTCAAGAACAAAATTTGTGTACCTAATGTCCAGGACTTGAAACATATAATTTTGCATGAAATGCATAATGTACCTTATGCAGGGAACCTTGGATATCAGAAAATTGTGGCAGCAGTCAAGAGCCATTATTTCTGGCTAGGAATGAAGAAAGAGATTGTTGAATACATCACTAGATGTATGGAGTGACAGAAGGTTAAAGCTGAGCACAGGCACCCAGTAGGTTTGTTGCAACCTTTACTCATTCCTGAGTGGAAGTGGGAAGTGGTGACAATGGATTTCATCACGGGATTGCCCAGAACAGGAAAGAAGCATGACTCAATCATGGTGGTGGTGGACAAGCTTACGAAAGATGCCCATTTTATTCCACTAAAGACTACTCATAAGGCAGTGGATGTTGCTGATATTTTTATGAAGGAAGTGGCACAATTGCACGGAATTCCAAAGACAATTGTGTTTGAGAGAGACCCAAAATTTACCTCAAATTTCTAGAAGCGGTTATTCAAGGGATTCAGAACGAATCTGAATTTCAGTACAACCTACCATCCTAAGTCGGATGGGCAGACAGAGCGGGTGAATCAAGTGATAGAAGACATAATGAGAATGTATGTGATGGAAAAACCATCGAAATAGGAAGACTACCTTCACTTGGTAGAATTCGCCTACAACAATGGGTATCAAGCATCATTGAAGATGAGCCCATTTGAAGCACTTTATGGCAAAAAGTGCAATACTCTAGAAAGTTGGGATAATTCAGATGAAATAGCAGTAGTTGGTTCATAATTGCTCAAGGAAATGGAAGAGAAAATGCTAATAATTAAGAAGAATTTGAAAGTTTCCCAGGACAGGCAGAAAAGTTATGCTGATAAAAACAGAACCCGCAGGGAGTTTAAAGTGGGTGACCATGTTTTCTTGAAAGTGAAAGCTAACAGAAGTGTTGGATTACTGAGAGCGGGAGTGAATTAGTAATAGAGAAATTTAATCCTTTTTTGACAATACAGTCCAAGTGTTATATCAATGAAGCATTATCATCCAATAACTGCAGAGTAAATAAGAAATTAACAAATGAACAAACATACACATACACAGTACACTAGTGTTTTACGTGGAAACCCAAATCGGGAGAAAACCACAGAATGCTTTTTCTTATATGTCTTGAAGAATTACATTCATTTGAATCACCAACTTCCTTTTTTTTCTTGCTGCAACTGGAATGAGGCTCCAACCCCCTATTTTCTCGGGCTACAACCTGAGGGAAGCTCCAAATCCCCAATTTTCTGGCTACAACCATAAGGAGGCTACAACCCCCTATGTTATCCGGCTACAACCGGAAAGTGGATACAACCACCTTGTAGAGTGTTCCCTGCATGGAATGTTTGTTGAATTTATCTAAAACGGTTACACAACATACTAAAGACTGTACCCTGACTAAAAAAATTGGTTTCATAGAATTTGGATCTGTTATGAATAAGTTATGACGTTTTTACCCGAAATACTTGTTTTTGACTAATTTCAGGACTAGCCAAAAACCCTATTTTCCACTAAGTGTAACTCCAAAAATACAATGACCTGAAAGATGAATATTTTACCACAAATACTTGGATATGTTTTCTCAATGGAATAGCAATTTCACGATCTGAATCATTATAGAAACAAAGTTATAGCGAAAATGGGGAGATGACCTATAAATAAAATACCTTAGAAAGCACCATCAAAATAATTTATCCTTCCTTGCATTTCGACCTTCTTTTCTTCACCTTCCCTCGGAATTTCGGCTTAGATATCCTTGGTTTCCTCAAACACCTATAGATATTCAATATGCTCAAGTGTGATTAAAATGAGAGAGCTTCTAGATGACATATGAGGGTCCTCCAACTTCATAAGGCCATAACTCTCAAATCGTGAGGAGTTATGTGGCATTCCACATACCACCAGAAATGAAATGAAATGTACTATCCATATAGAATAGTATTATCTGAAAATATATCATAAATCATACCATTATCCATCAAACAAACTTGGGTCCATTACCCAAACCAGGGGTCTCCAACTTCTCATGGCCATAACTCTCTAACTGTGAGGAGTTATGTGACGTTCCACATACCACCGAAAATGGAATGATAAGCACTATCCATATAGAATAGTTTACCAAAAAAATTCATTGTATTTCATCTCATTATTCCACAATTAAGCATAGGTTCTCTTACTCTGCAAAACATCTTCCCGTGAAGGATTTCACCATAAGGGGACCACTTTCGAGTTCATCCACCTTTACTTCTTATCAACCATGACAAGAAAATAATGAGTCATCTTTGCATCAAACAATATTGGGTCCATTACCCAAACCTTTGTGCTACGGCGCTTTCTTCAAGGGTTGACATCAATGACAACCAACCTTAATCAACAATCTCCCCCTTTGGCATTGATGGAAACACTCTGATGCAATACTGAAATCATATCACTCATTCTCCCTCTGAAACCATGCCTTTGTCTTTTTTATCTGATAAATTTTCCTCTGTCCTCTGCATATGATGAATCTTCTCCCCCTGGAACCATACCTCTGTCATCTGCATCTGGTAAATCGCTCCCCCTTTGTCATCAATGGCAAAAGTATCTTTCCATCCAAGGTTGCTCCCCCTAAATGAACTGTCCTCTTATGGTGCTTCCTCATGTACATTTAAGACATACAAGATAAGCATTCAAAAAGAATTCATTTTGGAGTAGAAATAACTCCAAGTCTTTGGAGAAGATATTCAAAGGCTTCCTGTGGAAGTGGTTTTGTAAAGATGTCTGCCACTTGTTATTTTGTGCCCACATACTCAACTCTGATATTCTTTTCTACAACCTGTTCCTGTAGAAAGTGATACTTGATTGGAATGTGCTTCGTCTTGGAGTGCATCACCGGGTTTTTTGAGATACTGATGGAACTTGTATTATCACAATATATTGGAATGGGCTCATCATACTCAACCTGTATATCTGTCAAAGTTTGTTTCATCCAAAGAACATGTGTACAAAATGTTGTTGTTGCAATATACTATTCCTCAATTGTAGATAGAGATACCGATGATTGTTTCTTGCTTAGCCATGATACCAAACACTCACCTAAGTAGAATGTTGCTCCACTAGTGCTTCGCCAGTCATCAATACAACCTGCCCAATCTACATCTGTGTAGGCAATACGTGATAGATGTTTTCCTTTTGGATACCATAATCCAAACTCTTATGTTCCTTTGAGATATCTGAAAATCCTCTTTACTACTAATACATGTGATTACTTTGGTGCTTCTTGAAATCGTGCCACTTGTCCAACTGCTTTCATTACATCTACTCTTGATGCTATCACATATAGTAGGCTACCAATCATTGACCTGTATTGCCTCTGATCTGTAGACTTCAAATCATCAGCTTTGCTCAACTTAAAATTGGTTTGCATGGGAGTGATAACTGGTTTGCAATCTTCCATTCTGAACCTCTTTAGCATTTATATGATATACTTGGTTTGAGAAATAAAAATTCCTTGGTTTCTTTGATGTATCTAAAGTCCCAAAAAGAAGGATAGTTCTCCAAGTAACGACATTTCAAATTCATTCTACGTGTATTTTGCAAATTTCTAGATTAACCTATCATCATCACTACCAAAAATAATATCATCAACATAAACTTCAATTAATAAAATATTACCTTGACTTACCTTGATGTAGAGCTTGTTGTCTTCACTTCCTTTTCTGAACCTTTCCTGCTGCAGATACTTATCCAGTTTGGAGTACCATGCTCTAGGAGCCTGTTTTAGACCATACAAGGCCTTCTTTAATTTACATACATAGTATTTGTTCTTTGACAACTGAAGTCCTTCTGATTGTTCAATGTAGACTTCTTCTTCAATTTCCCCATTCATAAAAGCTGAGTTTACATCCATCTGATATACTTTAACATTTTTGGAGCATGCATGAGATAAAAGTAAACGGATTGCTTCCATTCTAGAAACTGGGGTAAATTTCTCTTCAAAGTCGATTCCTTCAATATGCGCATATCCTTTACATACCATTCTAGCTTTGTTCCTTGTAACTTGTCCATATTCATTCATTTTATTCCTGAAAACCCATTTTGTGTCGATCACATTCTTATTCTTTGGTCTAGGAACCAATTCGCAAGTGTCATTTTTCTCTATTTGATCCAATTCTTCATCCATGGCCTTATTCCAAAATTCATCCTTGTTGGCTTCTTCAAAACAATTTGGTTCAATTGTAAATAAGAGTGCTAGGTGTGTTTGTTCTGGTGAACATATTTTTCTTCTAGTCTCAACTCCTGCATCTTTGTTTCCAATATTCTGATCTGAAGGATGATTCTTCTGTACTCGTTTGCTAGGTGTCTTTGGAGATAATTTCTTTACTTGCTCTTTCGCTTATGTCAAATTCTCTTCATCTTCATCTTCATCTTCCTCTTCTACTTCTTTTTCATCTTTTTCTTTGAAAATTTGTTCCATTGATTTGTTTTCTTCTTCCTTTGATTCTAGTCTGCCTGTTTCATCAATTGTTACATTGATGCTTTCCACAACTTTGTTCAATATTAGATTGTAACACTTGTATGTTTTCCTTGTACTTGAGTAACCAACAAGTATTCCTTTGTCCACACGAGAGTCAAACTTTCTCATTCTTCCATCTTCTCTTTTGATGTAGCATTTGCTTCCAAAAAATCTTAAGTGTTTCACATTTGCTGGTCTTCCTTTCCATAGCTCGTAGGGAGTTTTATCAGTGTTGTTTCTGAGCATTACTCTGTTTTGAATGTGAATTGTTGTATGCATTTCCTTTGTCCAAAATATATCTGTCAATTTGGAATTCATTAGCATTGTTCGAGCCATTTCTTTCACTGTCATATTCTTTATTTCAACAACTCCATTCTGTTGAGGTGTCCTAGCAATGAAGAATTGTCCTTTTATTCCATGACTGCTACAGTAGTCCATAAATTCCTTTGAAGTGAACTCTCCTCTATTATCATATCTCAAACATTTGATTCTTGAATCCATCTCATTTTCAACCATTTCCTTGTAGATATTGAAGTTTTCAAAAGCTTCTGACTTGTTCTTGATAAAGAAAACTGCAGTCATTCTTGTATAATTATCAACTAATAACATAAAGTATTGTTCACCTTTTAAGACCTTTATTGTAGTTGATCCAACTAGATCAGTGTGCACAATTTCCAATGGTCTTGTTGTTGAATATTCCTTTGATTTGAACCTGGTCTTTGTTTGCTTTCCTTGTTGACAATGCTTGCCTAAAGTGTTGGTTGGTTTCGTGATCTGGGGCATTTCTCTGACTACTTCTCTTTTGTTGACTTTGAAAAGGTTATCAAAATGCATGTGACCCATTCTTCTATGCCATAGCCAAATTTCATCTTCCTATCCTAGACAACACTTTTCATTTCCAATTTCACTAAACACGTATATGTTGTTTGAAGTTCTTGCAGCTGTACCAACCAATTTCCCTGAACCTTTTTTTCTTATCTCACACTTTTCTGAATCAAAAGTAAGTTTATGACCTTGGTCACACATTTGACTCACACTTAGAAGATTATGTTTCATATCTTCTACTAGTAGAATATTTTGTGCCTTTTCATTCTTGTTCCCAATTCGGACTGTGCCTTCTCCAATGATTTTGGATGAATTATCATTTCCGAAGGAGACTAATCCATTTTTTTTCTTTTCGTAATGTAACAAATTTGTCTTTATCACCTGTCATTTGTTTTGAACATCCACTTTCAACATTCCAACTGCATTTCTTCTGCTTATCTTGTAGAGTGATTGTGCATTCTTCATTGTTATACTGATCTTGATTTCTTATCCATGTCATTTTCTGAGGTTCTTGTCTGTGACTGTTGTTATTTTGTTGAGGTTCTTTAGGAGGGACTGTCATTCTGCAATCATTGGCCATGTGTCCAAAATTGTTACATTTGTAACATTCCACTTCAGTGCTCAAAGATTCAAACATGTTGTAACTTCTTCTTTGTGTATCACTAGGTCTCCTTGAATAATCCCTTTGTGTATAACTCTCAAAGTTGTTACTATTCCTGTTGTTAGCTCTGCAATTCACATCTTTATGTCCAAAATTATTACATGCATAACATAAACCAAAAAATATAGTTTGATACCTGGGAGTTGAAGATCTTCTGAAATGAGGTTCTCTTATGAATCCTTCTTCTTGTGTCCTATCTATCTATTGTTGATTCTGAAATCTAAATCTTCTTGGTGGAGGAGTGTCCCTGTAATCTTCCTTGTATATCTTCCTATCCTCTTTGATTGTTTCTGCATAGCTCTTTGGATTTGTTTCTTTCTCTTTTGTTTTTGAGCTTGATCCCTTTTCTGTCTGATTGTATCCAAGTCTGAACTTTTCAAGAAGATATTTTTTACTGTTGATAATGTCATCCAGAACTTTTGAGCTATTCTGCATATTTTTCTTTTAAATATCTTTTCTTAGTGTGACAACCTCTACTTCCAAGTTTCCAATGATCTTGTCCTTTTATTCCGGTTGTTCTTTGAGTGCTTCTTCAATTATTTTATCTTCTTCTATTTGAACCTTCAATTTTGTGATCATTTGTTCTAGTTCTCGAGAATCCTTTTTCTTGTCTAGTTCTACTTGTAGTTTCTTGTTTTTCTTCTTTTCTCTTCTGATAACTTCTATGGCACGCATTAATTATTCTCGATAGTCAACTTCTACCTTTTCAATTTCTTCTTCGACTTCTTCACATTCTTCTTCGGCTTCTTCATATTCTACTTCGGAGTCTTCTTTGTCAGAGTCTTTTACTGCCATGAATAGAACTCTTCATGTCTCATTGTCACTGACTTCATCTTCATCTTATGATGAGATGTCTTCTTTGGTGTATAAGATTTTCTTGAAAACTTTATTTGTAGTTCTTTTGCCTTTATATGTGTGCTTTCCTTTTGAGTAACCTTTATCATTTCTCTTTTTCTTATGAGGAAATTTGTTAGCAAAATGACCAATACCATCACAATTAAAACAAATTAAAGGGATATTACCTCTATACCTACCGTTGGTTCCCTTGTTCAGTCTTTTGACGAAGTTGGCCACTTCTTCATCATCTTCTGAGGCTTCACTATTGCTGCTATATTCTTCTTGTTCCTTTTTCTTTTGCTTTGATCTTTTGGATGCCTTGAAGGTTGCTTCTTTTACATCTGGATTTTCCTTCTCAATTCTCATTTCATATGCCATGAATATTCCATGAAGTTTGTCCATGGTTATTGAATCTAGATCCTATCTTTCTTCTAGTGCTGATATCTTAGGGTTGAATTCTTCAATTTCTTCTCACAATCCTATGATTGCATTCACTGTTTCATCAACTCGTAAGAGGTAGGTTGTGATATCTTCATCTTCCTTAATTTTTAGTTGTTCAAACTAACTTCTGTAAGTCTGAAGCTTTCTTTCTTTGACTTTTGTATCTCCTTCATAAATATTTTGAGGCTTGTCCCAAATATCTTTAGTGGATTTACAGTGTGCAAATTTGGTGAATACCGTATCACTGAGACCATTCAAAAGTGCATTTGTGGCTTTGGAATTATTCTCACCGAGTTTTACTGCTTTGTCATTTGTTGGTGGAAATGTTGGCGTTGTCTATCCATCTACAATTGATTGTCAAACCTGAAATCCATGTCCCTATATATATGTCCTCATCCTTATGCTCCAAAAAGCATATGTATGTCCATCAAACTATGATATTCCATTTTTATATGATTTGGTACTCTCCATGATCTACCTTTCATTGGTTAATCTTATTTCTGTAGGAACCTGCTTTGATACCAATTGTTGGATTACTGAGAGGGGGGGTGAATCAGTAATAGAGAAATTTAATCATTTTTTGACCATATAGTCCAAGTGTTATATCAATGAAGCATTATCATCCAATAATTGTAGAGTAAATAAGAAATGAACAAATGAAAAAACATACATATACACAGTACACCAATGTTTTACGTGGAAACCCAAATCAGGTGAAAACCACAGAATGTGTTTTCTTATATGTCTTGAAGAATTACATTCATTGGAAGCACCAACTTCCTTTGTTTTCCATCTGCAACTAGAAGGAGGTCCAACCCCCTAGTTTCTCAAGCTACAACCTGAGGGAAGCTCCAACTCTCCAATTCTCTGGCTACAACCAAAAGGAGGCTACAACCCCCTATGTTCTCAGGCTACAACTGGAAGGTGGTTACAACCACCTGTCCTTGCCCCATCCTGCCACCCTGAAGTAGAAGTAGAATGATGGAACCACTGTCATTCTGTCACTATGAGATATACCGTTGTAAACCTGTACCAATAAATCTGAACCATGCATCAACCTGTACCTCAACCTGTAATCAACCTGTACCATAAACAAGTGAAACAACCATGCAGAAACCTATACCAAATAACATGTAATCAAACTATACCATGTACCAAGTATGTACCAATCATGTGTCAACTACTAATCAACTATGATTCATCAATATGTACAAACATCATCAACTATACACCTCATGTATGTGTTAACTCATCAAATACTTGTCTCAACCATTTCATCATCCAAATATTGTTTGTAGCTCTGTAATAGACTTGGTGTATATGATCACATTCCTGGAAACCTTCCTTAACTTCAACAACAAGAGACTAGCATTTTCATCAAAATTTTCTTTAGTCTCACATACCTAGTTTTGGATTAGTCAACAACCCTAAATTGAAATAATCATAACTTTGTACCTGTAATGTATAAATATATGAAAATGATACACAATGTTCTTTATTGTTTTGTATGCAATTTCTCTAGGTGTTACTACTTGGAACCTCTCAGAAAAGGAGTTATAGAAAAAATGACATACCTTTCTGAATTCTTGCTTATTCTAGAGAGCGAACTTGTAGAGCGTTCCCCGCATGGAATATTTGTTGAATTGATATTAAACTATTAAAAAACATACTACAGACTATACCCTAACCAACATAATTGGTTTCACTAAATTTAGATCTGTTATGAAGAAGTTATGACTTTTTTACCCGAAAGACATGTTTTTGACTAGTTTCAGGACTAGCCAGAAACCCTATTTTCCACAGAGTGTTACTCCAAAAATATAATGACCCACAAGCTGAATATTTTACCATAGATACTTGGATATGTTTTCTCAATGGAATAACAATTTCACTATCTTAATCATTATAGAAAAAAAATTATAGCGAAAATGGTGAGATGACCTGTAAATAACATACCTTAGAAAGCACCATCATAAGAATTTATCCTTCCTTGCATTTCAGCCTTCTTTTCTTCACCTTCCCTTAGAATTCTGGCTTAGATATCCTTGGTTACCTTAGACACCTATATATATTCAATATTTGCAAGTGTGATTAAAATGAGAGAGCCTTGCCTCTTATTTATACTCTCCAAGTAGCTTCCTTAAAAACATCTTCTAGGTCACTTGGCCCTACTTTACTTATTTTAGGGTTAACCCACTTCTAGTTTCTCCATTAAATTTATTATTGAAACAATTTATTTTGTAGTCACTTTGAATTATAATACATTCATTAATTCACTTTATTATTTACCTTTTAAAATCTCTTAAACCACTTTGACTAGTTTGACCTTTTGGGGCTTCTAGATGACATATGAGGGTCCTCCAACTTTGTAAGGCCATAACTCTCAAACCGTGAGGAGTTATGTGACATTCCACATACCACCAGAAATGGAATGACATGTACTATCCATATAGAATAATATTATCTATAAATATATCATAACTCATATCGTTATCCATCAAAAAAACTTTGGTCCATTACCCAAACCTGGGGTCTCCAACTTCTCATGGCCATAACTCTCTAACCGTGAGGAGTTATGTGACGTTCCACATACCACCGAAAATGGAATGACAAGCAATATCCATCTAGGATATTTTACCTGACAAATTCATTGTCCTTCATCTCATTATTCCATAATTAATCATATGTTCTCTTACTCTGCAAATCTTCTTTGGAGTTCATCCACCTTTACTTATTATCAACCACGACAAGACAATAATGAGTCATCTTTACATCAAACAATATTGGGTCCATTACCCAAACCTTTGTGTTGTGGGGATTTCTTCAAGGGTTGACATCAATGACAACCAACCTTAATAACCAATCTCCCCTTTTGTCATTGATGGCAACACTCTGATGCAATACTGAAATCATATCACTCATGCTCCCCCTGGAACCATGCCTCTGTCCTCTGTATCTGATAAATTTGTTGATGTCCTCTACTTCTGATAAATATGCTCCCTCTGGAACCATGCCTCTGTCCTATGCATCTGATAAATCTCTCCCCCTTTGTCATCAATGGCAAAGGTATATTTCCATCCAAGGTTGCTCCCCTTGACTGAATTGTCCTCTTATGGTGCTTCCTCGTGTACATCTAAGACATATAAGATAAGCATTCAAAAATCAATCAAAAAACATTGATTTTAGAGTAGAAATAACTCCAAGTCTTTGGCGAAGATATTCAAAGGATTCCTGTGGAAGTGGTTTTGTAAAGATGTTTGTCACTTGTTCTTTTGTGCCCACATACTCAACTCTGATGTTCTTTTCTGCAACTTGTTCTCGTAGAAAGTCATACTTGATTGGAATGTGCTTCGTCTTGGAGTGCATCACCGATTTTTTTGGGATATTGATGGCTCTTGTATTATCACAATATATTGGAATGGGCTCATCATAGTCAACATGTATATATGTCAAAGTTTGTTTCATCTAAAGAACCTGTGTACAACATGTTGTTGCTGCAGTATAATCTGCCTCGGTTGTAGATAAAGATATTGATGATCTTTTCTTGCTTAGCCATGATACCAAACACTCACCTAAGTAGAATGTTGCTACACTGGTGCTTTGTCGGTCATCAATACAACCTGCCCAATCTACATTTGTGTAGGCAATAAGTGATAGATCTTTTCCTCTTGGATACCATAATCCAGACTCTTATGTTCCTTTGAGATATCTAAAAATCCTCTTTACTACTAATACATGTGATTCCTTTGGTGCTGCTTGAAATCATGTCACCTGTCCAACTTCTTGCATTACATCTGGTCTGGATGTTGTCACATATATTAGGCTACCAATCATTGACATGTATTGCCTCTGATCTGTAGACTTTGAATCATCATCTTTGCTCAACTTACAACTGGTTTGCATGGGAGTGATAACTGGTTTGCAATCTTCCATTCCGAACCTCTTTAGCATTTCTATGATATACTTGGTTTGAGAAATAAAAATTCCTTGGTTGCTTTGACGTATCTAAAGTCCCAGAAAGAAGGATATTTCTCCAAGTAACCACATTTCAAATTCATTATGCATGTCTTTTGCAAATTTCTGGCTTAACCTGTCATCATCACTACCAAAAATAATATCATCAAAATAAACTTCAATTAATAAAATATTATCTTGACTTACCTTGATGTAGAGGTTGTTTTCTGCACTTCCTTTTTTGAACCCTGCCTGCTACAGTTGCTTATCAAGTCTGGAGTACCATGCTCTAAGAGCCTGATTTAGACCATACAAGGCCTTCTTTAATTTATATACATAGTCTGTGTTCTCTAACAACTGAAATCCTTATGGTTGTTCAATGTAGACTTCTTCTTCAAGTTCTCCATTCAGAAAAGATGATTTTACATCCATTTGATATACTTTAACATTTTTGGAGCATCCATAAGCTAAAAGTAAACGAATTGCTTCCATTCTGGCAACTGGGGAAAATGTCTCTTCAAAGTCGATTCCTTCAATCTATGCATATCCTTTACATACCAATCTAGCTTTGTTCCTTGTAAACTATCCATCTTCATTCAATTTATTCCTGAAAACCCATTTTGTGTTGATCACATTCTTATTCTTTGGTATTGGAACCAATTCCCAAGTGTCATTTTTCTCTATTTGATCCAATTCTTCATCCATGGACTTATTCCAAAATTCATCCTTGCTAGATTCTTCAAAACAATTTGGTTCAATTGTAGATAAGAGTGCTAGGTGTGTTTGTTCTGGTGAATGAATATTTATTCTAGTCTCAACTCCTTCATCTTTGTTTCCAATAATCTGATCTGAAGGATGATTCTTCTTTACTTGTTTGCTAGGTGTCTTTGGAGATACTTTCCAAACTTGCTCTTCTACTTTTTTCAGATTCTCTTCATCTTCATCTTCCTCTTCTACTTATTTTTCATCCTCTTCTTCAAAAATTTGTTCCATTGATTTGTTTTCTTCTTCCTTTGATTATGGTTTGCCCGTTTCATCAATTGTTACGTTGATGCTTTCCACAAATTTGTTCATTCTTAGATTGTAACACTTGTATGCTTTCCTTGTACTTGACTAACCAACAAGTATTCCTTTGTCCAAATGAGAGTCAAACTTTATCATTCTTCCATCTTCTCTTTTGATGTAGCATTTGCTTCCAAAAACTCTGAAGTGCCTCACATTTGTTGGTCTTCCTTTCCATAGCTCGTAGGGAGTTTTATCAGTGTTGTTTATGAGCATTACTGTGTTTTGAATGTGAACTGTCATATGCAGTGCCTATGTCCAAAATATATCTGTCAATTTGGAATCCATTGGCATTGTTCGATCCATTTCTTGCACTGTCCTGTTCTTTCTTTCAACAACTTCATTCTGTTGAGGTTTCCTAGCAACGGAGAATTATATTTTTATTCCATGAATACTACAGTAGTCCATAAATTCCTTTGAAGTGAAATCTCCTCCATTATCATATCTCAAACATTTGATTCTTGAATCCATCTCATTTTCAACCATTTCCTTGTAGATCTTGAAGTTTTCAAAAGCTTCTGACTTGTTCTTGAGAAA
>ML777064.1:1550541-1572214 GCA_009831015.1 Picea engelmannii | reverse complement strand
TATCCATCTATCATTCCCCAACAACACCTCCCTTTCAAATTTGTTGGTGGAATTGATATAAAAAAGGAGAAACACATTAATATCACCCATTGCCTATTGTAAATACTCACATAAATACTTTGTGGACTGATATACCATATAGCCTTCAACCATTTATCTCTTTCGACATGATCTTTGTCTAACAAAATCCTTCAATTCCTTCAAGTGTCTCTCCACCAACCACATTGACCTTGTGTATATGGGTCCACATATTTGAATCTCCTTGACTAAGTATATGAGGTAATGTTCCTGTGTAGTGAAAAATCTTGGATGTAAATACTATTGTGTTTCACACATTACATGAGAAATCTCTCAATTCCAATACTTGATATATTCTTTATGAATTTCTTTAGATGATCACCACCTAAAAGTGCAAAGAAATCATGTGTCAACATAAAATATACAATTTTCAAGTAAATCTAATGTAAACAAGTTCTTAATGTAAACAAGTTCTTAACGTTACATTTCAATTATAACTTTTTACTTATCTCATATATTTATTTAGATCATATATAACTTACCATATACTATTATAATAGTTTTTTGGAAAAACTAAAGATACAACATACTATAATAATGAAAGATGCATTATTATTTGATTTTGATTAGAAACAAACATCTATTACTTGATACAACATACTATAATAATGAAAGATGCATTATTATTTGATTTTGATTAGAAACAAACATCTATTACTTTGATTAGAAACAAACATCTATTACTAACAAATAATGTATATATACTATAACATGATAAATATTAGAAACTATTAAAGCTGGATAAATGTGTGCCTATAATAAGTTTTTGCCCCCACCAAAATCACTTTTTTATTAATATATTATTTATCTATTAATGAAAAAGGTGATCTTGGTCAATGTTATATCTATCGACATAAATCCTATGCACTTAAGTTAGCGATGTAGTCCATGTCACTGGCATGTGGTAGCCCTAATAGAAAATATAGTGACACACATAATGCATAGTATTGTCACATACCATTTCATGTTGAGTTGTTTTATCTACTTGCAAAGCATAAATGTGAAACTATATCTTCTAGGCTCTTCTAAATTTTAGGAAAAGAGCATTGATGAGTACTGAAAATGCAATATAAAAGAATGGTTATATATTTATTGTTGAGTATTTGGTTATATATTTATTGTTGAGTATTTATGAGTGTAAATTTATTTTATTTTAGATTTATTAAGTGTTTAAAGGTATCAAATAATTTTTAAATACAGTTTTTTTAATACTTAAATAATTTGAGAAAATAATTGTATAAAGTTGAGAGAGTTGATTTATTGTTTGATAAATCAAAGTTAAGATGGATATATTCCAATCTATTATAATAATAATAATAATAATAATAATATAATTTAAGGTTTAAATTGATGTATGAGACTTCCTTGCTTGTAATACGAAGTAACATTTTATTAAATGATTTCATTTCATTATCTACATGTGTGTGAGAAATAATATTTTATTATGACAAGATGCTTGTTATAATCTCTCGACCCAATACAATAATCTTGGAGTTGTATTATTTTTTTATTAGTATTATTTCTATACCACATTGTATTATTTTTCACATTCATATTCAAATATTTCTCGAAGGTGATAAAACCTTTTTTGCATTAAAAACAACAATTTCATCAACTCAAAATTGCAATTTCAGCAATTATTGTCTAAATAGATTTTGATGATGACAAACCGGAAAAGATTGAAAATATATAATATTTTACTTTCTTTAGCCTTCTTATAAATCTTACTGTTAGTCTATATGTGCGACGAATTAACCCTTTTTTGACAGCTCGAAATAACATGAGGGAAAATCAACCTTTTTTCCCTGAAATCCAAGAGGTATCACATTTTGAATTGATGGAATTGCAAGTATCAAATGTTAATATTGCATAATCCAATTGCAATAGGGGCACTCAGGGTGTCATATCCATTTTTCCATTAAAAAGAATAATTTCATCAATCCATAATTGAAATTTCAGCAAAGATTGCCTTACCAAATTTCAACAATGGCAAACTCAATAAAATCGAAAATGTAGAATGTTTATTCTAAATTTTACTAGTAGTCTAAACATGTAACAAATTGAGTCTTTTTTGGCACCTCAGAATAACAAGAGGGAGAACCAATATTTTTTATTCTAACAAGCATCATTTTGAAATAATAAAATCATAGATATCAAAGATTAACATTACATAATCCATTTCTAAATTGAAAACAACAATTTCATCAAACTAAAATTGCAATTTTAATAAAAATTGTTTAACCAAATTTCAATAATAACCAATTGGAAAAAATCACACTAACACTTCCAAATCTACATAACCTACATAACGATTTCACTTCCACATCTACATAACGATTTCGTCACTTTCTTTTTGATACTATCACATAACATTGTTTTTTATATTTTTTATACTTCCATTATCATCACACGTACTTTATTATTTTTTATACTTCCATTATCATCACGCATACTTGTATTATTTTTTATACTTCCATAATCATCACACGTACTTGTCTTCTATTTGATAGGATTATAAAAAAGATGTGTAATAATGTTAAAAATATAGGATATTGATTTTATTCCTTGTCCTATCGTACAATAAGATCCTAGATGATGTGAGAGAATGGTGATAAGGTTAGAAATTTCAGAACAATCCCAACACTATTAAATTTACACGTCGAAGGCATGGTATATTGTAATCATTTATGAGTCAAATACATTTGTCCTTTGTATTAGTTAGTTTAATTTTTTTGTTTGTTTATCTTTTATAATGTTCAACATTATAAATCGGAAATACAAATCTATAAATATATTAAAAAACTAAATTATTTTATGTTGTTTGATTGATAAGAAGTGTGAAATGATCGCGACTTGACTAATTTTCATCTTATTTACGTAACACAGGATTAAAATAAAAAAATTTAAAATTTTGATGGCATGTGTTTATGTCATGCATTGAATGTTATGGCATCAACAATTGTTTAATGCCCGTCCTATGGATTACCTCATGTTGTTTAAATCTCTGGGGATTAAGCCCAGGGAAGGGTTAAAATAGAATTTTTAAATTTTTTGATTATATGCGTTTTTGTTGTGCAATAAATGATTTAACATCGGTTGTTTATTAATAATAATAATAATAATCCATTTTTAAGGTCACGGCCAAGCTAGACACCTAATTGGTGTATGAGACCTCCTTGTTTATGGGACAAGGGACCGCCTCCGTCCATCGATTTGACTGGTAAAGTCTATTGAGGTATACATACCCTACCTCCCTCTGGATTTGAACTTGTGACCTCTTAAGAGGAAACACATGTTCTTAACCATTAGGCCCACTCATCCCATGGCGTACCTCATAGCGTTTAATGCTTTGAAGGATTAGGTCCTGAGGTATCCTCCATTTATGCATGTTACACAAAATTTTGTCGCAACTGACGATGTTCACTCATCATCTATCATCCAGAGCATAAAAGCTATGACTAATGAAGAAGAACCTTACTTTGAGAGAAGGAAAGCATGCAAAAAGGGTTACACATGTTGTTAGGGCCTTTAAAGCATTAATTTAAGAGAGTGTCGCAACTTGCATCACTGTAGGGTGAGACACCCTCAAGTATCGCATGTTGCACCACTACAGGGTGCGACAATGTCTTCGGTTGCTCCATTGCAGGGTGCGACACTGCTTAAAAGGGGAGAAAACAATGGATTTTGAGAAGATTCTAGAAGAGAAGCTTTGAGATGAGGTGTTATCTGATAGGTTTGGATCTCACCCGTACTCCTGATCTTCAGGGATCCTTACCTCTCATCCTAACCTCCTCACCCTTGTCCTCTTCAATCTATAAAAGGAGGCTTCTCTCATGAGGAAAGGCTAATAGAAAATAGTGAATGATTGATAGCTTTGCTTCTAGTTTGTCATCGGAGGATTGTTAGTAATTCTTTGGCTTTGAGGAATTCAATTTTAGCTTAAAGAGTTAGTCGATGGTGATGGATTTCATGGATGCATTGTGGGTATTGGAGCAGTGAGCTTGTTGGAAGGAGCTTCACAACATCAAGGCAACTTTGGTCGTAATCTCTTTTCATTTATCATTAATACAATAATATAGTTTCTTTCCCACTAAGGTTGTATTTATTTGATTATCTTTGTTGAATCTCTCCTTGATCAATTGTATAGCTTACATCAAATTATACTTGTTGCTTTCACCTTTGTTGGTTTGTGTCTCTTGCAGGTTCTCATACATAAGTCTCGCATCGAAGCAGCTGGAAGATACAATTAGCAAGGACAATCGTCAATTACAAGGTATGAACTTTTGCTAATTGGTAATTTGATTATGTTAACCTAGAGAAAGTTCTATGTTTTGTTCTATTCTTGGTTTCTGAGTATAGGGAGATTAGTCTGTGTCTGCACAGACCAATTTTTCCAATAACAATGTGGCTCTCTAGCAAACCCTCCTTCATAGAAAAGTGGAGGCAAGAAACAGAGCTAGTAGCACCCATCTTTGAATGATAATTTTTTGAATGAATTTTTTTTTCTATATTTGGATTCTCCATCTCCCTTTTTGGCTTTATAAGATCTTTGTTGCATATGCTTGTCTCAATTCCTTGATTTCACATGAACTTTAGAGTTTCTTTGTTGGATCTGTGTGGGTGTTGGTTAAAGGTGAGACCAACCATTGTTGGAAATTATTTCTAAAATATCCTCCATATCCCTTCCCTACTTGGACCTGAGCTAGCATGGATATCTTTACTTTCTTTTATTTTCTTAGTTTTACAAGGTTCTGAAGCTTGAGATCCCCATATTTTACTTGGGTAGTTGCTTAACATTCATAAGTTTTCAATTAGTAATGTAACTGAAGGCCATATCCTTTTCGAAAATCATTCGGGTATCCATTATGTTATCATAATATCAATGGAGACGGATGAGATAGTAATGGTGCCAAGCCGGGCATTCAAATAGAATGTAAAAATTGACCATGCCATAGAGAGGGTGTTACATGATAACAATGAAATCAATGGGGAAAATGAAGCCCCTGTTGTGGATGGAGAACAAGGAGGATGTGTGAATGGAGGTAATTTATCTAGGTCCCAAATGAGCATTGATGGAGCCATGGAAGCTAGGATACTCTCTTCTACTCGAGATGCTTTGGAGATTCTTGAAGACCAACTCTATTTCTTTTAGGTTTGAATATAAAAAATTAAAATAATTATGAATTAGATTATTATTTGCTTTGGTATACTAGATTGCAGTTTTCTTCATAGACCACTGATGAAATATGATTTACGTAAAGAAAAGTATAAATGACTTTATTATACCAAATTGTAGTTTTCTTCCTAAAGCATTCTCTGAATCTGTTTTCAGTAAAAAACAGTAGAAGCCATGGTACCAAAAACTTAACTAGGAAGCCCAATTCTCATTTTGTTCCAGCTACCATTCCCATATTGTCACTACATTGGTATTGATTGAATTCCCATTCTCATCTTGCAAGTTGGCACTACAGTAGTATTGATTGGATCACTTTGAGTAAAAACCAGTAGAAGTTATCTTATCAAAAACTCAAAATGAAAACCATTTCTCATATGGTTCCATTTCCCATGCCCATTTTGACAGTACATTAGCATAGTACTAATCAATTTTGTACATACACACACACCTTGGAATTCAATTTTCATGTTTCTGATAGCACAAACTATGGGAGAATTATGTAATTTTGGTTAAGATTGGATATATACCACTCTCACACACGCCATTTCAATTCACCTTCATCTTCCTCCACTTTCAACTTAATTGTTCACAGAATGCTCTCGCCTACCCGTGCAAGCTTTAGTGACACCTCTTCTTCTTCTACTTTCACTGGAGGTCATTGAGTAAATAAAATTATGTGACAACCATTGAAGGGATATTGACCAATGCAGAGAATGCTTGGGGGGTTGAGGCTTATGGTGGGGTTTCAATTCTGATTCATATTTGCAAATTGGGGACTCTGGATGCATGGGCCATGGTTGTCAAGGAACTCAGGAATGTGGTCGGTGTGGAAGAGATGAGGAAAACAATGGCGGAAGAAGGGGGAAATTATTGTGTTTCTCAATTTGATTTCTTTTGACATGTCATCTGCACAAGAAAATGCAATAGAATGCTTGCATGCCATGGCTTCCCAAGATGAGAAAATGTGTTATATGATTGCCAGAGAAGGTGGAATTCAATCATTGTTACATATTTTAGAAGAACCCACTATGCCCAAATCTCAAGAGCTTGTCATCAGAGAAATAAATAGTCTTTATGCTTCTCTCAGCACTGCTAAGGCCTGTGTTTCTTCTTCAGGGTTTCTAAAGGAGTTGGATTTGTTTTTTAAAAATAAGCATTTGACAGGCCAACAACTAGATTCTTTGTCTATCTGCAATCTTTCATTCAACAATGAAACCAAAAAGGCATTGGGTGAAGCATGGTGTATTCCCCCTCTGGTTGTAACGACCCTAAATTGATAAATGGTTAAAGATTATTACGTAAGATTTAATTAAGGGATAATTGTAGTTAACAAAATAATAAATTAACCGTTGACCACATTTAATGACCTGAGAATTACAATTTAAAAGATCAATGAAAATGTTATAAAATGGTGGCGTATGCAGGGCGAGGAGCCCAGAAATCCCGAGATGATAAAAAATATTAATGGAGGGACGAAGGACGGAGGCCGGGGGTGGTTGTGGAGTAATTGCGTGAGTGGGCAGGGAGGAATAAGGGACGGGAAGAGGGGGATGTGCGCACCATTCGGAGGGGGATGGATGTTGCAGACTGTATTGCTGAGCCAGTTGTATTGGCCGAGAACCTTTGTGTATTGTCGTGAGCAGAATTTCTATGCACTGTGGTATTTGATGTGCACTTTGGTATTTGTTGTGCACTGTGGTATTGGCTGGGAGCCTATTGTATTCTCTGTGGATTGTTGGCTTGCTAGGAGCAAGGAACAGAGTGTGATGGACTGTGGCTTTTGATCAGGGGAGGCACTGAGTTGTTGGAGGTTTTAGGCACGGAGGGCCAAGATATCCATAGATATACTGGAGCTAGGTAGTTTTCCTAGTTGGCAGGGAGGACAGTAGTTTTGGGCAGTTATTTGCTTGTTTGTGGCAGGGTTGATATGTGTAGCAGAAGACAGCAGGAATGCAACAACAATTAGCATCAGAACCAGGTACTTTGTTAAGTTATGTATTTATTTCTTTCTGTCATGAAATCAATATTTATTGATAAATCTAAGTTATTCAAGTTGTTGTTATGAGAATCACTATTATGCTAAGAAGATATTGTTTCAGTTTACCAAATAAATCGTTTATGAATCTTAATGATGTTTAGAAGTATATGGGCATTACACTGGTGAAGATGTTGGAAGGCAAGCCAAGCATATCTCAAGATATGGTTGCTCAGGAACTTTCCACATTGCTCGTTGTGCAGACCAATAGGAGGGAATTCATCAAGGATGATAAGAGTGTGGACCATCTAGTGCAATTGTTGAATCCCAAAAACCAGACTGTGGCTAAAAATTTTCGCTCTCTACATTGAGGGCTCTCCCAACCAACAAAACCTACGAGAAGAGGATTGCCACTATTGGAGCATGTTAACATATCTAGAATCTTACAGAGATGGAGGTTGTAGGTACCAAGAATATCTTTCAAAGACTCACAGGAAGTTGGCTACGCAACATATTCAATAAGAGATGGATAGAATAACTGATCCAACATGTACGTAAAACCCAACATCCACACCCAAACCACAAACCATAATGTTATGAATTGCAAATCCTAATGCTCTCTTATTTTGATTTCTACTCTCTTTGTACCTTCCTCTAAACTCAATTCATTTCCTTATCACCATAATTGGTGCTAACATCATCAAGTGGCATTACATAAAAAATTATAGTATCCAACATGTGGGTTTGGTCCTTTCCCTCTATAGTTACCATGTTTTATAATTTCTAAATTCTAACTGTTTGACTTTAGGCCTTGTTTCATAATCACCATTGGGTCATGAAATTACCCTAAAAACATATGCAGAATAGTGTTAATTATTAATTTGGTTTGTTTAAGTTTGTGTCATTTTATTCACAAGGCAAGGGTTGTCCCAATGTTTTCAAACTTATACAATTTATAATTTAACATATATATATATATATATATATATATAACAAAGATCTTTCTTACAAGGTATACTTTTAATTCAATAAAGAATACATCGAATCTCGAACCGTTGTAACTGGAAAACACACACATATATATGTAAGATACTCATGCGTTGGAGCTTGAATGATCATATGTTACAATAGAGATAACAAGAACTCGGATCATTTTACAATGAAGTAATTTTTCTTTTATTTATAACCTTTACATCATGCCTCTTTTGAATAGTCATGATTTTTGCCTCTCCACGTCATTCCCTTTTACGTCATACCCTTTCACGTTATGCCCCTTCACGTTATGCTCTTCCACGTCATGCTCTACGTGATGCTCTTTTGCGTTATGCTTTTACATTATGCTCTTTTACCATCTCAAATTCATCGATATGTTGGGTAGAATGATCATACATCATAACCCAAGCATGAAGTATAGACCATCGATCAAAGTGTGAAAAAGGGAGACCGGATGGCCATCATATATTTACATGTGAAGTCCCATGGCTAGCATAAGTCATGCATCTGTCAACAAGTAAGTATGGAGAGAAATGATACCATAAAAATCTCATATGGTCATGCATATTTTGTGAGATAAGTCCATGACAATCCTCAAGTCATGTGTAGGATAGAGTGTAAGAGGTGGTTTCCATACATATACCATTTTAAGATCAAGTCATGAGAATCTTCCAATTTTAATACCTTAACTCTTTCAATTTCCATTCACCAATGTTCATACACATCATATAGTTGGTATCTACAAGTCTTTCAATTTCCATTCACCAATGTTCATACACATCATATAGTTGGTATCTACAAGACTTGAGCTAGCTCATCCTACAAGGGGTGGCCAATCCCTTGGGGCTGATCGAGCTAAGTCATATTGGACTATACTTGACATATCAAGGTTCCGTCATGAAACCAATGTATTAGCTCACTCATGAACTGTGTCCATACTAGACATCTCGTGGTACCCTCATGGAACAAATGTCTAAGACATATCCAGGTTCTCTTTTGGAGCCAATGTCTTCTCTAGGACACATCAAGGTTCCCTCATGGAACCAATGTGCCTCGAGACATATTGAGGTTTCCTTGTGAAACCAATGTCTTAGTTCCTTCATATGACCATTTGAGGCATGTTAGGATGAATTCCACATTTTCCCCTACTAGTCCACACAAGAACCTTTGAGGAGAATGTCTCATGATGTTGCCTCAAACATCAACACTCCCTCTCAACGAGGGAGACATTCTCTGCCACATCAACCTTGTCCTGGAGTACACAAAATTTTCTCTGGACAATGGCTTGGTCAGAATGTCTATAGTATACTCATCAGTGGAAATGTACTAAAGTCTAATAGCTCCTCTCTACACCATATCTCGTATATAGTGATATTTTATCTCTAGATGCTTTTATTTGTCATGATAAATTGGATTCACTGATGGTCTCATGCAACTTTGATTTTCACAGTGAATCAACGTAGGATCAAGCATCTGTCCAAATAAATGTGCAAGGATCTTTCAAAGCCATACTACTTTGCGGACTACCACACTAGTTGCTATGTACTCCGCCTTTGTTTTACTACGTGCTACAGAATTATGCTTCCTGCTAAGCCAGGAAATCATAGCAACACCCAAGCTAAAGAAACACTCTGAAGTTCTCTTTATATCCAATGCACTCCCTTCCCAGTCAAAGTTTGTATAACCATGCAACATTACTTCTCTACCTAAGAAGTATCTGAGCCCATACCCAACTATACCACGTAGGTACCTCGACACATGTTTTGCAACAACCCAGTGTAATTTCCCTATATCACTCGTGAAATGACTCAAGGAACTCACAAAAAAGCATATATTTATCTTGGTGTTCACCAGGTACATCAGGGACCCAACTAGTTGTTTGTACATCGTAGGGTCCACCAAATTTGAGTTTGAAGCTACCTAATTCAACTTCTTCAAATTTGATATCATGGGTGTGACCATGGAATTGCAGTCCATCATCCCAAACTTCTTCGGGATCTCTATTGTATACTTTCCTTGTGAAAGGAAAATCTCATCATATCTTTTCCACACTTCTAACCCCAAGAAGTAGTGCATTAGACCCAAGTATTTAATTTCAAACTCAGAAGTCAACTCCCTCTTGCATTGAGCTATCAAGTGTTCTTCCCCAGTAAGGAACATATCATCAACATATAGTACTAGAATTAGAGGTTCATCACCATCAACCTTATAGTAAATATTGGGATTCAAAATGCTTTTGGTGAATCCCAAGCTCAACAAGTATCCATCAATTCTTCAATACCATGCACGATGAGCCTGCTTAAGTCCATACAAATATTTCTTTAGTTTGCACACATGGAACTCTTTTCCATGGATCACAAAGCCTTGAGGTTTTTCTATGTATACTTTTTCCTCAATCATACCATTGAGAAACATAGTCTTTACATCCATCTAATGTAATTTCCAACCCATCATAGAAGCAAGAGAAATAATGGTATGAATAGAAGTATCCATGTCCATAAGAGAAAATGTTTCCTCATAGTCTATTCCTTCTTTCTGAGAGAATCCATAGGCCACAAACTTGGCTTTGTATCTATCAATGCTTCCATATGCAACATGCTTAATCTTGTAGAGCCACCTGGAAGTCACCAAATAATTTCTTTAAGGTCTTGGAACAATCTCCCATACATCGGTCTTCATGATGGATTGGTAGTCCTCCATCATGGCATATTTCCATACTAGATGATCTATAGATTCCTCAAAAATTGAAGGTTTTGCATCAGTGATGTGACTCATCAGCGCCATGTAACTAGAGAATATTTGTGGTTTCTTTCTCTCCCTAGAGGTCCCACAGGGAGAAACATGCTTCTCTGCCTCTTGCAGAGTATTACAAAGTCAAGATGGATTCCTTTTGATTATTGCAACATCTCTAAGCCCATTCAGCGGCTCTATTGGCTCTTATAAATATTCTTTCCTCTAACCATTTGAAGGGTGAATATATAGAGTAGAGGAAATTGTGTCACTGGGAGAATCTTACTCCTCTTCTACAACAACATCCATGCGAGACTCTCTAGATTTTTGGAAGGCTGCCTCCTCATCGAATGTCACATCCTGACTAACCTCAATTTGTTTCTGACCAGGGATGTAGATTCGATAAGCCTTCTATGTCTCATTGTATCCAACATAGGTCCCATTTATTCCAAAGGGTTCCATCTTTGATCTTTTCTCCTTGGGTACATGAATGTACATCGGGCAACCAAATATCCTCAGATGCCCTACTTTTGGCTTCACACTCTAGAGAATGTCTCTTCTAGAGTCTTTTTCCCTAATATGTAATGAGGGCTCATGTTCTGAATGTACACAACTTTATTGGTAGCTTCTTCCCATAAGAACATGGGAAATGCTTGGTCATGAATCATTTCTTTGGTTGCTTCACAGATAGATCTATTATTCCTTTCAACAACCCCAATTTTTTGACGATTGTAAGGAACTGTTAACTCCCTCTTAATTCCTGATTCTTAACAAAAATCATCAAAACCATGGGAAGTAAACTCTCCTCCATTATACGACCTTAAGACCCGGATATGTCTTTATGTATGGTTCTCAACCAGAGCTCGAAATTCCTGAAATTTGCTAAAGAAATCGGTCTTGTCTTTCAAGAAATATATCCATGTCTTACAAGAGAAGTCATCGATGAATATTACATAGTACAAATACCCACTTAAGGAGGAGATGGCATAGGTCCACAAACATTTGAATGAATGAGATCCAATGTGACTTTAGATCGAGTGTCACTACTAGTGAAAGGTCTCTTGGAATTATTTCCAAGCGCACATCAATGAAACACACCATCACGTTCCACTGGAAATTCTGGAAAGCATGTAACCATCTTGCTTAGACCAAGAAGTTCTCTATAGTGCAGGTGAGCTAACCTTTGACGAAAAATATCACAAATGTTGTTGCAATTATGGACAAGATTTTGATTAGGTCATCCATTAAATTTGTACAAACCTCCCTCTCGAACACCAATTACTCTGGTTGAATCCATGTTTGAATTCCTGGACCAAACCAAAACACGTCCATCTACAAAGGAAACTCTAAATCCTTTGTCCTCCAAGGCCAAAGTAGAAAGGAGTTTTTTCTTTAAACCTAGAACATATAGAATATATTGCATACTTCTCTGGAGTCCAACTAGAATGAAGTAGCACCAATGACCTTTCTTACATATGTGGAGTCATCCCTAAGCTCCACAGTTTGAGAAGAGACTCTTTTTGACAAATCAGTGAGGGCACTTCGATACCCAGTCATATGTCTAGAAGCACCATTGTCTGCCAACCAAATCTCACTACTTTTGGAGATAGATCCTGAGAGTGTTGAGATGAAATAATATTTTTTCTTGAAGTCTTCTACCATTTGATTGAGTTATGTATCTTTTGCTTTCTTATGGGGTTGATCCCTTTTATTTTCCACCAAATCATGTTGTTTCCCTTTTCTCTTTCCTGGTTTAGGGCAATTAGCAGCAAAGTGGCCAAACTTTTGGAAATTGTAGCATTTTACTTTTGACATATCTCTTGGCTTATGTCCCTTAGCAGAATCTTTACTTTTTCCTTTCTTCTTTTGGTAGGGAAACTTTCCACCTTTTCATTTCTTTGAATGAGATGTGTTAGAAAAACAGGATCGTGGAGCAATAAAATCAAACAAATGCGGAAATAAAACACAGAAGACACACAATACAATAGAGACACAGATATATGTGGTTCACCCAGTGTGGGCTACATCCACCAGAGAAATTTCCAGGTCCTTCCTTTATTATTATCCAACAAATGAAGGGATACAACCTACAACACACCTGATGTAACTTCCTCTTCTTTCTCTCACAGACTCCTCTCTCATAATACAATATTTGCAATAATACATAGCCACAATACATTTCCCTCATAAAAGAAGGTTGTCTTCTACGGAAAAAAAATCTAACATAACTTCTACCGTCAGATCTGAGACCTTATAATGAACGGTCCAGATTTACTATGAAATTACAATATACATTTACAAGGCAATTTTTCCTTCAGGGGCCCGCTTGCCCCCGGACCCCACAGAGAGGGTAACCCCCCTCTGCACTCCCCCGCGTGGAGGAGTGTACATTCTTCTGGGGTGTAAATTCTTCATGGGGTATAAACACAATTGAAAACAAAGACCTCTGAATCAAGAAGGTAATCAGGATCCACAACCAACAATCTCCCACTTGGAGACTAATCTCAACAATTCCACCGATGTTTTATATGTTGGACTATGATCCTTCTTAGACTTGGAAATTTTCTCATCTTCGTCTTCATCTTCATGATTGAATACCAAATGAAACTGAGCAGGAACTCAATTTCTCCCTGGTTACTCCCTTTGTTAACATGTCTGCAAGATTCTGGCTAGTATGTATCTTTTCCAACTTTAAATGTCCATCTTCTAAGACGTATCATATGAAATGGTACTTGAGTTTTATATGCTTAGTATTCGAATGGAAGGTTGAGTTCTTTGCAAGATGAATGGAACTCTCACTGTCACAGTACAACATGTTATTCTCCTGCTTCTTTCCCAATTCCTCCATAAACCTCTGTAACCAAATCATTTGTTTACTAGCCTCTGTAGAAGCAACATATTGTGCCTCTGTTGTTGAAAGTGAAACAACCTTTTGCAGTTTCAAAATCCAACTTACTGTTGTTCCACCTATAGTAAAACCATACCTTGTGGTTCTCTTCACGTTATCTTTATCGCCTACCATATCTGAATCAACATATCCCTGTAGAACAGTGTATGAACCTCCAAAACATAATGCATAAGTAGCAGTACCTCTCAAATACCTAAGAATCCACTTTACTACCTCCCAATGTTCTTTCCCTGGATTGTTCATATACCTTCTCACAACTCCCACTGCATGTGCAATATCTGGTCTTGTGCAAACCATCACATATATCAAGCTACCAACTGTTGATGAAAAAGGGACCCTAGACATGTATTTTATCTCCTCATGTGTCTTGGGACACATTTGCTTAGTTAATTTGAAATGGTTGGACAAAGGTGTACTAACTGGTTTTTCATTCTGCATTCTAAACCTCTCCAATACCTTCTCTACATACTCACCCTGAGATAATCTCAATTTGTGATTTTTCCTGTTTCTTGTTATTCTCATACCAAGGATTTTCTTTATAGCGCCCAAATCCTTCATCGCAAATGAATTATATAATTTCTTCTTGAGCACATTTATACCCTGCAACAAGCATGTCATCTACATACAATAGCAAGATAATATAGCTTCCATTTTCTAGCCTTTTAAAATAAACACAATGATCAGAATGACATCCACTATAACCTTGTTCTGTCATAAACCTATCAAACTTCAAATACCACTGCCTTGGAGCTTTCTTTAGGCCATACAAGCTCTTCTTCAACCTACATACCAAATTCTCCTTCCCTTTGACCTCATACCCCTGTGGTTGTTGCATATAAATCTCTTCCTCCAAATCCCCATGGAGAAAAGTTGTTTTTACATCTATCTATTCAAGATGCAAATCTTATACTACCACAAGACTTAAAATAGTCCTAATTGAAGTCATTTTAACAATAGGAGAAAATATTTCATCAAAATCTATCCCTTTCTTTTGTGCAAACCCATTTACAACAAGTCTAGCCTTGTACCATGTTTTTCTTCCATCTTCTTCCTTCAATTTGTAAACCCATTTATTCTGTAATTCTCTTTTTCTTGTAGGAAACTGAACCAAATCCCAAGAATAGTTATTTGTCATGGAATCCATTTCCTCTTTCATACCTTGCTCCCACTTATTTTTGGTGTCTACCTACATTTCCTCTTCATAACATTCTGGTTAACTAGAATCAATCAACGATAAATAATACAATGAAGGAGAGTATCGTTCAGGGGGTCTACTTAACCTGGTAGATATTCTAACAAAAATTGCAGGAGTTTGAGGTACCTGTTGATCTTGTTGTTGTACATTATTATTTTTTAGTACCTTTGTAAATTTTTTTTTAGTGACTCATCAAGCACTATGTATTCTAGTTTTTCTTTTTCATGTATCTTTCCCTACAACTGATCTTTGTACATGACCTTCTCATTGAATATGACATCTCTACTCCTAATGATTTTGTGATTTTCATAATCCCATAAGCGATAACCAAAATCATTAACACTGTATCCAATAGAGGTACACTTCTTGGATTTTGCCTCAAGCTTTGTTCTGTTTTCTTTATCAATATGGACAAATGTTTCACAACTGAAAGTCTTCAAAAAAGAATAGTTTACCTTTTTACCTATCCATGACTCCTCTGGAATTCCACCATCCAAAGAGCTTGAAGGTCCTATGTTTATTAAGTAAACAACAGTATCTACATCATCTTCCCAGAACTGTAAGGGCATACCAACATGCAATCTGATACTCCTTGCATGCTCCATGATCGTCATGTTCATCCTTTCTGACACACCATTTTCTTGTGGTGTTCCTAGAACTGTCTTCTCTCTACGAATCCCATGGTATGAACAATAATCATCAAACTCCTTACTACAATATTCACCTTCATTGTCTGATCTGAGACACTTCAACCTTTTTCCTGTCTCATTCTCAACCAAATCTTTCCATTTCTTAAAAGTATCAAAAACATCAGATTTTTGTCAAATGCAATAAACCCAAGTTTTTCTGGTTGCATCATCAATAAAAGTAACATAATAACGAGATCCACCAAGAGATGATACCTAATCTAGTCCCCATACATCCATATGCACAAGCTCTAAACTTTCACTATTCTTTTCTTTTCCGACTATGAGAAATATGACGCTCTTCTGTTTTCCATAAACACAATGCTCACATAAATCCAAATCAATTTGTTTAAGATCTGGCAACAAATTTATTTTGTGAATTATATGCATTCCCTTCTCACTCATGTTTCCAAGCCTATGATGCCACAGTGTTGTATCCACTCTTGTAGAAGCTAAAGAGATAGAAGATTCAGTATTACCAGTACATAAATACAATGTACCTACCTTCTCTCCTTTTGTTATCACCAATGATCCTTTGGTGACCTTCCACACCTTATCTATAAATATGGATATACAACCTTTACTTGCCAACTACCCTGTTGAAATTAGATTTTTCCTTAGATCTGGAACATGTCTTACCTCTTTCAACAACCATTGGATTCCATTGCTTTGCTTTATTTTTACCTTTCCCATTCCAACAATTTTGTATGGTGCATCATCACCCAAATGAACCTTTCCAAAATCACCTTGAACATAATCTAGAAAATGTTTCCTATGGGGTGTGGCATGAAATGCAGCCCCTGAATCTACTACTCAAAACTCAAATATATTATCTACAAAAAGAATCAAATCATCTTGTAACACATCACCTGTTACATTTGCTTCCCGATTTTTCTCATGTTGTCCATCTCTTTGTTTCTTTGCAGTTCTGCAATATTTTTTCAAATGTCCTGTATTCCCACAATTCTAGCACTCTATCTTTCCAAATCTAGAGTTGGATCTTCCCTTCCTAGAATTATCATGGTTCCTTGAGCCCTTTCCTCTATCCTTTTTTATTCCCATGTTCTCCATGTTCAACGCATTACCTAATGTCTCACATGTGCTTTTCCATCGCATTTCCTCACTAAGGATAACACCAACAACATTATCAAATTTTAAATTATTTGAACTAGAGACAGAGTTACTTACAACCATGTCCAACCAATTATAGATTTATGGCATTGAGCACAATATTAGAAGAGCCCTCACCTAATCATCAAAGTCCACTTTTACATAACTTAGTTGATTAGTAACTGTATTAAATTCATTTAAATGATCTGCAATAGACCCACCTTCTAAAATCTTCATATTAAATAATCTCTTCATTAGAAATACCTTATTGGACGACGAGGGTTTTTCATACAATTTAGTCAATGCGTCCATCAACTCCTTTGTTGTCTTTTCTTTCGAAATATTGAAATCCAACGACGTTGCCAGGCTCAGTTGTATCGTTCCTAGTGCCTTTCTATCAAGAACCTCCCATTCTTCATCCTTCATGGCCGTCAACTTCTTTTATATTCCACCCAATGGTAGGAATAGATCCTTCTAATATAAATAATCTTCCATTTGCATCTTCCATAACTGGTAGTTTTGGCTGTTAAATTTCTCGACCCTAAAATTTCCATCTTCCGCCATTTCTCCCACTCGAATCAGGAACCCTCTTTTCCTACGAGTTACCTTTTGATCTGATACCAATTGTTAGAAAAACAGGATCGTTGAGAAATAAAATAAAACAAATGCGGAAATAAAACACAGAAGATACACAATATAATAGAGACACAGATATACGTGGTTCACCCAGTGTGGGCTACGTCCACCAGATAAATTGCCAGGTCCTTCCTTTATTATTATTGGGCAAATGAAGGGATACAACCTACAACACACCCGCTATAACTTCCTCTTCTTTCTCTCACAGTCTCCTCTCTCATAATACAATATTCTCAATAATGCATAGCCACAATACATTTCCCTCATAAAAGAGGGTTGCCTTATAGGGAAAAAACCCATAACATAACTTCTACCATCATATTTGTGACCTTAAAATGAACGATCCAGAATTACTATGAAATTACAATATACATTTACAAGGAAACTTTCCCTTTGGGGGCTTTGCCCCCGAACCCCCACCGAGGACCTGCTTTCCCCTGGACCCCGCAGAGGGGGTAACCCCCCTCTGCACTACCCCGCGTGGAGGAGTGTACATTCTTCTGAGGTGTAAATTCTTCATGGGGGTACAAACACGGATGAAAACAAATACCTTTGAATCAGAAAGATAATTAAGCTCCACAACCAACAAGCAACAATAGCATGACTTTCTTCTTTTGGGGAATCACTTCTAGATAAGATTATTCCTTCTTCTTAAATACAATCATTCCACAATCGTTCAAAGAATGGTTGATTTTATCGAGCATTGACACCTTGAATGAATTTTTCCCATGATCTGGGAAGACCATTGAGAGTCGTAGCAACAATCTCTTCATTGTCTACTGCTTTGTCAATGGTTATGAGATTATATCTTAACTACGAGATCTTCATGAAAAAGGTTGTGATAATATCATCCTTCGTCATCTTGAGGTTACAAAGTTGTGACTGCAGTTCTCTTTTCCTACTAGGGTTATTTGTCTCAAATATACTTGTCAAGGAATCATAAAGGTCATGATAGTGTCATCCTTCATCTTTTTGAGGTTACGAAGTTGTGACTGTAGTTCTCTTTTCCTACTAGGGTTCTTTGTGTCAAATATACTTGTCAAGGAATCATAGATCTCTTTGGTTGTATTCTTCTAAGATATATGAGAGAGAAAGTGATCTTTCACTAAGTCAATCATGATTCATTTTTCCTTTTCTAGGTTCTTTTTGTATGTTGTTTTTCCAACATCATATGTAGGTGCGACAATCTCATTCTTAACATAGTCGTCCAGATCATTTTCTTCCAGAATATTGTTAATCCTAATCTTCCATCATCTGAATTTCATGGCTCCATCAAGCCTATCTTCAGCTCTGATGGTCCTGTGTGTAGTTACCATATTGAACTAGATGTCAAGCAATGATCTCATAAATACTACAGTGAATGTGCCCTGATATACTGCAAGGATCTGTGAGCTTCAATATCTTGACAATTTAGCTCTTCTTAACCTCAACGCTCTGATACCATGTTAAATTTCTTTGCAGAACAATTATTTACAATTTGATATATATATATATATATATAGATGTAGTATAAACAAAACACAAAAGAACTCATATCTTTCTTACAAGATATACTTTTAATTCAATAAAGAATACAACAAGTATTGGACCACTATAACTAGAAAATATATATATATATATATATATGGACCTGTTGGCATTGCTTGTACTTAACATTGGCTTTCTACAAAATCTCATGGACCTTTTGGCGGATGTGATAAATCCACTCAATGAATCCGGTGGCTTTGTCGGTCTCAGACTGAACATGGGAAGAGTATGTATGTCGGGTTGCAAGATGTAGTGCAACATCAATGGGACCCAAGGGTTGGAAATCCAACCCCACCTGAAATGGGCTATGGTTGGTGGAGATATGGAGAGCCATGTTGTAAATATGTTGAACATAGGGGAGACTCTCATCCCATGTGTGTGGATACTTAGAGTTGTACATGAACAATATGTGCACAATCATCCGATTGACGACCTTTGTTTGGTCGTCGGTTTGGGGGTGGAAAGCAGTGGATTTAGTGAGCTTGGTGTCCAAGAGTGACCAGAGACTCGACCAAAATGTGTTGAGGAACATGTTGTCCCAGTTGGAGATGAAGGTCTGTGGTATCCCAAATTGGACCCACACTCGTTCGAAGAAGATCTTGGAAATATATGTCGTTGTGATGTTCTTCTTGCAAGCTATGAGAATGACCATCTTTGAAAACCAATCAACGACCACAAATACACAATCATTGTCTTACTTGGTGGATGGAAGGCCAGACATGTAATCCATCGAGATGGATTCCCAAGGCTTTGCGGGAGTAGGAAGAGGGGTGTATAAGCCTTTATTCTTAATGGTTCGCTTGGAATTGGCACAGGCAGTGCAAGATATGATATACTTGTTGACGTCCTGTCGAAGTTTTTGCCAATAAAAATGTTTATGTAGAATGACCAAAGTTTTCTCTATGCCAAAATGTCCTTCCATCCAACTGTAGTGGGCTTCCCAAATCATCTTTTCACATTCGCTTGCAGGAACACAGATATGTCCCATATGGCATAACAGTCTGTCTTGAATGTGAAAATCGGTGACATTTGCGCATGTACCCAAGAGCTCATAGGTTGGGGAGAAGTCTGGATCTTGTTGATAAAGTTGGGGCCACTCCGATGCATTATGTCCACATGAATGGAGCACAATGGTGAGTGCAACCATGAGAGGTCGACTAAGGAAGTTAGTTACACGATTTGTGCTCCCTATCTGATACTTGATGCTGAGATGGAACTGTTGCAGGTAGGTGGACCACTTTTGATGGTGGTTGTTCTGCAACTTCCCGTGTGTCTGTATGAACTACAAAGGCTTGTCATCAGTGTGGATGATCATCTCCTTTCCCAGAATGTAATGTTTCCATTGATGACAGGCTTGTACAATGGAATACATTTCCTTGTCATAGGTGGGGTATTTCCAGATAGTATCTGAGAGTGTCTCACTATGGTATGCCACCAGATGACCGTGTTGAGTGAGAACTATGCCTACAACATAGTCAGATGCATCGGTCTCAATATCGAACGGTTGTTGCATATTGGGCAAGGAGAGTATTGGAGTTGAGCATAAGAGATGCTTGAGGGGGTGGGAGTTGGAGGTAGACCAACTCACTCAGGAGTTGGAGAGCACTCGAGGATTCTTGAGAGGCACACAGACTGCCCTTCAAGAATCAGAGTCTATATCAGATGGGTCTCTTGAGGAGATTCACCAGAGATCCACTTCATCTGTCTTAGTGGACAGTCAAATGTATCAGTCAGTCACATTGACAGAGGATGTTGATGATCTAGTAGAGGAGCACCAGTCGATGGGGGACACTTCCATTTGTGTCTTGGGAGTGGTTGATCTCCATATAGAGATTGATCCAGCTATACACCCAGGATCTGTGATGCAGCATGAGTTTGTGGGAGATGACATGAGTATGTCGGAGCATACCATGATGAGTGATATCTCACAGAGAAATGTCGAGGTGTATGGTGGAATTCAGAGGGGTATAGTGCCTTGCAGGGAGGAGACACACTCAGGGGAGTATGTAGAGGTCACTCCTCTGTAGCAGCACATGGTTGTGGGAGATCACCTTCACCATTTTAGCATCTGCATGGTAGATGAGAGATGGAGGTTGGTTGACCAGCAGTTGGAGGGGTTACTTCTGGTTGTATTAGAGGGTTGGGACTCGGTGATGACCACATGAGAGCATCTTTCATGGATACCGATGGACGAGCTTCTTGTCGAATCATTGGGATTGACCAAAGCATGCGACACCTCCCAGTCCTGCAGTCAGCTGCAGATGTTTCTATTAGCCCGTACTGACACTTTTATCGTAGACAACAGCATGAGGAGGGATAGGCCATGGCTAGGAGCATGGAGAGTGAGTAGGTTGAGACTATATGACAGGAGTACTTTTACGGCATACAGCAGGTCATAGGTGGACCGTGTTAGACAGACAGTTGAGACTTGGTGTGTGATGGTGAGCATCATAGACCTAGTGATGACAGATGAGCACAGTGGGCTTCCGACAGTGATCATCCTAGCACAGGAGCAGCTAGCGGAGACTGGAAGTGATAAAATTCCAAGTTTTCCATGGGATCCAGGAGTTCACTTGGTTAGCAGGATGTTTCACTACATGATGACCCAGGTGGCGCCAGAGAGCCACACACTCCACCTTGGGTTGGTTTGGAGTGGGTC